>VZRW01002846.1:13081-42422 GCA_013398125.1 Aegotheles bennettii
CTTCCAGTAACGCCACCCTCATCATAAAAAATGTCTTACTTATACACAATGTAAATCTACCCTCTTTCAGTTTAAAACCATTTCCCATTGTCCTGTCACTACACGCCTTGGTAAAAAGTCTTTCTCCAGCTTTCCTGTAACCCCCTTAAAATATTGAAAGGCTGCAAGATTATATTTCTTTTTTTTCTAAGCAAAACACTACCTACTACAATTTTGTGGAAAATATGCATGCTATTTCTTTTCTTACTGTTTATCTGGTTTGCAGCTACATCTGAGTGACAGACTTTGGGAAATTTCATTTCTTAAACCAAAAAAATAGAAAAAAAAAAAAGAAATCACCACAGATGGTAAGATTTCTTGAGCCCTTTGTATGCAAACTATAGGAAAGATACAGTAGAAGAAAGCAGCTTCCGTTCCTATGGTGGTTGAAGTGCAACTTTAAAGGCATCAAGTTCAACAAAATAAAACACCTTCATCACAGAATCAGAGAATGCTAGAGGACCTCTGGAGATCATCTAATCCAACGCCCTCCAAAAGCAGTTTCACCCAGAGCAGGTCACACAGGATCACATCCAGGCAGGTTTTGAATGTTTCAAGAGAAGGAGACTCCACAACCTCCTTGGGCAGCCTGTTTCAGTGCTCTGTCACCCTCAAGGTAAAGAATTTTTTTCCTCATGTTTAGATGGAACTTCCTGTGTTCCAGTTTGTGCCCATTGTCCTTTGTCCTGTCACTGGGCACCACTTGAGAACAGTCTGGCCCTATCTTCTTAACACCCACCCTTTAGATGTTTATAAGCATTGGTAAGAGATCCCCTCCGCAGACTTCTCTTCTTCAGGCTAAACAGACCCAGGTCTCTCAGCATTTCATCATAAGAGAAATGCTCTAGTAACCTCACCATCTTTGTAGCCCTTCACTGGATTCTCTCAACAATTAAGTTGTCACTTAATTTCTAAATCCATATAATTCTCCATTAATTTTTCTACATACTGATTTTTAGTAACCAGGTTATTCAATATCAGTGCAAATTTTTCATGTGGAAAAATACTAAAATGTGTACTGAATGTGTACTGAAACTTCTCAACTTCAACACCAAATTTTGGAGTTACTTGTATTAGTACTGTTATCACAGAAAAATTGAGACTACTTTCCAGGTGATGCTTGAAAACAATTCAGTTACACTTCCAAGAGTGATAGGGTTTTTGTGGGTTTTATTGCTGTGTGTTAAGGTGAAATTTTTTCTACCTTACTCATTAAACACTTTCAAATTAACTAAAAATATTACAAAAAGAAGAGAGGAAAAAACATTAATTTTATTAAAGACAGATATTTATGCTTTCTATTTGAAGCACCATTTAAATGTGCCACTTTCTTTAAATAAAAAATAAAAAAACAATTTAATATTAATGATCAGGGAAGAATTTTTATTTCTGACTGAAAGAATTATAGTTCATCTTTTCCTTAATAGAAACAGTAAGTAAAAATAATTATTCATGCATTCTTGCCATCTCATTAGGAATTTGATGTCAAAAATTCTCCAATAAAACCTCTAAGTAGCTTGTTGGGTTTTTAATTTCTTTTTGTAAGGTTAGACTGAATAAGGTTTATTATTTCCATTAGACCTTAGAGTTTGATTATTCAATCAACCTACTTCAGTCCAGGAAGTCACTTATGGTCCATTAATTTGGGGATGCTCTCCCACAATGTTTCTTACTCCCTTCCAGCTTCACTTTCTTCTCTGGCTTGTGTCATTCTTGCAGCAGATCTCACATGCAGAGAAGGAAGAGAAGCAAGACAGGGGAGCCAGGGCAGACTGGTAGTTTTCCTTGAGGAAATATCAATCTGGTCAGGGGTAAATTAGTAATTTTCTCTTTACATTTAAAGGTACCTTTTTAATAATTTTTGCAGTCTTGAAGAATTATTCTGGAAACTGACTTATTTCTCTACACCTTGTCTAAAGAAGAGTTTACATTGGGACTGTAGGAATATTAGAAGAGTTCCTACCTATCAATTCCCAAATTCTTTGTGATCAGTTAGTACAAGCCTAAAATGTTTATATGAGTACACATATAAGATTTACTTTACGAAACTGCAACACAGGGTTCAGTCACTTCCCTGAATACTTAAGACTTGTTTTTTCGAAGGTCCTTGAACTGGCTAATTCCTGCCAAAACCATTAAAAAGTTCAGTACCTAATAATCTTGTAGAACTGTTCCAATGAGGATATGAAATGCAGATTCATGGATATATAGTGTGACCTCGGTAGGCTGGTTTTGTATATAAACAGCAACACTTGAATATGCATTTATAGGCAGCATTTATGGTTATTTAATGTAGATTTATTCAAGGGAAAACTGTCAGTACAGTGCTGAGGGCAACAGAAATTTTGGGAGTCACCTCTATGGTTACAACAGGAGATTTGAGAGAGAACCCTAACCTGCTTTTGTGTCTTGAGATACTGCTAAGCCATTCTACTGTGGGAAGTAAATACGCTGAAGCTACCAGCAGCTTTTGCTGATTCTCTGAAATCAGGGTCGGGGACAAGATGAGAAGGTGTGGCAAATTAATTCTTGTGACCACTCTCCATTTGAGAAATGTCTCCCCATCTCTGCTGAAATATCTCCCCATCCATGCATGTGAATATATATGCCGAAATTTTAGTTATCATCAACCTTGAGAAAACTATATGAATAGAATAAAGCATGTCACATATTCACAAGGAACAAGACATCTTTGATCTTTGCGCTGTTGTTGACAGTGAGGCCTCCATTTTATTGAGAGTTAACTGGCTTAAAATAAAAAAAAAATAAAAATTGCTTGTTCTTGTTTAATGTTGGTGTCTTCCTGCAGTTACAAGTGTTTTCTGTGTCAATGATTCAAAATTGACATGAACAACAAGAATGCAACAGTCTTCATTTTGCTTAATCAATATGTCTCAGTCATGATTTTAGCAAACCACTGTTAGAAATTACAAAGAGTTTTTCATGATTGAATCTAAAGCAGCAGCTGGGAGTTTGTCTCCATTTTCTTCATCTAGGAGTGGTGTTGGTGTAGAGCAGTCAAACTGGTATATATTATAAAAAGCATTGTAGTTCATCAACACCTCCTGCCAGCTTTAGTCATTCTTCATGCATTTGGCTTATGACCAGTGTACAGGTAGCTGGGTAGCTCATAACCTAGCCCAGTAAGAGCACACAATGGAAAAATTCTTGCCAGAGCTACAGAAGTGATACGCTGCTGTCCAGATATAACCAAAGCACATTTTGCACACTTCACCAAGTTCCTGAATGCTCTGTCTCCTCTATTCCTTTTCAGGAGGCAGCTGCAGATGTCTTGATGCTGCACTTAGATGTGCAGGTTTTATGCAATGTTTGTGCTTCATATCAGAGCAAAAGCTGGTGTACTGCTTCTTGCAGGGCATCCTATCAAAATTGTCTGTCTGACTATAAATAGACATAATCCAGCATTCTTTTTTTTGCTACCCACCATCATTTTTATTAGAAAAATACTCTACCTCACCCACTCCACATTTTGCTGTTAACTATCTTGATGTTACAGTACTGCCTGTTACTTTATCACTATCCTACTAGGCCAGACAAGGAAGTTGCTGTTTGAAGTTACTCCTCCAAGTATGGTTTGGAGCAGCTATTAGATTATCAGAGAGTAGAACCAGATTAAAACTGCTTTCATTTCAGTTTTTTGCAAAACTCTCCAGAAAACAGAGTACAATTTGTGAAACCACAGAGGTGAGTGTCTGCAGACATGATTTCAGAGGTGCTGTGGGAACATGATTGTATTACTCAAAGGTGGGAATTTAACAAATCAATGTGATAGATCTGCTAGGAACCATTCCTGCTGTGATCAGCTGTGTTAGGAAGGAAAAAAGAAGTGATTTTTATTTTCACCCTTTGGTTAGATGTTCTATTTAGCTAATGCTCTGAGGATTTTAAAATGCAGATCAACAGCTTGTCTGCTGTGTCATAATTATATTTCTTTTTTGTGAATCAGTTTGTCGGTTGCCTTAAATGTCTAGACAAAGTTTTGCTTGCTTCTGCACGGCCTGTGAGCACATAGCTACTGCTGAGGAGGATGACTGATGATATACTGTTGTAACAGCAATGATTGTAGACAGATCTGTCTGTGAAGCAGTGCATGAGGATGGTGCAAACCTCTTGAAGCTTTTAAAATTAAACCATGTGCAGTGCTTGCTTTGTGGGAACAATGCTTATTTAAAAACCATTCACTCCCCAGAACAGCATGAGCAATTCATCTACAGGCTAGTAATGTTTTACCTGTTGTTACTTTTTAGACAGAAGATCAATAAATATGAGTAACTTGAAAAACTAACAACATTTTGATGTCCACTGTTGGGAAGAGTCAGAGAACTGACTTTGCATTGAGGGAATCACAAGAGAAGTAGGTAGCTATCTTTATTCATTACTGGTGTCAGTGGGCAGCAACTAGAGTAGACATACCTGAGAAATAATGATGCTTTATATAACCATTCTCACCTGCAGTATCGAGGCTCTAGACTTCATGTAGCTCGTTTATGTCTGATAATCTAAAAAAGTTTTCCCAAATTACTTCTTTGTTATGAATAAACAGTAGGAACACCTTTTGGCAATCAATGCTTTTCTTCAGCACCAGATGAGAGACAAAATAGAACCTATTAAGGATGCATGAAAATGAATTGGTAGCTCATCTCATCTCTATACTTGCAAAACTGACCTTTCTATAGAACATCATTCCAGGGAAGCATCCGTTTGTGGCTTGATACCATAAATTGACCTGTATTTTTGTTTCTTTATGTGGGATTTTGATTTTTAAAAAAATTTCCTTGGGTTGCTGCTGGTGTTTTCATTGGGAGCTGCTAGATGTTTAACATTACTGAAAATTTTGGTCTACAAAGGCAGTACTGTGAAAGAGGATTAGAGTTCAAGTGTTATGCTAGTATAGAGTATTTCTAACAACTGCCCTTGTAATATCCTGTGCAGCATAACCAATAGATAACTCCTTTAAAGAAAAAGCTTTTTTTATTTAAACAGTATTTGATATTTACTATCCTGTTATAATACTTATAAACATGTTTTTCACAGAGATCAATTCACATAAAATACATGCAACTAGTATACGATATAATGACAGAACCCATTCTTCCCTGTACATTTTTGATATTATACAGAGTTGTAGTAATTATTTTTTTGTATGCAGTGAACAGTAGTTTTTAATTGAAGTGAGGGACACACTGGGGAAAAAAAACCACAGGAACTGTAGTTCTAAATCAGAGCCTTTATAAAAAGTCAAAAACTTACAGATATCAATCATATTTCAGTCTCACTGGCAACTCAGCAAAACTCCTAAGAGGCTGAAGCTGTTTGTTCAATTACATGCATTGGAAAAGACATTCATTTGTGATTGTGCATGCAGTTAATTAGTGTTATTTTTTTGTTGCATGTTCCTTTGCATGTGTGCTCCCAGGTGCAGTTTAGTAGTGAATGGGGAATCCTTGATCTGCTGAATTCCAGGCCAAACAAGCACAACTGTCAATCTAATTAATGAGATTTTACTTTTACTTTTGTTAGGGTGCATGCATCCCAGTACATATAAGGACTGTGAAAACGTAGCCTGGGTTTTCATCATAAATACTATAATAACGGTAGTTTACCTAACAGAAATGCATGTGAATGAAGTGATAATGTTGCTGAAATTACTGACATGTGTAGGGTTTTTAGTTTGGGTAACAGTTGCTACTTTGAAAATACAGTATTTTGCAAATGATTTCTCACAAAAAATTATGCTGTGAACTATTTCAAATTTAGTTCTTCCATCTTCCAAATTGCCTACACCTGTTGCATGTGGTGCTATAAATAATATCATAAATTTAAATAATTATTTTGGTAAAATTAATATATTTACATCCACCATTGGTATTCCAAAATTATTTTAATATTCCCATATGCAGAGGCAAACAGCTGCAATTTTTAAATGGTGTAAAGCAATCAAAAAAATGTTCATAGAAAAATATTTGTGAAGAACTACATCATTTCAGTAAAGCATTTGACACTGTCTTCCACAGCATCCTCGTAGATAAGCTGATAAAGTATGGGTTTAGTGATCAGGTAGTGAGGTGGATCAAGAACTGGTTAAAGGAAAGAAGTCAGAGAGTTGTAGTCAATGGGACAGAATCTAGTTGGAGGTCTGTAACTAGTGGAGTCCCTCGGGGGTCGGTACTGGGACCGGTGTTGTTCAATATCTTCATCAACGACCTGGATGAGGGTACAGAATGTATCCTCAGCAAGTTTGCTGATGACACTAAACTGGGAGGAGTGGCTGACACACCAGAAGATTGTGCTGCCATTCAAAGAGACCTTGATAGGCTGGAGAGTTGGGCGGGGAGAAACTTAATGAAATTCAACAAGGGCAAGTGCAGAGTTTTGCATCTGGGGAAGAACAACACCATGCACCAGTACAGGCTGGGGGCTGACCTGCTGGAGAGCAGTGTAGGAGAAAGGGACCTGGGGGTCCTGGTGGACAGGAGGATGACCATGAGCCAGCAATGTGCCCTTGTGGCCAAGAAGGCCAATGGCATCCTGGGGTGCATTAGAAAGGGGGTGGTTAGTAGGTCAAGAGAGGTTCTCCTCCCCCTCTATTCTGCCTTGGTGAGGCCACATCTGGAGTATTGTGTCCAGTTCTGGGCCCCACAGTTCAAGAAGGACAGGGAACTGCTTGAGAGAGTCCAGCGCAGAGCCACAAAGATGATTAAGGGAGTGGAACATCTCCCTTATGAGGAAAGGCTGAGGAAGCTGGGTCTCTTTAGCTTGGAGAAAAGGAGACTGAGGGGTGACCTCATCCATGTTTACAAATATGTAAATGGTGAGTGTCAGGATGATGGAGCAAAGCTTTTTACAGTGACGACCAATGATAGGACAAGGGGCAATGGATGCAAACTGGAGCATAGGAGGTTCCATGTGAATATCAGGAAAAACTTTTTCACTGTGAGAGTGACAGAGCACTGGAACAGGCTGCCCAGGGAGGTTGTGGAGTCTCCTTCGCTGGAGACATTCAAAACCCGCCTGGATGCGTTCCTGTGTGATGTACTCTAGGTGAACCTGCTCCGGCAGGGGGGTTGGACTAGATGATCGTTTGAGGTCCCTTCCAACCCTAGAATTCTGTGATTCTGTGTGATTCTGTGATTTGCATGTCAAGATAGTTTTTGAAAATTAAGATAGTCACCAGCAGATTGTTGATAACATTAAGATATTCTTGGTTTCATTTGGATGATAAGGAGACATTATGTCAATGTAAATGACATACAGGTTTTTATTTGGCAGAGAAATTACATTGACTGATTTTGACACATGGAATTTTGACATTTCCTACTTCTAGAAAAAAAACCCAAAACAATCCAGAAATCAAATTCAGACTTAACATCGGAATGGCATCTATTGTTTACCTGCTACTGTTGAAGTTATTTATATACATTCTTTTTTGGAATTGTGCATATCAGAAAGAAATGTTAATAACCATGTCAATGCTTCAGATAGTAGAGAGTCTATCTAAATGTCACATGAGAGTAGATTTTTTTAAGGATCTTTTAGAACAAAGTACAGGATGTTTACCTGTATGAAAATAACAAAAGAAAACAGCAGTCTAAATCAGAAGAAAATAAGAGACCATAATATTATGGAGGGTGCTTGTTATTTTAGAACAGTTGTGTTTGGCATATTTTGTATTATTATGGTTATAGCTATGCTTTTTAAAATATTGTAATCCTTTGGTGGAATTACTTTCAGAAATATCTATCAGACAAAAAGGTAACATTACATATTAATTTCTGCATATAAGCATATTTAAATACAACAAAAAGGAAATTAAAATAAAAGGATTAAGAAGTCTGACATTTCCTGCACTTTATTTACACTACAGGTGTTCTGGATCACTGAGCACTGGAAAACAAACAAAAAAAAAACCCCAAAACCAAGAAATAATTTTCTCATGTATGAAATGAAATTATGTAACATGAAATTATTATCACATGCATGGTATTAGTGAGTTCTGGTGAGTGAGCCTCTGGGGAGAAACAGCTAAAGAAGGAGTAAGGCATAGTAGAGAAACGAAGTAGCTTGGCTATGGTAACACTAGTCATAGCAGAAGAGTTGATAGTCTAATAAAACAATGTAGCTAACAACAGTAAATTCTCTGATCTACATGCCCGTGTGCCCCTATACAGGGTCTCGGCATAACTTTGTCCAGAGAACTCCCCATACTGAACTGCTTCATATATCAACTCTTCCTCTTGTGTACACTTATGTGTAGTGGCACCTCAAAGAAAAGTGAGAGGACAAAAGCTGTGTTGATCTCACTGAGAATTTCTGCAAATAACTACAGCCTGATTCAGCTCTGCTGTTTCCAACAACGAATTTATTTAATTACAAATTTATTCATTCATTCTTTTTGTCTTCTCTTCCACTCAAATTACTTTGTGTTTCTCCTCCTAAAAAGTTTTTTCTCCCAGTTTATTCTCTGGTGAAAGCTGCCTGTCTCATTCCTTCAGACTAAAACCTTTTCAATCTGCTTTGGAGAATTCACTTTCAGAAATGTATTCTATAATTCCAAATGACAATTAAGTCAAGCATGGACAATACTTCCGAATTAGAGTGAAAGTGCTTGCTCCTTTACTGCCACAGCTTAACATCACTCAATGCTTTTCAGGTTTGGATGAGCTGTGATCATTCGTGGGAAAAACAATCTTGTTCTTCACAGTAATAAACTTTTGCGGAATTATTTTAGCCAAATTAAACCTGCCAATCTTTTTTTCCTTTTTTTTTTTTTTTTTCAAATAAAGTTATATGGAGATTATGGGGACAAAAAAACTTTAAAAAGTAAGTATTATTTTTTTTTTTGGCTTTTCCTGCTGTTTTATATTTCTGAGTAGGTCGATTGAACTAATTAGAAACCTTTTGACAGGTATAAGTGGAAGGGAAAGACCTGAAGAAATGAGCTCTTGACTAAGGCTGTTTTCTGTAATAGCACAATAGACTAAAAGGAAAAAATCATGGATAAATGTGTCCAACATTATGCATAAAAAATAAATTCATCAATTGACTTAGATGCTTGATTTGGTGAATTTTTGACATACAACACAGGGCTTCAATTTTCCATTTGCATCAGAGTCATGTAGTGTTTGTTTTGAATGTGCCATGATTTTTCAATGTCCGTGTGATGTTTCACACATGGAGATCACTGAAATAAGAGTCCTTGCAATGAAATAATAGTTAATATTGATTTTTTTCTATTTGCATTTTCAAAGACCTACACACATATTCATAACTAGCAATACTTCACAATAACTTTATAAAGTATTTCAACAATTTTCTGTTCTTCTCAGCTTACAGCAATGTAACTTATAGTTTATATAAAATTTACTTCATTATTTCTCTAATTTATAGAAATTCTTTTTTTCTATTTGCCACTCTAAGGAGAAAATGCAGCACAATGTTTTCATCTTAAAAGTCAGGAAAATTAAGATCATCTCCAAAACTGGACATCGTATGTTGTTTATAATCATAGAGCAGCCCCAAAAATACCCCATTATTAGATCAGTCTCTCTGCCTTTATTTTCTGTCTTAAAGTGTAGGAGAAAAAAATAACCTCAGGTACATAAACACTTCCAGATATCACAAAATTTTTGTTTTCTCAAGATATTTTTTCTGATATCCAGGAATGAAAAAACTGAAAACATTAAATGTTTACCAACTGGAATTATTTCAGGGTATATAAGTTGAAACACTTAGGCTGATGATGGGAAAACATACAAATAGAACAGAAATAGATTCTTTTACTTAAATATATAATGAAAAGTCAACAATTTTATTAAAATAATCCCAATGTTTATTTGAGGAGGAAATGCCTACACAGTGATTGTGTAGGAACTTCTGATATCCAGATTCTGTAGATTTCTTATCTGAAGCAAGTCACATAGCATATTCCTCTTCTGCAAAACAAAATTACAGTAGATTCTATTGCAAGTGTATGTTCAGGGATAAGCATTTTCAAGAATGTCAGGTACTCAAATAGTTCACTAATGTAAGAGACTAAAACACAAAGTACTATACAGAGAGTTGCTGAAATGTCTGAAGTGTATCTTGCAAGGTACACTTCATATACATCGTATTTTGGTAGTTCTGTGTCATTTCCATCTGTTTTCTGCTTTAACCATAGAAACTTTTCTCCCTGCTCCCTGGTAATATTATGAAGTCTATGCAGTTAGTTGTAAGATATCCACTAGAAGAAAATTAAGTGCTCTGTTGTCACTTGTAATGTACTTTACTTTTTCTGCTGAAAAGCCTGTAGCATTACCACCCACACAGAGTAATGATCCAGTACCTCAGACATAAACTAGACCATTAACTTTCAAAAGATCTAAAATAGGAGGGCTAGGCATGCCATCTCATTTTAGATTCAGTCTTACTGGATTCTGAAATGGTGCTGTCTATCTGTAGTACTTAAAGTGTTGTGTGTAGGGTTTTTGTGTGTGACTAAGAGCCAGGTGTACACTCAGAGAAAGCGAAAAACTGAAACTGGTTTGAGGAAAGATCTAACAGTGCCTATACATTTGAGATCTCTGAGGCTAAGGCTAGGACGTGCAGAGGCTGAAGTCCAAATTCCCAATGAATAAACACATAGATCATAATATTCATAACAATGAAGTCTTATCTGAGAGAAAATAAAATACAGGAGCACAAATGTGCAAGCATACATATATTGTACACAGAACCCTATCTTTTGTCAGTTCTTTGCTGATTTAGCAACTTTTCATTTCATCAAATGTGGGTCAGATGCTTAGGGATTACCCTGACAAATGGGCCCCCCAGAATCTGGAAGATTATCATATTTCAATTTAAAGATGAGTAAGGTGAGGAGAATTGTGCTTGTTCTTAAATTCTGTCGTGAGTGGAAGCAAGGTCCCTGGTGTTGGGTTGGGACCTGCTTGCTTTCCTTCTTTCTTTTTTTCTACTTCTCTCTGTCTGTACAGACCCCTTACTTACATTGAAAGCTTACAACGATTCTTATGGAGCCTTTTTAGATTAACATGTGTTAATAAAAAGGAGCTTTTAATCCAGAAGCTCTGTTTGGGCAGTATCAGCAGAGAACGAAAGATTGCTGTTAGTCCTGGGCTGAGTCAGGGCAACGATAGATGAATTATTTTCCTGGGAACAAGAAAGATGTTCCAGAAAGCCATTAGCTTGAAAATCCCTCCCAAAGCAAGATCATCTGGTGCTGGGAGTTGTCCATGGGAGGAGACTGCATTATCATGCCTGGGAGAAGAATTGCATGACCATGCATTGCCACCTCAGGGTCATCAAAGTATTGTGATCTCTGAGCTGGCGCAGGAAGGTCCAACTGACACAGAAGCATTTGAGGTTGATTGTTAGTCTATCTTGCTTTCTGCTAGTGTACATAATGATGTATAGTAGGATGCAATATTTTAAACACATCTCAATATAACTGTTACAAACTGATAACTCTGAGGATTCTAAAGATCAGAGTTCAAAACAAATACTGTGGTTTTGCTACTACATTGCACTTGTATGCTTGCAAGCTGTATGCTGCAGCATCTTACAAAAGGGAGCAGTTGTTTAGAGAAACTCTAGGGTGAAGAGACATCATAATAATTAGTATAAGGATTTCTTCTCATAGGACATAATTAAAAGCCTACTGAACTTTCCAGACTCTAAAACTTAGCATCCCTCGTGATAAAGCTGGAACAAAAAGTACATTCCTGCAACATAGTAATGGCATTTCTGTGCACGAATGACTGTAGCACGCTTAACCTAATCTCTTTTGACCTTTACAGCTAAAGTAAAATGGAACCTCACTCATTTGCAGAATTTGATGGCAATTCTCTGTAGTTGTCCATCCAGAAATGGGGTTGAGGAAAAGGAGATGGCTGGGGCACTAGCATTCATTTAATTTTGAAGAATTGCCTTGTTAGAAAATACTGATAGAGAATTCCAGAGTAGGACTGAGTGTAGCACAGGAAAAGCATCTTAAATGTCTCAGAAACATCCCAGTACATACCATCATAATTCAAAAGGGAGTAAAAGAGAGATTTAGCATAAATTATATATGCTCTTTTGTGTGCACATGTGTTTAAGTATATATACATATTTGTATAGATGTAGACTGAATACTCAGTCTTCCAAAAATCACTAGATTGTAGGATGTTTTCTATACAGTAGTCACAAGAGGCCAACTCTCTCTTATCAGCCAGACAAGTTCAGCTATGCCTGTATATTGAGATTCACTGTACAAGTATCGCTGAAAGGAAACACTGGTTGTAAGCAGAAACTGAAAAACAAAACTTCCTTTTACCATATTCCCCATTTTCAGAAGTTGTTCAACTAGGCAATTAAAATGTAATTTACGAAAATGAACCTTCATATTTGCTGTGGGGTGTCCACTAAGCATCTCTGCTGTCATGCAACAATCACACCTATACAGGGTGAAGTAAGATGAGAAATAATATTTTCTGAACACAGACTGCTATTCACCTTGCATCACATAAGACATGAATATTGCACTAAATGAGTTAAACATAAAGGAGTAGATGCAGTAAAGCTCAGTGAAGTGTTGAATAACAGAGGCCTGCAAAAACTTCAATGTCATTTAGTGTTCTGTTGTGCACAAGGGAAATAAGAAAGAGAAACATTAGTTATTTAAATAACCTCTAAGCTTATTTCTGTTTCACTGAACCTCTGAGTTTTTAATGCACCACATTCACCTGGTTTACAATAAAAGAAAATTACAGTTGGCTTCATACATTCAGAGTATTTATGTCTTCAAGTGTTAAAGTTTTCACCAACTTAATCTCTTCTCTGTTCACCATGATTTTTCAAATAGCCAGAATATCTGTTCTCAGTGTGCTTTATGTATGTTTCTTCTGTTCTTTGTGCCCAACACTACTGCTCTTTGATTTAAAAAAACTTTTTAATGGTTACTATATCTAGATCTGACCTCTCCTTGTCAATAGAAGAGTGTCTTGAGGTTGGTAAATATGATTTAAGATGGGGGAGAAATTCTTGAGAAGCAATGGAGAAACAGACTTGACTCATTCTAAACAAAGAACATTTATACAAACCCGAGGCCAGCCATGAATCTCTATTGTGAGAATGCTATATCTTCTGTATATTAATTAGAAAACAGGCTACATACCCAATAATACATCCATTAATTGAATAAAATTACAAAATAAACTCCTGAAAACACTCAGGAGTTTAGCATGTGAAAACTTGGAATGGTATAAAATATTTAGTAGCTGGGAAGGATAAATATTTCCTTTTTATTTCTGTCCACATAATTTTTTTAGTATTTCTGTTTTCTTTTCTGTCTTTACTTTCTCATGAAATATGTGGCCTGAATTAAAAGAGTTGGTATGGTGATATGGTAAAATGTAGGAGAAAAGAAATGGAGGTGTTGAAATGACATCTGTATGTGAGTGTTTTACATTTTCAACACATTCACAAAACTTTTATGAAACTGAGAAGTTCTATTATCCTCATTTCATATATGGGAGGCTGAAAACAAAGAAATAGAAACTCACATGCAGAATGCTACTGAAGGTCTAACAATTTCCATTAATTTTATTGAAACTTAAAAAACTTTAGTCTTTGTAACCAGAGTATTTTCCCCAGGGAAAAACAAGATAATTGTAGCAAAGAAAGCAACAGAACCTTAGCTCTTGTGTCTTTGACTGCCCACTTATCAAACAGGACATACTTATCTTCTGAAAGTAAGACAACTGTTTTTTCATGACTACAGTACAGAATGTAACAAATAACTTAAAACTGAAAATCAACTAGAAATCTTTCTAGGCATATTTCTAGCCTGGATAATAAATATGCTTTTGTTGTCTCCATGCTGTAATTCAAATGACTGCAGTTTAAATTAGGTAGCCATATATAGCATCCTTTGTGAAAGAAAAATAAACAAATAGACTCTTACTAAGCTTTGTATCTGAAATCAATCCTCTCAATTTAACTAACATTGGAAGAAGAATTGATTTTGCTGATTTCTCCCTGAAGCATAATTGTGTCCCTTTCAACATCCATCTGTGTACTCTACTAGGAGAACTGCAACTGGTTCAGAAGCAAAGTATCCTATTTCAGGCATTATACCTCTACTAAAGTGGCTCTGACTGGTCTCAAATTAATGAAAATTCTGCTTGCAAGGTTTAGAATTTAAAATTCCAAGAGATAACTGCAGGTTGTTTTGCTGAATTGATGCTGATCTACATTGGTTTTCTCCTTAAATATAAATTTAATCTTCAGATCTAAGGGTAGCTGGTGAATTGGCCTGTAAGCAAACTCAGGCAGTTTGGCCACTTGTACTTTTTGAGACACAACTGCACAATGTGCAGCACTCTGAGAAATTTCCCTGTCCCACAGGGAAAGAAGGTCAGGTCTAAGAAAAATATATTGATTAGCAATAAGCATTGCATTGACAGCAACTTGGCAGTTCAGGAGGCAAATCTAGAAGATAATGACTGCTGGGACAGACATGGCTTGAGCTGGCTTCTTATCCAATGAGCCATGGGAGACTTGGTGCTGGGAGCTATTGGGTCAGAGCACATTGAGTTGATGTTGCACATGACCCCAGGTGGGCCTGACCAGGTCTTTGGAGCAGATAGCACCTTGCCACTGTGGCGGTCTGAACCTGGTTTCTTTGTGCACAGGGACAAGGGAGTCTTTTAACCAGCTACTGTTGTCATGGGGCAGGCAGCTGGGCAACCAGCTGAGCTGAACTTCTGTGGTAGGTATTAATAGGAAGCTGAATTTGTCACAGAAAGCCTAGAGACTGAGAGAGTAGCAAAAAGCCAGAGACAAGATTTGTGCAGGACACAGGAAGATGGCCTCTTCTTACCAAGCACAGGATCTATGCCAGACTGCTGGTAGCATTTTTTCACCATGGGACTAGAGAAGGATCCCTGCAAAATGACACTGGTTTATTGGGTAAGGGAGGTAGGAAGGGAAAGGATGATTTTTCACCTGAGCCAAGCAATACATGAATGTCTAAGCATGCAATCTGGGAATGTCTGTTTGGTCCTTCGTGCATGACACATGTCTAGATGGCTAGGCTTTACAGAGTGGGAAGTCCTTCAGGTTGTCCGCTTCACTCTCTCATGTATCTTCTGGTACTTGAGTGTGTAGAATAACCACATTCTTATGTGATTTCCCTGGATAATGTGCAGCTGACAAGGAAGAGATGAGAGTTCACAGATCTTTGCCTTTCCATCTTCCTTCAACCTAGTGCATTCCACAACAACTCACTCAGTTTCCCTTTGCTTATCCCTGTTTTTTGGCCATTTTAAGATATGAGCTGTACAAGCTAGGTTTTGAGCTTAGGCAGTGAATAATGTCAAGCTGATACATAGAGAAGAAAGTATAAACTGCACTGTGGTGGATTGACCTTGGCTGTACACTAGGTGCCCACCAAGATTTTCCATCCCTCCCCTCCTCAGAAGGACAGGATGAGAGAGCAAATAAGATGGAAAAAACTCATCGGTCAAGATAAAGGCAGTTTAATTAAACAAAAGCAAAGATCATGTGTCAAAGGAAAACAAAAGATTTGTTCTCCACTTCCCATCAGCAAGCAATGTCCAGCCACTTCCCAGGAAGGAGGGCTTCGAATGCTGCCCTCCCTTTTCCTTTCTCTTAGTCCGTATTGTTGAAGAGATGTCATAATGCATGGAATATGCCGGCTGTCCTGGCTCTGTCCCCTCCCAAGATCTTGCCCAGCCCCAGCCTACTGGTGAGTGGGAATTGTTGAAGAGACAGCCTGGATGCTGTGTGAGCACTGCTCAACAGTAGCCACAATGCTGGTGTGTTATCAACACCTTTCTAGCTAACAATACAAAGCACAGTACCATGAAGACTGGTATGGGGAAAAGTAACCCCATCTCAGCCAGACCCAAGAGATGCACATAGGAAAACATATGATCTTTGAAATGTAAATTACAAATGGGTCTCTTCATAATTACACTGGACTGATTTTTCCAGTGTCCATCTCTGCAACCCTCTTAGACAATGGCAATTTGTCTTATCGTAAATTAATGCAAAAATTGAAAGAAAAAGATCACTTAATCCTGAGGTAAGCTCGTGTGAACTGGTAAATACTGGGCATTTAGCCAGAGATACTTAGCAGGGAATAGTGTGGGTTTTTTCCCTTCAAATGTAGAAACACTTAAATTGAAGAATATAACTTTATTTATAAGCTCCTTAATCACTTTTGTAATGTCTAGACTAAAAAAAACATAAAAACATATAGTAGGATTCAGGATTAAAACCTGTTCATAAATGCAGTCTATGAACTAGAACTGTAATCCATAAATTGTCAGTCACAAACTAGTTTTTTATTTTAACTACCAGGGACATAATAAATAATTCTGAAATAATGTTGAGATTTATGTATTCAACCTATATGGCAACTTGACATCCTGCTGTATACAATGCCTTCTGAACTGGGCATTTGTTATTGTATATGCAGAACTTCCTGTGGCAATTTGTGCTCAACAGCATACCAGGAGAAAGCTAAAAACTTTCCTATGCAGTATGTTTTGCCTTTATTTTGCTCTAAGGCATTACAAGGATTTTGGAAGAACAAATAACCAGACCAACCAAACACAAAAACTGAAACACTAAACTGAATTCAAGAAAAACATTTTCCTTTAATGATATAAGGTAGCAACTGTGGCAGCAAAGTATGTAGTATCAGAAGGGAGACACACAGAGACCAGTTTTTGTTACTGACTTACATACCCAACCTAGAGGAGGTGCCAAACTGTTAGCATCATCAATTAGTTTTCCCACTAATTTTCTATGCCCTTTTCCTTTACCCATGGATCACCCATCAAGATAACTAATGTTATTCAGGTTTATTTGTTTATGAGGATAAGTCCATTTTCCTCAGATGCAGATGAACATTCTTTTAAGATGTGAATGGCATTGAATGAGTTTTTCCAAGTGTGGTTCAATATAGTTCTTGTCAGACATACTTCAGGATTCCTAGATTTTTCAGTGTCCCTGGAAATCCTAATTACATAGCAAAGGTGAAAAACATACACACATACACCCTCCAGACTCACTATCCTTCTAAGTCCTTATTACCACACTTATTACCATGTAATACTTTTATATGCTTGAATTTTATTATTTTCAAGTTACAATATGTTGCAGGCTTCATTAAGATATGAGTTGTGGTATAATGTTTGTCATTTATTGTGCTTATTTGTCCACAAGGAAAAGCATTACATTCTTCCAAAATGATTTTTTTAGTTAGCATTTAGAAAATGCAGCACAAGGGAACCAAAGTAAGTGAGCCATCTTATAAAATGCTGTAGCAGGCAGTAATTGAACACACAAGCCTCTATACTCAGAAAGCTTCATTAAAGTTTTGTTGCACGCAAATATGTGATAATATGGTAGGACAGCATCTTTCAGCTTGGGTCAAAGTTATATCGTAGGATAGCAGTAGCATGTATATTTCTCCCTTAAAACTTGAGAGGAAATTTATATCAGCATCTATGAGATTTTTCTCTTTCAGAAAGCCACAGGACAAGCTTGGCCTGAGTCCTGAGTGAGATGACCAGGTCACTATGCAGACTTCTATAACTTTTAGGTGGAAAATTGGCAGAAAGTTGCAGCATTTGGGTAGAAAATCTGTCAAAGTGAAGTCCGGTCAGTGGAAATTGTTGAGAGGTACCCAGAAGATTTTGCCACTTAAAAAGTCATTCAAAATGGGTTCAACTTGCCATTCCAGAGGGGAACTGAATCAAGCCAAATGGGTACAGTCTATGTCTACTTTCCAAACAGAAACAGGAATTCTAGGTACCTGCTATCAGTTATAAAGCTCATGGTGATGATCACAAAATGAAACTCAGATTTTCTTTCATCTTTGCTAAATTTAGAGAAGTGTTGTTTGCACATGTATCTGACTCTGATTTTGTTTGAGCTCTTTTTGGATCTACATTGTAGGGATATATAGGGTTTTAAGGTATTAAGCATAGTTTTTAAAAGTGGTGGTCATGAAAAAAACCAGAAGTGCAAGGTGGTATGACACTTACATTAGTTACATTTTCCTGGAAAGAAATGGGACAAAGCAGTGGAGACCCATGCACACCTGAAACCATTTTTTCTCTTTTTCTCTTTCACTTAGATCGTTCATATTTAAGGATAGGTTCCTTTAAGTAACTGGATTCCTTGAACACTTTATACTGCTATTATACATTGTACTCCAATGTCAATAGTTATAATGAAAACTTGTGACTTGTCATGAAGTACGCTTGACTGGATGTTTTCTAATGTCTTCTAGTGCCTTTGTTTTAAAGCTACATTTTAATACTTGTTTACAACGTACCTTTTCTATATTTGTTCTATATGCCTCTGAACTAGATTTTACCTTTTTCTTAATGCTTTCCTGTAAGTACAATGTTTGACATCAAAATACAAATGCAGTAGGGAAGAAGATCATGCATGACAGAGATATGCAAAGTTAGAAGGTTATTTTTATGACAAAGTAAACATCTCTCCTTTTCAACTCCCTGCTAAACACTCTGCTTCTTCCCATAGTTAGATGTGATCCAGTGCAATTTCACATTTGCTATATATACAGATTAATCTACTTATCAAACTAGTGTGTTCTCTTGGCTTTTTCCTTCCACTAATGGTTTAACACCCTGTGTTAATTGCATTGATGCTGCTTTTGAAAGGAAAGGGGACCTTACCCAAGGTGTTGATAAGCCTGAGACAAAGTTTACATCCAGGTCAAAATTTGGAAATGTGTATGTCTTTCAAATTGCCATGTGATATTAATGCTGAAGTTTGTGTGTCAACCTAATTATCTCTGGAATGAAAAGAGCTTTTACTCACACTGATATGGATGTTTTTTCCTCTGGTATTTTGCCTTTGTGTACAAGCAACTACTTTTTCTTCTTACTGCTAAGCTTAGTCACACTTATTTTCTAATGTGAACTTCAGTTCACAGTCTGAAAACTTGGTTTAGATTTAGTTTATTTCCTTTCTTCCAAGACTCCAAGATACCTCACAGCATGACATCATCAGAGTAAACACTCATTCTGATATATTTCCTAATTCCATCTCCTTAGCAGTCCAAATGCATTTGAAAGCATTACGTTGTAGTTTTGTTGCCCTACACCTCTCACTAACCTTTAAAAATGTACTGTGATAGGTATCTTTCCCGTGGATATGCAAACATGGGCAACTCTGACACTTTCTGCCCTCGTATTCTGTCAGTTAATCATTCTCGAGCTACAGCTCCTTGGTTAAGATGAAACCCTGTATCATGTACATAGACCTGACTTTTTGCTGCCAGGTATTGCATAACTAAGTACTGATAGAAAGAAAGATGAATGAGTTCATCGAGACTAGTGCATTTGTTCTTCCTTAGTCTTGTTCAGGAAAATCTCCCACTGATTTCAGTTGCTGGAAAATTAAAAGTTGAATTTCTTATGAAAATTAAATTCTTTATGAAAAATATTATGAAAGTTACAGTGTGGTTTTTTTATTGTTCCTTGATGTGTTTTTATTCCAGTTTCCAATTCTGGAAACTCTGCTAGGCTTGATGGTAGAGTCTAACTGAACAGGTCTTATGATTGACATTTAATTAACAGATCTGTCGATGCAGGCTTCAAAATATACTTCTACATTCTGTTCCCTACACAGCAAGCTTGCTGAATTTAAAGGTGGCAAACAAATTTACAGAGCCACAAGAACACTTGATTGTACTGACAAGAATGAGGCCCAGGCAACAGATTTTAACAGTCCAGCAGCCCAGAAGATTGCTTGATTCTTGACTCTCAGGTAGGGTTTTTTCAAAATAGATGAGTACAGTATGGTTCCCTAAAGGGAGAAAGCCAACTCACTGCTCCCAGAAAAGAGAGATGTTAGAGGATTTGAGTTTTCCAGACATTTCATTTCTGTTTGTTGTTCTTGTTGCTAAAGTCACACTATCTTGTTATTTAATAGAAAACCAGATGTGTGTGGACATTCATTTTCCAGGCTAGCAGGAGGCACAAGCAGCAACTAGGTTTTTTAGATGAAGTTAATGCAATTCTGAATTATGGAAACTGCAGCTTCATTTTTTAAGTCTTTTAAGCCAACAAGATCTATCTGGGATCATCAGCTGAATTTTCCTCCTATTTCAGAAAGTACATTATGGCATCTAAATGTCATCACTTCCACTTGGAGTCAAACCTTAACTCCTTATATCCATGTGAGAGGATAGGTTGGTGGAAAGAAGGCAGGCATCTTTCTTGAATGAGTTTTCTTCAACTCAAGGCAATTTCCTGAAGTGTCATCTGCCTTATGTGTGTTGTTTTTTCAGATTTTCCAGAATTATATCTGTAATTTGCTCATTTAGATCAGTCCCCATGCTTTATTTCTTGTTGTCTTCCAACTGACTTTGGAACAGGCATCTTTTTCCTTGCATAGACAACAAATATTCTGAAATGAGGCATATGCTTTCAAAGGGACAGTGAATACAGCACCTAATTTGAAATCTGAAAGCCATGTTATGCCAGTTTTTCACTGTCATTATGTAAAGATGTAGCATCTGGGGCATAAAAAAAAGTCAAGAGGGATACTGTAATAGAAAGTGTCAGAACAACTCAGTGCTTGTTCTTTCGCTCTGTCTGGCAAATCTGTATAAAGTAGAGGTTTAAATAGGAAAAACTGTAAATTTTGGAACTCTTGGAGTGATACACTGTATTTGTCTTGAAAGCTTTTACATGTACAGGCAATTGGAAATGACTCCCTCAAACATGAGGACAACTTTAATAACTGTCAAGTGTCAGTGGAGTAGACACATAAACAGAAGAACTGTCACAGTCCATCAGCTTTTCCTTACTTCTCCAATTCGCTTTCTATTGCTTTGTCACCTAGATGTATATAAAGACCCTGTGCATCAGTTCTACACTTTACCTGCTGCAGAAAATGTTGGTACACCTGCTTTGGACCTTTCCTATCTACATAGATCCAGCTTAATATTCAAATTGGATTTTCACTTTAAAACTTAAAAATAATCTATCCTTGAGGTATGATTGTGCTAAAAAAAATAATTATGCTTTGAAATTCCATATTTATTCTCCTCCAGTGATTTCTAAACTGAATCTGCTCACTGCACATCCAAAACCAAAAGTGTTCTAGCTGCTGTGCAGACAAACTCAATTTGTACCTGAAAGGAGTGCCAGGGGCTTGATTACTGTTCTTCATCAATTTCATCAATGGAAAGCACTATTTTAGTGACACTTTAACTGTGTAAAACTAGAGATAGATCAGAGGCACCTTTGCATTTCAAACATCAGAGAAAGGGGAAAGTAAGTTACATCAGAAACAGAGGCCATATCCAGTTGAGATTCACAGGGATGATCTACTTGTACTTCCTACAAAAGCAAGGGGAATGCAAAATTGTGTCTTCATTGTACAGAAATTATTAGAGAGCTTGAGTGAAAGATTATTTGTCAAGATTAAAGTTAAAAAAAAAGTCAATAGAAATACAACTGCATTATTCAAGTCAATATGTATACTGAGAATGTCTATTTTGGGGTATTTAGCGTTCCACTACAACATTCTAGTTTGTTTTCCTTGAAAATTTTACTCCACCTTCTGACAAGCAGTCAATAGTAGGCTTTTCCTAAATATCTGTGCTAGAGTAGAGAAAATAATTAATCCATGTTTTCTGAAGATTAAAGGATACAGCATATTTCTACTGTAGGCTTAGTGCTTATTTCCTTCAAAAGAAACAGAATATTATTCCAGCTCTTCTCCCAAAGATATTGATAGTCTCCTACCGCTATTCCAGCAGAATCTAAACTCCTGACTCAGCTTTTTAGACTCCTGGAAATCCTGTTTGTTTCAATTCCAACTTCTAATAGTCTATTAGAGACAGAGAGGCCATTTGTATTCCTTTTATTCTATGGATGAAGAAAAGGAAAAATCTCACCAGTAGATTAAGCAAATCTATTTTTTCTTAACATATGTAGAGTATATGTATTGAATATACATAATTCCTGAGGGAGCTAGCTTGTTAGGGACAAAGTAGGGGATAATCTCCCTTAAAAATACGGGAGGACAGGCCCCTAAGAGGAATATAATACTGCTTTTTTTTGAAGCAGTATTGGTGCTTCAGACTTCCAGAAAAACCTGAAAAGAAGCCACAGATGTTTTTCATATAATTTCTGTTGCAGGACTGTGTATGCTTCATATTCTGTCTCTCTGTAAATGGTATTCAATAGACCGGGCAACCAAGAGAGAAGACAGATTCTCTCAAAATTCAAAGATTTAATCCTTAGAGTCTAAGAAAATCACATTTTAATTTTCTTGCTCTATCCATAGATCAGATATTGTGAGCTATAATAGAAATGGTTTATAACTGTGCAAGAATACCTCATCAATTAAATACTCTTACCTTTGCAGCAGGAGGAAGGAGGAAAAAAGAAGGGATATTTTTCAATTATTTGAACCCTATTATAAGGAATCAAAGAAACATGAGGGAAAATGACATTAGATTTTATAAAACTCAAGTCTGAAGTAAGAAATACAGCAATGTTATACAAATCCTTTTCAAAATTAAGAGAATTTCAATTTTTCTTATGAAATAAAATGTGGTATATATCTGTATGCTTACACTTATTTTTTTCTACCCACAGAAGTGACCTTTAGCTTTACAAAGGACAGAGGTGTTGTTTAGATTTGCTTAGAATTTTTTTCTAACAAAAAAAGTATGTATTTTGTGTAGACATTAATTTCCTCAGTAAAATAAAATTTGTGATGGTCAATGCAAGTTGTGTATAACTTAAGGAAGACCTGCTGAGACTTCCTGATGTCAAACTCCCTAAGAAAGGAAAGCCCTTTAAATTAATGAAAACTGTGTTTCATTAATATATCGACAAGGTAAGTATTAAATAACTTTTGACATGAAGAAAACTTAAAAATGCTATGTCATACAGAGTGGCTATAGAATCATAGAATCATAGAATCATAGAATGGTTTGGGTTGGAAGGGACTTTAAAGATCATCTCGTTCCAACCCCCCTGCCATGGACTGAGACACCTCCCACTATACAAGGTTGTTCAAAGCCTCCATTCAATCTGGCCTTGAACAATTCCAGGGAGGGAGCTATAGGAAATGTTTATATATTAGTTCTTGCCCTACCTACTGTGTATTTGTAAAGCTGGACCCTTGATTTTGGTTAACCCATGACTTTCTGAATGACTGTGTATTTTGT
This sequence comes from Aegotheles bennettii, assembly GCA_013398125.1. Classification (NCBI taxonomy): domain Eukaryota; kingdom Metazoa; phylum Chordata; class Aves; order Caprimulgiformes; family Aegothelidae; genus Aegotheles; species Aegotheles bennettii. The sequence goes on from VZRW01002846.1 coordinate 36,381, forward strand.
CCCTAGAAACAATTCTTCCCAATCTGTTGGAGGCTTATTTTTTCACTCTTTATTCCTCACTTTAGTTTGTCTGTCTCTGAACAAGCTTCATTTTCTCAGCTTCAGGCTGGGATTCTTCTATTTGATGCATTCTGAAGTTTCAACAACTCCCTCAAATCAGTTTTAGCAAATCTCCACTCTTTCCAAAGTTTTGGATTGGATTACTCTTCTCGAAGGAACATATGGAGATCACACAAATAAAACACATTGTAATGCACAATGGTACATGTGTTATTTCAAAGTAGACAATCAAACTAACATTGTTTAAAAAGTAGATAATGTCACCTTTGTCTTGAAATATTGAGAAGCTGTGTAAGTAATGCCAAGGATGATATAAAATCTTATGGATTAGCTACTTCTTTTTTACACAATTTGGAAAACAATTTGAATTTACTGAGTTCTAGTTTATAACTTTGAGAGACAAAAAGAAAACCATGATTCCTTCTGAAGGAAACTTGAAAAATGAGGAATGAAATTGATGTCCTTGTACCGGTTTTTCAGCTCTCAGTTGAACAGTGCATTTTGTTTGGTACCTTAAGGTATATTTAAGAAATCAGGAGTTCTGAAAGATGCTTAGATCTACTATTAATATGTCTGTTTGTTTCCTAGCAATTTTTTTACTGTTACGGCTTATCAATTCAATTTCATTTCATAGTAGAAACAGCTCCTGTGGATATACAGCTGAACATTATGTCTCACATCCTATTAATTTCAGCTACAACAGTATAGGTTCTAAATTATTTTTTTCTTTCTCTTCCACACATTGTACTTTCCCCTGAGGAGTCAACTCTAAAGGGTATTTTAGACAATGAGGAAAACTGATACAGAGGTAGCCCCAGAAGTATTATGTAGCAGATTGTCTGAGTATGTTTAGATTGGGATGAACTGTGAGCATGACAACACCGTGCTTGTATTGTAAACATGACAAGAAGATGCTTTAAAAAGTGCATAAACCTCAAGTTGTCTTGCTATTACACAGTTGTCTCTATGTTGTTAAATGTAGCAGTTTGAGAACAAACTGGACCAGGTTGAGAGGAGTGCTGAACACTCTGAGAACTGTGAACCAATGCACATCTCTGATACAATTTGCCAGGGGAATCTGAGTTCTTTGATTAAACTCTAGAAAACTCCCAGTGTCATGCTGGGTTGATAGCTGTATTAAGAGTTAAACATTGGCCCAATTTAGGGCTTCATTGCCCCCAAGGGATATTGCACATACTATGTAGATATAGATAGATGTTATAGATACTGCAGGTATTGAGAAGTTTGGCATATAACCAAGAAGATGTATATCATAAGTAAAAAGTATTTTATCAAAATTTAAGTCAAAGACAGATATTTATGAAACAGGGTCACAGCACAAGCAGAGACTATCCACAGCACAAGCAGAGACTGACCTTTTGCTAAGCTCTGGTATTCCTAGAAAAGGAGCAAAAAGGTTCTACTGCAATGGAATACAGAGCTTTTCTTCTACCACTTTTATAGGTATTTTTTTTAATGTAATACTGTCTTCTGTGATCCTCTGAGGTTTTTAATTACAATATTTTATTGATCTTATTAGGTGAAAATAAAAAAAAATCTCTTTTCTACACTCTAAAGCACATAGACTATACACAGCCCTCGTAACAGCAAAATTTTATAAAATGTGGCATCAAAACTGAACATGGCAGTGTACCCCCACTGCCAAATTTAGAAGAAAAAAATAGCATTTATCACAATTATTCTTATTCTATGCTGATAAGAGAGAAGGGAAATGAGGTTTGATTATAATAGACCAATCTCTTCCCATTATTGAGGAATCTCTTGCCAAATAGGCACTGCATCAGCAGTAACTGTATCCCTAGAATATGTTTGATAGATGACTTGAGTGATTATATATCACAAAAATCTGCTCTTCTCAGAAGAGAACAAGTCCATGCTAGATCTGCAGAATAGGGTCCTTCCAGTGCTTATATTTAGCCCCAAATCAACAGGTGTGGACATAAATCTCAATCTGGAGAATTGAAAAGTCAGGTTTTAATACATTCTTAAATTTATGGACCCCCAAAAGAAGAAATGTGAGGTGGTTCTGATGACCAGCATTAAAGGAATGTAGCAGCAGATGCTCAGAATTTTCTGTACAATGATCTAGTGTTTGTCATAAAAATGTCCTATAATATCACTTTATAGGCATTTTTAAGGAATAATACAGTCAACATGTTCAGTATCTATGTTGCTGGGTCTCTGTGTTATACAGTAATAGACATTTAAGAAGTGTCTGAACACATTTAAATATTTCATGAGATGCTGCCTTACAACCCACTGTGCTGTATAAGCTGTGCATCACTGTTCTTAATGCTGTGTGCGTCTAAGAAAACAATTGTACCCAATTTCTTGTTTTTCCTCCCCCTTATTCCTCCAGTAACCTGGAGCTGCTCATCTTGAATCAAATGTAACAGGGTAGACACCTCAAAGATTCAAGTTTCTACAGGTTTTGTTGAAGTCAGTGATGGGTAGAGGGAAGAGTCCAGACAAATGCCCCAAGGAGGAAAAGGCTGAAGTGTCCTAAGTGGACATCATCTTTCCTTGTTAGAGTACATGTGAAGGTATGATGAGCTACATGACATGAGCATTTTTCAGACCTACAGGAGTAATACCTGCTCCGGCAGGGGGGTTGGACTAGATGATCCTTCGAGGTCCCTTCCAACCCTAGAATTCTGTGATTCTGTGATTCTGTGATACTGGACACTTGGGACAGGGAAGGAACAGGGAAAGGAGGACAAATACTGGAAGGGCTGTAGTGGCAGCGAGTTGTAGGTGAGAGCTGGAGTTTCTTCAGTAAGGAAAGGGGATAAGGCACCAACTGGGAACTATTTCACTAGCTATGCTTCTTCAAAGAAAAATAGCTTTTCCTCTGTTTTATCTCTGTCCACTGAATTTTATTTTTATTATGTACTTTATATTTGCAAGTGTGTGAGAGCAGTAAAAATAAAAATTGACAACCCTGAAGATTTTTAAAGGGATTTTGAAAAATTATTTGTGTGGAAGAAAGAATTAATTACTTTTATAACATTGCTATAACTGCTTTAGTTTAGTTTTAACTGTATGTATTCAAGTTCCCCTTCATTCATCCAGTCTGCAAAGTGCAGAAATTACTTTCTGATATTTTGTTTTTAGCCCTGCATCTTCACTTGTAGTCTGTCTTGTAAGAACTGTGTAGCTTTAAAATGATTGCCAGACTCTAGAAAAACAAAATTTTATCTGAAAACCTGAAACCAGTTAGAAGATACATTGTAGCATATAAATAGTTCACTTCTTGGCATGGCATCCTACTGAGTATATTGCTTGTGTTTTGGGGGGAAGTCTGGCTCCTATGGGAAGAAAAACTATTTAGTTTCCTTTCTGCCACAGTAAGACCTCACTGATGGCAAGCTAGCACTAACTGTTTTTTTTAATTACCTCATAAGAAAAACCCATACAATCGTGAGCTATCTCTGTACCTACACAGAACGCACTATAGGGGAAGCAGAAACAATCTTTCACATAGATATTTTTTATAACCTGTACATCTACCCCATGCCTTTGAACATTCTCAGAAATGTAAGACAGATTTATATACAGCTGTTCTTCTGAGACTGCTCATCTTCTGAGTTTGACTTGCACACCAAAAATGGTCTTCCACAAGCTCCTAAAATTATGCATTCCTGTACATTATACATAAATGTACAGGTGTCATTTTCTCACACAAGACTTTAAACTGTTTAAATATTTCTATATTATTTCTATAGTTCCTATACTATATTTCTGTAGTAATTTATTACTGAATGATTTTGTAGACTAATGAATGGAGGATTAGTGCCTCTTGCCACATAAATTGACAGGCACAGGTTTGCTCTACACATCAGTGACTAAGGTCCTCTCCTCTGTAAAATAACTCTAAATGATTGATTCCTCATGGCATAAAACAAACCTAAAACTACCTTACATCTTAGGCTACATGCACCTTTTCCCTCTTTCTGAGAATATTAGCATATTATCATGGTGACCTCAGTGCCAACAAAGGCCTACATGGACTGTTCCTAAGCCAAGGCAGATCCTTCACTGCTGAAATAGATCTGCTGATCGTCCATCCACTTTCAGGTGTGTTATTCATAGCTGTACCTCATTTGCATAATTAAAAAGATCAAAACAGAGCTGCCTCTTTCTGATATAGCTGAATGTTCTGTACTAAAAATATCTTTACAGAACTAAAATGTTATAGGCTCAACCTATTTTGTCTACCTACACATATGCAAGTATGAAGAATTCCCTGTGGAAAATCCTTTTAGAGAAGGGGAAACTTTGTGCCTCTTTCCACTGTGCAACAAACCAGGTCAATACTGAAAAATACCTTTCTTGACTGGGGAGTAGGCAAAAGATCTATATGCAAGAAATAGTTTGTTAGTAAATGATTAGTCTTAGTGGAACCTTACAAGAATTTAAGTCTCCTAGATCTTGAAAAAAATTTTGGCTTCCTCTTAAGCTCCTGTCTTCAATATCTGCCCTTCATTTTCCTCTCAGTTGATGCTTAGTGTAAGAAAAACTAAAAAACATGAATTCCATTTAAATATAGCCATTTTCCAAGAGAACATTTATTCTGACAGCAGTTAGAAGTTAATGACACATCCATACATGGTTAAAAATGATTTCTGAGTAGCTGTTCTTGAAGTAATTATTTCTTTCATCTCTCCATGTGCAGTTTCACTGTTCGATAAATTGCAGCGGACAGTTATTGTCTCTCTTATGTATATCTTGCATGCATGGCAACTTCTGCTTTCCCTATCAAGTCAAGATCACTTTGATTTTGTTCTCTCGTATTACACTGGGAGGAAAAAAAAACACTGGAAAAAAAACATGCTTTGACCCAAAATTTAGACTCTGTCTGTTAAGCAGAGGAAGATGGACAGAAATAATATCTCAAGTCTATTTGAAGTGCAATTATGATGTATAAATACAGCATTTTAGTAGTCTTTTCTGTAGCCGTATTTTGTAAAAATGCTGTTAGGGGAGCAAGTGAAAGCCTCCCCTTCTTTCTCCTGTAAGTTACTAGTTCTCAATAATAATGAGAGAATCTCCTGTCATTTTCTAGTTTTGTGCTTACATCATGATGCAACTGAAGTTATTATTACCTATTATTCAATAGAACCTACAAGATTTGAAGAATTATTTTGCAAATCAAAATGCATAAATAGGTCATTGTACATGTAGATATTTGGACTGGCAGATAAAATTGCTAATTTACAAATATATATACCTGAAGAGAGCAGAGAATTCTTCATGTGGGCCTGCATGTACAGTCTCAGTGCATTATTTCAAACTTGTGTAAAGATTTGTAATGGGCTATTGTATAGAAAGAAAATTCATCTGTGTAATCCAATATCTCAAGAAATTCAACAGTGTGCACAATACATTTCCATGATTTACGAAGAATTCACCTGAGATGAGCATAATTTCTAATGAAGCACACAGGTTGTTATAGCAGCTATTTTATTCTGGTGTCTAGGTATGAATACCCTGTCAACTTCATGACAACGAGATCACTTACATGTAATAGGGTAAGAGTCAGATTCTTCTGCACAACATGTCATCCAGCACAGGGAATATCTGTAAGTCACATGAATAAACTTTTACAAACCCTGCAGATTTCATATCAGATAAAGGATAATGGCAATGACTCTGATCACCAAGTTAATCTCATGAAGAATTGAATGAAGGAAGAATAGAACTCAATGTAGATAAAAGTAAGAAAAGCTAAAACAGACATGAGAACATAATAACAGATAAACAAGGTCAGGTTGAAGATTCCCTTATCCCAGCATCCTATCCCTAGTGATGGCCAAAACAGAAGCTCTCAAGAAGAGTATAGACCCAGAGTAAGTATATACAGTAACTTTTCCTGAGTATTTGCCCCTCCTGCAACCAGCTGCTGTTTAGACATAACATTATATAATATATATATTATATATATCTCGTCATATATTCAGG
>VZRW01002846.1:43653-94096 GCA_013398125.1 Aegotheles bennettii
GTGCAAGTTGGAACATAGGAGGTTTTGGGTGAACATAAAGAAGAACTTTTTCACTGTGAGAGTGACAGAGCACTGGAACAGGCTGCCCAGAGAGGTTGTGGAGCCTCCTCTGGAGACATTCAAAACCCAACTGGATGCATTCCTGTGTGACCTGCTCTAGGCTGTCCTGCTCTGGCAGGGGGGTTGGACTAGATGATCTTTCACAGTCCCTTCCAACCCCTAACATTCTGTGATTCTGTGATTCTGTGATCATGAGTGTGAGATATTCCTTATGTGTTAGCAAACCTTGGTGAATGTTTTTTCAATAAATTTCTTCAGTCTTGCTTTGAAACAGTGTAAACCTATTATCAACTATAATATCTGATGGGAAGGCTTTAATGGCTTAATGACATGTTCTGGAAACAGCCACTTCTTTGTTTGCTTTGTACCTGTTAAATACAATCTTTTTATGTTACCTCCTAGTTATGCTTTATAAAGTTACACCAGCATTTTTGCTAGGTAAGTATACAGAGCTTTCAGAAAATTAGCCATTTTTATGATTACTTTATATTATGCATTTAAGCAGTTCAGGTACTGAAAAGCATGTACGACGTGGAAATCCTTGCCTTTGTCAATATGATCTTCTGAATACCTCCTGTCTCAAATTTTTCATCATTTCCTTCTTTCAGAAGTCAGATGAAGGACTTGAACCAAACTTGTTTGCAGCATGTTGCTCTAGACGAAACTGTAGGTCAGTACTTGGAAGAGACATAGTTCTCTTTTTCTCTACTGAATACTTACAAAAACGACCAGGAAAGGTTGAAAAGTTCACCTAATCACAATAATTCCAACCCCAAATAACTACATATCCTGGCAGTTATCTTTGACACTAAAATAATTCCGTTTAATTGGTTTACTTGCTAAATACTGCAGATTAAATAAGTTACTTTAAATCCTAAGACATTGTTCCAGAACATGCAGCCCTTAATAAGACAAGTTTGTTATCTTCCTGTAGACCCATGTAGGATAGATGTAGAGAGATGAAATACATGTAGAGCTAAGCTCTCAGTAACAATCAATGTGTTGCCATTCTCCAGCAAGAAACTTTAATTACTTTTCTCCTTTCTACTGTTCTTCCAATCATTCTTGATAGATGATGTTTTCTAGACCTTTTGATGATTCTTGTTGATTTATCCCCTTCAGTTGCTTGCCTCAGCTTTCTCTTAATCCCATGTCTTCTGTAGATGAGCACTGGCTGTGAAAGGGGCAAGATATTTCTTAACTGATCATTCAGAAAGAGTAAAAATATTTCCAAAACTGAGTAAGTAGCAAGATGAATGACCTCCCATCAATTAGGTAAAACACATTGTACCATAGACTTAAGCAGTGTATAAAATGGTAAACTTGCAGACACATGCTGTTGTCATCCTTGCCTGAGACTGAACATGCAGCTCCTCACTGCTTATCTTTTGGATTTCACAGCACGGATATTCAAATGATGAAAAAAGAAGAAGTGGTTTTTTTCTCAATGTAGAACTATGCTGCATTTCTGTGTTTCCAATCATATTGTGTCAAATTTAAATGAAGTAACAGTGTATCAAAAGATCATTTATTTAGCTGATATAATATGTTAATAGAATATATGCATGCAGTAATAAATAATACAATAATTTGCAAGTTCTAGGAGAAGTATCACAGGAATTAAGAAAATATTTAATATCTGTTGGAACATACCACAGTTATATGTCAAAGCTGAAGTCATGTTCAGATTTTTTTTAAGATACAATCAAACAGCTTATTGTAGAAAGAGCCCATCACAAAATGCCATTTCATTCCAGGAAAAGCCTAGGTTCTCTGGCCTTTGAGTGATTATTCAAAAGAAAAGAAAAAAAANAATTTATGTTGAAATTATGCCTGTACGAAATTCCATCATAAGCTTTCCTCGGAAATATATTCAAGTCTCTACTGAATCAAAAATGAACTTCAGCAATATCTTCCTTATTCTGTAAACCTTAGAGTCTACTTAATTAAAAGCTCCTCATGAAATGCACTGTCTAAATCTATTTGCCAGTGAACTGGTTTTGCTTGTTTGTCAAAATTCCAATCTCACAGGTCTGTATCATTTTCTGCTAAGTAAGAGCTATTCAGTTTAGTGCTTTTAATGATGGCCATATGAAGATAACTTCCTGTGAAGTTCTCCAAACGTCAGAATTAAATTCTCTTATCGTATCAGTATTAAAAAATAAAAATCGTAAAGTAGTTAAGATTTACTGAAGATTTCTTTTTCACTGCTCTAAGCAAGCTCCCAGAGAAAATAACTACTTTTGTTGATGTATTGGTTCCTAGTAGAGAATAATGAGCTATATATAGAAAATCCAGCAGTGAGCTCGTTTATCAGGTAAGTCCTCATTTAGTTAGCCCTTTAGTTAACTTTGTCTACAATGAAAAGCTGAACTAGTGCTGACAATGTTTGTGAGAAACATATGTAATAGAAATCATGCTAAATATAGTTTAACTGCAAAATAGATGGGGCAAAATGCATTGCACGCATATCTAAAGATCCTTCTAAATTTCCAAAACAAATAAATTTTGGTTCACATACTGCAGATACGAAGATATGGTTCACATCATCAACACCTTTTGAAGAGTTCCTGCCATTTTAGAAATATTGTATGAAATTTTACGAAGTAGTTCTTATAGCTTTAGCAATCACTAAATAAAGTATAATAAAGGATGAAACTTTCCTTTTCTCTGCTCTATTTTACAAATTCAGACGGGATTTTCTTACAAAATTAAACTGTTTACAGCAGTTTTCCAAAACTGCATAATGACTCATCTTTGCAGGCACATTTGCTCTTCTGGTGTTCTTATATAGTTGTAAAGCCTCTGAAGGAAGACCTCTATCACACACACAGTTTGAGTTACACCCACTTCCACAATTCTGTTTCTGAAAACTGAAACACTTTAGGCATTGTAGAATTAATATAGTAATATTTGTCCTAATGATCACTGAAGGAAAGGATTTGGGTTTTTTCCTCTCTTACCAGATATGTATGTGCAATTGATTTGATCCACTTTTACACGCAGTAAGGTTTGACATAAAGGCATCTTGATTGCCTTTATCTTTTCTAACAAAATACAGTAGACAATGATTACAGTTAATGCTAAAAACATAGTCAGGCACACTAAAATACGTGCTTAAATAGGTTTGAGTGAGTCGGAATGCTCCAAAGCTGAAGGACACAGCTATGATACACAGTCTCTCATCTACATTGCTGACTCTGATGGCTGAGAAACATATCACATAGACTCAGAAGGCTTGAGAAGGCAAGTATTGCAGCCTTAACCCCTAATTGTACAGACTGTAGAGCCTAACTTCTCCTCAAGTGCTGTTTCTGTCTTGTCTTTTGCATGATAAAGGGACAGAGCTGACACTTCAGCACTCCTGACGTTGAGAATTAAATCTGTATAATAAGCATTTTTACTCAAATAAGTATTTCTAAGCAAGATTATTTGCCATGTTGTCAGAAATTTGTGTTTTATTTTCCACCAATCCTGGAGTTTCAATTTTCTTCACCCCTGAAATACTTGTTCATCTGAGTATTTATCATCACTTTTTCTAGCCTTGGGTTTCAATTTGCCATTGTTCATTTTGGAGCATCCTCATTGTAATCACTTTGGTAAACCAATGATTCATGTATTATTTAGAATTCAAAAAGGTAAAAATTTGATCCTAGAGATCCTTAAATGTGTACTGCTATTAGAGTGCTTCTAAAAAGCTTTTGTAATTTTCCTATGATTCTAACTAAACCTCTGAGTCTACATAGGTAAATGTCTGCTAGATTGCTTTGCACTTCATCTTGTTTGTTAGGCTTCCTGTGGGTTCACTCATTTTCAGTAGTGCTGCTGACATAACATTAACCAGTACTGGAGTTTCATTTTCTGTTATTTTTTTATACCGTTGAGGTCTGTATGGTTATACATGCTTGGTTTGAAACAAAGATCAAGTACTTTATCCACCAGTACTTCAGAAGACTGCTTCAGTGGAGGTTTTCCTTTCTCTGCTCCTGGCATTTTGAAGTCGTTAGTTTTAAAATTCCTTTGAGAATAAGAAGTGCAGGCTAAGGAGAGAAAAGGAGTTACTAAGCAGAGGGGAAAAGATTTTGCTTTCTGCAGAAGGGTGAGACCATGGCAATTGGCTAGGCTGGCTCTAAGAGCTTTTTGATGTAGGAGTGATGTTGGAGGTGTGAGATGCCAATCACAAAGTGAGTGAACTTCAGAAGAATAGGAAACAGATAACAGGCAAAAATGGCCTTTCAAGAGAGTGACTGCAGAGTGATCAGAATCTCAGCGGAGAATACAGGGAGAATTTCCCAAATGAGGGATGCTTTTCTGACTGCTTAGCAAAGGCCTGAGGTAGGCAGCCCCAGGTGCCTAATGGAAACATTTTCTTTTTGTACAGTTATGCCTTTCAGAGTGTCTTTAACAGGAGTCTGCTGTGCCTTTCAATCCATGAAACAAAACTTTTTCATTTATTGATGATTTTCCTTTGTTTTTTATCCTGGTAGTAGTGCATGTAACAGGAGAAATGATATGTCTTGACTGTAAGATAAAAAATGTTTGTCTGAATTTCACTATTCAGTCCATCACTGATCATGTAATTTATTAATATTGTCATCATATAATAGGAAGCTGCATATTTAAAGAAGTAGCTGGTTAGAAGTGGAAACCAATTTCAGTCAGTGCAGTCAGCTAGTTGAAGGGGGCCTTTCCTCTACTTTAACAAAAGGGGGAAGCTGTCTCTCAGTTCTTCAGAGGGAAGAAGGGAAAAAAAAAGAAAAAGAAATATTTTCAAGCAGGAAAACAGCCTCTAAAAAAGAGAAAACCAGTATGATTGGTGAAAACTGAAATTAGAAATCTCAATTTTGTTCCCTCCCTACAGGTAAGAGGAAGACAAACTGTATTTTATTGCTTTCTATAGCAGAATTTTAAAAATTAAAGATATGGGGGTTGGAACAAAGACAGGAAGTAAAAAACTTAAGAATCTGGGGTAAAGCACGGCTACTGTCTCCATTTACCACCACTGTATTTCTGTACATAATGTCTTTTTCATTTTAAATTGATTGCTAGGTAATGTTCAGAATTATTTAAGTTTGTGTTCTCTGAGTTTTCTCTTACCTACATATCATTTATTTTTAGGACAGTATACTTATATTAAGGGAGTGATTAATTATTAAAAAGGATGGGTAAAACATGATATTGAATGGCCTCCATTTTGTGTTGAATTCATAAACTAAATCAAGGTTCTTCAATTTGGTGGTTTAGGGTTTTTTTTTATTTATTTCTCGTGTACTGACTAAACAGTATATTTATTTATTTTATTTTACCTGTAAAGTGAACAGCACTGCCTTTCACCCCTGTCTACTTTCCACTTAGACCTGTTGGTCTAAGTGCCTAATGAACGGGAGCTGCTGTTGTGGGAAAGCTGAAAACTGTAACAGCAGGTACTTGGCTGCTCCTGACCAGCCTGCAATGAAGCCTGGAATTATTTTAATTTTGATGAGAAAGACTTACGAAGTATTTATGCATTTCCTGTCATTTTTAAGGCATACACATGATTAAAACCTTATAATCAAGAAACAATTTTTTCATATTCAGAGAGTGTTTGTCCTGCTGCTCAGGACCTATTTTTAATTAAAAATATGAGCTCTGGTTAGTATGCAAATATCATTATGTCAACAGTAATAGCCATGAAAAGATAAAAGACTCATCAACAGTCTCGATAGCGCAGAAGGGGAAAGCAGTAGGATATCTTACACCTTCCTTAACTTCATGAAATGAACTGTAAAGGACACAGTATAACATGAGCCCTTCACAAGGTTAGCCCTCCCTTAGTAGTTTTCTGGCTATACATGGAGGAAATGGTAAGACAGAAATAGCGAACTGTAACAGTGGATAATATAAGTCAGACAAGACTTTTCATTCAAGAGTAGTTCAGAACTAAAAAATACAGGATATTTTACTTTAAAAAATGTGGTCAAATAACACAAAGTGTACAATAAGAGTATAACCAATTTCTCCATAAATTCTGTTCTATTTAATACCAGAATCTCTTGTTCCAGTAGCAGAGAGTAGATAAGAATAATAGAATCATAGAATGGATTGGAAGGGACCTTAAAGATCATCTAGTTCCAACTCCCCTGCCATGAACATGGACACCTCCCACTAGACCAGGTTTCTCCAAGCCCCATCCAATCTGGCTTTGAACACTCCCAGAGAGGGAGCAGCTACAGCTTCTCTGGGCAACCTGTGCCAGTGTCTCACCACCCTCACAGGAAAGAATTTCTTTCTAATATCCAATCTAAATCTGCCCTCTTTCAGTTTGAAAACATTTCCTGTCATCCTATCGCCTTGTAAAAAGTCCCTTTCCAGCTTTCCTGTAGGCCACCTTCAGGTACTGGAGTTCTTGTTTTTTTATTTTCTGTTGTAAGCAGGCTTAATATAAGAAAGCCAAGTTTATAGTGCAAGAGAAATTAAGTTTATCTGAAGAATCAAGAAGAAGCTTCCACAACTTGGACTTTTCTGATTATTACATCTCACTGTGCCCACACTCTGATATGTGCAGATTCTGCTAAGCCTCATGGTAAAGCAGAGTTTCAGCACAGGCCTGACACACCACTCACCATTAGGTAATTGTGGTTTTGTGTCAGTGAAGACACAAGTTTGTTGGGTGTTCTTCCTTTATTTTTACCTGTGGTAATTCATTTATATTCCTTTATTTATACTTTCATGTTATTGGTTCTTTCTGCAGAATGTGATTTTTCAAAATATATTGTTGATGGTTAGTTGTTAATATCAAGCTTTTGCATACAGGTGAATATACTTGATTTGCATGGTTTTACTTTAACTTTACGGACCTGAACTATTGGCTTTAGAAGGGGAACTCAGCAGAGGTGAAGATGTCGCTGCTATATTTTATGCACATGCTTCTCACTCCAAATTAATTGCCAGACTGAATCTTTGGGGGAACCTTCTCAGCCATACTATATAAAGAAACAGAATGTCTGGCTGAAAGCTTTGTCTTCTGCTTTGCCTCTCTCTGGTGTATACTACACATTGAAAGAACGCCAAATAATTGTGAAATTGAACAAATCAACAGGTATGTATTATCTAAAAGATATTAGAAGGTGTTGGAGGTGAACAGAGCATAGGGGAAAATCTATTAGTTTTAATTTCTGTAGATTTCAATGGCCTAGTGAATATACATACTTACGAATGTATAGGCAACTCAGAAAACATGAAGGTTTCTATATGGTTATTTTCTTGCACAAGATCATGTTAGCAGCTGTTGATAGTTAACCATTTTGTCTCTAGTCCATCCTCCTTCTATTCTTTCCATGTACAAATATGAGCTCTCTTGCTCATTCTCAGTTCAGATATGCTTTACATTTAGCAAAACAGATGTTCTCTTTAAATAGGCTTCAAGTAATATGGACACCTCAGCCATTCCTTAATGAATCTGTCATAACCAAATTACATATACACAAATGCAGCCTAAGTCCTTCAAGGACGTGCTCATTAACTGTGTCATTTTGGAGTCAATCTTTGGAATAAATATGTCCCTGTGGCTGTTTGAAGCATTTAAATTCACTGATTATATTTGAAAATACCCATTTGATATATATTAGCTGTATATTTCTATGTACAGAGGAAGGAAAAGAGACAAGAAAATAATTATTCACTATAAAATAAATCCTCTTATATTCCACAGCCCTGTAAACTTTTCACATACATAAAACAATAGGATGAGAATCTGGTTAGTTATCTCTAATACTCCTAACTTATTCACTGCAGTATAATTGATCTTGCTGGATTTTCCTTAATTAAAGTGAAGTGACAGGAAATATTTCTAGCTATAGTAATTAATGATTCTATGAAATATGAACATTGTAAGTTATAGGAGATTTTGATTTCTGTCAGTGTAGGTAGAGGATGTTTTTAATATATGGCATGAAGTAACATAGCATGGGATAAAACATGTTCACAGAAATATCTGATATTCAGAAAACATATAGTGAGTTCCATCAACACCAGACAAGCTTTAAAGTGATGAAGGTTTTCTGTTAAAAAAAAAAAAATAAATCTTAGAGACCTTAAACAAAGTTTTGTGTGAAATAGGCAAAATACGTGGCATGGATTTGGATCACTAGCTACAGTTATCTTCGGTGATCTTCAGTTATCCTCAGCTATCCAAGCTTAATGACACAAATCTTTCTAATCAATCATCTGTGCCATTTTTAGTTCTACTTTCTACAATGTTTGGGGTTTTTTTGGGAGTTTTTTTGCAGTGCACTAATTTGAACTGTCAGAAAAGAGAAAATAGTAGTTGCAAACAATTTCCCCAGTGTTGATATGAATCATGGTACTGTTGAAATCAATGAGAAGCTCTCACTTTATGTCGGTGCCAAGAAATGGAAACCTACATGGGTTATTTCATAAACAAAATGTACTTATGCTGGCAATTACTGCAGAGGACATTTGGAATCATCCTCCAGTCACTGGTTCCTTGTCTCCTTTATCTGCGGTCAACATTCAACCTTACTTAGTAAGCTGAGTTTTGGTCATGGTAATATAGGGATCTTCTTTAAAAACAAACACCCACACTTCACTTAGGATCTATGGAAGATGAGACAGCCAACTACATGTGCTTCAGCTCTAGGCAATCTCCTCTGAGGTTTGGGTATTTTCATACTATCAAGGCTTTATTTGGGACCAAATAGAGGCCTGGCATCTGGTGTCTTTACTCTGATCTAGCTGAAACACTTCAGTGGGACTGCTCAAAGAATAACCATGGTAATTTGTGCATTCGTGGTGACACATCATCCAAAGAAGGTGGCAAAGCCCCTTTCCCACTGCCATTCAAGTGCAATAGGTATCCATAATTTATAACAGCTGCATAAGGGAATATCAAAACGAGATTCAAACCCTAGGACTTTCACAGCTAAGAGAGATGATTGTGACCTGCATCTCCTTCCAAGTGAAAAAATCTCTACTAAACCTTTGTTGAGGAAGATTTACTTAGTAGGCCAGAGTGACTGATTCACCAGAAATAAATTTGAGTTGTATATTGGAAGATGTTATGTGTGAATGGGGATTGTAACTATTGCAGAATCATAATGTTTGATTGTAAATTATGTTTGTGTGTCCATTAAGACACAAGAGCATGCATTTCGCTACAAAAACACCAAGATTTAATACAGGTAAAAAGTCATTATGCCACTCAAGGGCATAATAAACTGTAAGCAATGCAGGTTTCCTTCATAACAGTAAACTAATATATATTCTATTTCAGACTTTACCCTAATAAATAGGCCCCAATGCCAGACAATGTTCCAAACAGCTGAGAAATAGAAACACAGTATTTACAGATTGGCATTTCTGGCCTCTATTGCTTGGCCTGTACTTTTTATTTAAGGCTGTTTTTCTATTGAAAGTTGAAGAGAAGAATTTGACGGTGTTACTGCTATACCAGTTTGGTAGAAGTCATGTAAGACACTCATAACGTGATGGGAGCACTGTTCTGTTCTGAAAAACAAAAAAAAAAAGGAGGAGGCTTTTCTTCATAACAGCAAAATGCCAGTGTTATAAAACAGATTATACAGTCAGATTACAAATACATATTGAAGCAGGTTTTTTGGCCTTTGTTCTTGTTGTACTGTAAATCTGTTAGAAGCATCTTTTAAGAACAAATGCATCTTTCCACTTCCAATAAAATTGCTCATCATATTCTTCCCACATTCTGTGGGAAATCACTACACGTCTGCACTGCTGACTCCATTGTGCAAAGCTTTTAAAGTTAGACTGAAAACCTGTGTAGCTGTATCACTGCAGTGCTCTGTGTTACTTCTCAAAAGAGCTAATTATCCTGTGTCAAGCACATCACTAGTGGAGTGGTGCTAATTACCTTTTTTTCTGTATTTGTTCAACTAATGAACTTAATTAGATTCCACTTAAACCCATTGTTTTTCATCTGTTCTTAGCTTGAAGCTTGCTGCTGCTTTGTCAAATTTAATGAAGAGACTTATCTATTTTTTCCAAATATATTAGTTGTGTCATTTAAAAGTTAGCCCTCTGAGAGCTGACAGGAACAATGCAGCCTCGATACAGCCCCTAGAAAAATCATGGAGCAAGTCCTCTTGAAGGGAGAAGGATGCAATAAAGAAGCATCAGCATGCCTTGGCCAAGGGTGAACCATCCTGCTTGGGTCAGAGGGCAGGAGAAATGTCAAAAACTGGAGGGGCTCAGTGGAGAAAACAGGGTTGGATCACTCACTCTGCAAGGAGAGGCTGTGTGTGGGGCTAGGGCTGGTTCACTGGGAGCAGAGATGGCTTCACAGAAGCTAGATGCAGCCTGGGTACATAAAGAAGTGGATCACAGGGACAGGAATGGGCTCTTCACAGTGGTGCCAGGTGGGAGAGAGAGAGATGCTAACCAAAACAAGAGAAGTTGAGGCTGGATTTCAGAAAAAGTTCTTTCCCCACAAGGACAACCAGGGAGCAGTGCTGGGGTGTAGGGAGATAGTACCATCTCCCTCTTTGAAGGATTTCCAGACCCCATGGGATAAAGCCCTGAGCAACCTGGTCTGATCCCATGGCTGAGCCTGCTCTAGGAAGGGGTTTGGACTAGGGACCTCCAAAGGTCCCTGCTGGACCGAGGTATTGTGTTCTGCTTTGGTTCCCTTCATGGCATTTCATCAGTTTGAGTAGAAGTGGAGGGTGCCTACATGGCAAAGTTAAGCCAACTTTGCTCTGTTAGCTTGAGATATGGAGAAATACATGTTAGCTGCTGCCACCAGTGTGCTGTAATCCCTGTATGAATAGTTTACCCTTTCAGAATCATAGAATCATTAAATAGTTTGGTTTGGAAGGGACCTTTAAAGACCACCTAGTTCCAACAACCCTGCCATGGGCAGGGACACCTCCCACTAAACCAGGTTACTCAAAGCCTGATCCCACCTGGCCTTAAACACTGCCAGGGATGGGTCATCAACAGCTCCTCTGTGCAACCTTCCCAGTGTCTCATCAACCTTACAGTAAAGAATTTCTTCCTATTATAAAATCTAAATCTACCTTCTTTCAGTTTGTTGACTGTGGGTTTTTTTTTCCTATGAAGTAGCATAAATTCCTTTAATCAATCCATTTTCCATCTAGGACAGTGAGCTGTACCACCAAAATATGTTCTTGAGTGTAGCCAGTGTATTTTCTATTGGGGTTATACTACACTATTGGGAACAAATTCATACTGATGCACTTTGTTAAACCTTCAGTTTAATCTCTAGACTTCTCAATAACAAAGAAAAATCCTACCCACTATCCACATGGTGTACATGAAACATTCTAACACAAGAAAGAGAAGACTCAAATGGCTCAAATAATTTATCCAAGATCATACAGTCTATATCATAGCTAAGAAATTGATCCATTTCTATTTGCTCCTGATCTTATGACCTAGACATGGGACCATTTTTCTTCAGTTGTTACTAAGTGAGTATGTCACATGTAAAAAATTTGGAGTGCTGAATTGAAAGTCCTTTACTTTCTTTTGCCAGAGACTTTTAGCAGGAATACTAAACAGCTGCCTTTCCTTTTCTCCAGGTACTGTAGGTCAGGAATTTTCATGCCATGATGATGAAAACAAAACAAAAACAACACAAAACCAAAACCAAAAACAAGCAAAAGAAACAAATGAAAAAACAAACAACAAGAAAAAACAAAAACAGCAACACAAAGCAAAACAAAACAAAACAGAAAGAGAAAATTATAGTCTTTTCCAGCTGAATCAAACTGGAGGTTCATCTAATTCTTTGTTAGAGAGTACACAGTCTGATTTTGACTGCCAAATCCTAAAAAGCGCTGCACTTTTTCCTACATTAAATATGAACAGAAATGTGTTGCTGAAGTCAGGTCACCTGGTGGGACCAGAGTTAGGGATAGCAAGATCAGAAGGGAATGTGAAGCAGCTTTTATTGCTGCATGCCATCTTATTCTTAGCTAGCTCCAGTCCATTACCACCAGCGCATCACACAGCCACAGAAGGGAAGATTTTTTGAGTAAAAGAGCAAAATGATGCCTTGATTTGGATTATTAGAATGGCTCTACAAACTTCATGCTTTGCAACAAAAGAAATGTAACTTTTTCCTCTCCTACAGAGTTTTTTTATGCTGTGTTCCTCTGACGTGTTCCTTATTACCTGAAGATCAGCCTAGAGCTCTGTAAATCGCACACAGTTTGAAGGTCTACCTTCAGTGAAAGAAATCAATAGATATTAATCTTAGCAGTGGATTTCCCCTGCCTTCTGTGAACTTTCATTTTAGCTAAAAATGGAAATACCTCAGACAGAGAAATCCTATACAGCTGCAAAATAACATTTATTTTTACTATAGCCTACAAAACTCTTAATAAGTGTGGGGGATGCAAGCTTTGTGCTTAACATTCTTTAACCTCAATTTAGCTGTAGTTTTCAGCTCTAGTGAACGATTCTTCCAGTATCATGGGATACTTCTTTCATCACAATATTTTCAGTAACATCAACAAAAACTCTCAAAGTCAAGCCATCTACAAAGTATTAAGGACTGCTCTGCAGGGAAAACATCAGTTCTACTGTATTTCAACTGTGAAATATGATACTTGCAAGCAAATGCAATTCTTGAATCTATTGTAATATGAGAAGCTGAGTGATTTATCACCTTGGGCATGGCAATAGTTCTAGGAATAAAATGACTGTGATCACTTACTGCTATTAGGAAATGAACATTCCCTCCCACACAGAGTAGAAAAAGCTTGCCTTCCTGAGTGAAGGGTATGTGTCCACATCAACTATCGACAGATAATCTTTTGCCACAGTAGATTAAGTGGGTGAGGATAATGTGTCCTCACTTTTACCTCTGATGTTTTGCCAGTTTTAATGGTTCTTCAAGGATAGAATTCTGCATGGGTAAACAGAATTTCCCAAGGGTTGTAACCTTAGAAGTGACTCTATTTTTAAGATTTCCACTATCTGTTCATGGACATTTGAAAAAAAAAAATGGAAATATGGTTTGAATAAGTAAACCAAATATGGTGAAATATACAGCATCAGATTATGCCACATTGCAGATGTTCCATTCCAAATCAAGTCCACATGCTCAACACACAATTATTATACAAGGTGAACAGTGTGTAAGAGAGAAGGAATATGGAATTTGATATATTATCTGTAATATTCAGTAACCGTTTAAGTAGTTGAATAGTATTGTA
Source organism: Aegotheles bennettii (assembly GCA_013398125.1). Classification (NCBI taxonomy): domain Eukaryota; kingdom Metazoa; phylum Chordata; class Aves; order Caprimulgiformes; family Aegothelidae; genus Aegotheles; species Aegotheles bennettii. The sequence continues at coordinate 56,928 of VZRW01002846.1, forward strand.
GATGTACTTAAGATCCTGAGCTGAGTCAGTAGGTAGATAGAATTAAGATCTCTTTGAGTTTGTTTTACTTCAATGTTTTCATAATTTCTTGTGGAGATTCTTCTTCAGATGCATTATGCAGTTTTGGACAAGCCAGTCAAGCAATGCTTCTCCAGTTGACCTGGAATGAGTACAATTTTTCTATGGTATGTTAAGCATTTAGGCTGACTGGTTTTAATTGTCCTTACATGGAAAGCACTTGGAACTCCAAACTAAACTTACTACCATTGGTTACCATTGGTTTAGGTCACACTACATCTGCATTGATGTCTTCATTACCTGTTGACAGAACTTTGCAGAATTTTCTTTTATTACAATTTAGCTTTGATTCAGATTTTAATGATGCCTGTAATCTCAGCAGCATGCACTGAAAATGGCTAAGGATATTGTTAAAATTTGTCTGCTTAAAACATAATATCTATTCTGTCATTCTTGAACACAAGTGTCTCTTAATTTGTCAGCTGCCAAGAGCAAATTAATCTGAACTGCAGATATCTAAACCCAAATACTTCATGATGCCTAAGTGAGCTTTGGATAATAGTTTTATTGCTACAAGAGAAATTTAATAATAGCATAAATATCTACATTATTTTTATGTTGAGTGCAAATTACTTAGAACGTGGGATGAAAAAGTAGCAAAAAGCACTGAGATGGTTTTTGAGAAGGAACAGGGAGAGACTGTAATAGGCTAAATAGTTAAAGATATATGAGACCTCTTACTTTGTTTACATCATCCCATTATTTTCTACATGTACCTTTCCTGCTGAATCATTCTGCCTGCCTTTTCTCTTGTTGGCATACAAATTTTTCACACACTAGGTGCCTGAGGAGGACACATTGCATTCTTCCTCATGCTACCAATCAGACTTCGAGCAAGATGAACAAACCGGTCAAGGTCCAGCTATCCTATTGTGCTGGTTTGTTTTCTTTTTTTCAGTTTTCTTTCCTTTTGTTGTTTTTCTGTTGCTGGTTTTGTATTTTTATGTTTTGGGTTGCTTTGGGTTTTTCTAGTTTTCTCTGACAAGCCCTTTGTCCCCATTTAGAATAATCTTTGGACCACTTAATTTATAACAGTTCAGAATGGGTGTTGCTTATTCATTCCCACCTTTAGCATACTGTGTTTAGGGATATGCCTACAGTAATGCTAGAGACGTTTCTGAATGGTAGACATTTCTGCCTAACAAAGCATTTGTGGAGCTAACTTATAACTTAACTATGATTATTTACATTGTTAATGACGTTTTTGCACATAGTTCTGTAGATGCTGAGTAGAATATAGGTACACTAGGATTGCCTCTGAATCGTATTGTTCTCAGCTGCATCTTCGTATAGGTTGGATTTGTACTTCTAGCCTAAAATTACTTTATTATAGTAATTTTTAGTATATTTTTCTTCAGCTTGGTAACTAAGGGTAGGGGTAGGTTAATGGGTCTCCTTGGAAAGACATTGTGCAGCCTATGTAAGGAAAGCATATTTGGACAATAAATTAGAGCTGTCTGGTTGGAAACATGGTTATCAAAGCCATCACTTGATCACTAGATCCCCATATGGTCTTCACGTCTGCTCCATTCTCTGACCCTGCCATTGCCTTGTCTTGTCTTTTCCAGCTGAACAGAAATAATTTAGTTTCCTAGAACTGACCTGTAGAAAACTGACACAACAGAACCTAAGTCATGTCAGAAAGTCACTGCCCTGCCAAATCTGCAGAAACCCCTGAGGAGCTGACATAATAAATCAGCCCTCCCTGGAGAGGTTTGCTGAGTTCTGTGGTTTTTGGGTTTGTTTTGTTGTTGGTTTTTTTTTTTTTTTTGAATGCTAAACATCTGTCTGTTCTTTTGCTTTCCTCTTTTTCCATGGCAATGTTGTTAAAAATGAATGGGGTATGTGCATTGAGCATGTATGGCACTGTTCATTCACCCAAGGAACTCTGAGGTTATTGCCACCTGACCAATGGAAATGTCAGCATGAGTCAACATAATGTCACACAGTGATTAGAGTTGGCCACTCTGCACTTACTCTGCATTGCCTATTGCTTTGTTTTTTGCCTGCTTGACACGGAAAATTTGTAGCAACCCATCAGAAAAGAAGTTTCAAATAATTGGATTTTTAAAATCTATCACAAAACTTGACAAAAGATTTGGCCAAAGACAGAAAAAGAGAAGAAAATAATTCTTATATTGTTAATACATCACTACTAATTATTATTATGATGTCTTCAGGGATAGAGAAACATTATTAAAGATTTACGATGTCATCAGTTATTACAGTGTCATATGTCATCAGTGTTCTCAGACCCCTGTTTCTGCATGCTTTTCTTTTTCCCAAAGTGAACTAACTCAGCAAGGTCAATATGAAGAATTAGATACCTATGGTCTTGTGCAGGAAATACAGAAAGGATTATTGGCTGTGGAAATCTTTAAGAGAAGATTAGGACTTTGTAATTCTGAAGCTCAAAGACAGTTACACAGATACAGAGAAAAAGTTTTGGTGAGGGTTTCTGTTTAGAAGAATAATAGAGCAAGCTGCAGGAGGAAAAAAGATCCTTCTTGAGGTTGGAGTAAAACTAGTCTTTCCAGATTCCCATAAAAAATGTAAAGGAACTAATCTAAAATACCCTGTCTTAGTGATTCAATTTATTCTTTCATGCAAAGGCCCCATGTCAAGGTTGTCCTTGGGATACTTTCATAAATTAGCCAAGTAACATTGTTTTGTTGGAAAGTGTTTTGTCCCTTATTGAAACTGTCCACCTCTGTATTAATAATTAAACAACTGCTAGACACGAATTTATAAGGTCCTGAAACTTACTAATAACATTCTCGATATCTGCTGAACTTCTTGACTGCTAAATGAGTCTTGTACTTCAGAAATAATTTCTTAAAACTTTTTATCTGTCATTCCACATTCCCTTCAATAGCTTCTTAATTCAGGAGTGCATTTGGTTTTAACCAGAAACTGTTGGGTTAAAAAAATGTCTGGTCATTTATATGCACGAACATCTTTGCATCCCTAAATCTTCTGTGACGAATCTTGACAGATTTACTCTGATATCAGGAGACAGCAACATTAGCAGTAATGTTCACTCACATATGTAGGCCTAGAAACATGATGGGTGCATTTAAAAATATAAATAATATAGCTAAATATATTTGTTACTAGAATATAATTTATTTGTCCCCAGTCCCATTAAACTTGTCTTCAGACTCTAGACTATAATAATTTACAGCTTTCTTGCAGTTTGAGGGGTGGAGGGAGACATTCATCTCTAAACTTGTAATTTTAGGGAAAATTAAGTTTTACTGGTGCTTCTACCAAAATTGTGCAGCTTTATTTACATTTTGCCATCTGCATTGGATTATTCTTCTCCAAACTAACAAAGTGTAATTTGTAAATGAACCGTTTGTTTCTTTGAAAGGATTGGTCCAGTCATCTAGCTGTCATCTCCTCCAAATGGATGCAATGCTAATCAGGGATGTCAAAGTCTAGCCTTTTTGAATTAGATTTGCTTTTTGGGATTGTCACTTGGTTTGGCTTTTTGACTAAGACTAGGGAGGGTAAGAAAGGCTTGTTTCTCTTCTTCCTCAAAGCCACAATGAAGGAGAGGTGTGTGCTACTGTATGTCTTCCAGCTATCATTCAACAGTGTAAAAAGGGTCTTAGTGATCAGATCTCCTTACATAACATTTTCCTGTTACACATTTGTCATGCTGTGGTATGAGAGAGATGAACAATTGCTTTGTGATTATGAAAAATATCAAATATGAGAGTTGCAAAGTACATTTCACACAGTAATGCTAACATGATACAGAGGCCTGGGACTGGTTAGCCCTGAAGAGGTTTAAACTACCTGTTTTTCAGTCATCTTTTTTGAATGTTTCTCCAGTTAGTGGCTTCTGATCCGGAAATCTCAATTTGTAATGGTTCTTTCAGCTTTCATACGTATCCTCACTCTTATCAGAAAATATTCTTCTCACAGGCTTTGCTTCTCTCTATGTGTGTTTTGGGTTTGGGTCTTGAGAAGGGAGACGACCAGGTTTTTTTACACATCAACTGCAACTAATCTTGTTCTGAATACATATATGCTCCTGATAATACAGCTGAGCTGGTTTATACACTTCCAAGAGCATTTGTCTAAAGGATTGAGCTGAGCTAACAGTTGTGCTTTGTGGGATTGCAAATGCAAGCAGAATGCATAGTTCAGGATGGCAAAAATAGTATTCAGATCACATTAGTTTTATCAGTTTCTTATTTCGTCTTTTTCTCATGTTTTTAAGCTTTGAGAACAAAATGCTTTACTGCAAGCCCTGTTGTTTATATCCTGATTTGTGACAGTGTGTATAAACTCCAGAGCAGCGTTGCAGACACTTCTGTACTTGAGTGAATAGACAAGTTTTTCAAATGAGGTCCAAGATTTGTAATGTTTTTTTAAGGCCCAGAAGCAGTTTGGGATTACTCATTATTTCCAGTTCCAGTAGTTTGGGATTGCTTACACCTGGCTGTTTTACTCACAGAGAGTGGTGTTTTTGAAGGCAGACATAGCAGGTCAATAAGAAAAAATCACGCAGAAACAGCTGAGTGGAAATGTTGGCCCAGTATATCTTTAAAATCCAAATGATGCTGCTAACCAAAAGTCGAAAAAGAAGCAAGGAATTGATGTGTTAAAGATCATAGAACTTACTAATATATTCTCTCCCTTCTCCTTCACTAAATTGAAAGACCACTTGTTTTCCCCTATAATAATTTGAATGCAACTAAATTAATTCTTTATTTAACAATTTTGTCTTCTATTATCTTCTAACAAGTAATTTACGGTATTCTGATGTCTACCCTTCAAATCCTGATATATATTTCCAGTGCATGTTTTTCTTTACATACAGATAGTTTTAGTGTTATTCTGGCATAGTTAGCTGTCACATGTCACTGATTTTTATTTGTTTTCCAGTGATTATTTTAGCAATATCCAACAAGGAATGAACAGTAACTCTTAAAATCTTAAAAATTGTTTGAGAGCTCAGAAGTTTACAGAAAGCAAACAAAAGGCACTACAAATATGCCAAAGTGAAAATTAGTTTTGCATTTCAACAAATATTAATGAAAAATATTCCACTACCATTCACTTTGCTCTGCATCCTGTGGCAGTTGTATCACATTCCTCTGCAATGCCAAATCTGGACTTCACATTCCAGCAGAACCAACCGACTTTCCTGATGGACATCTCAGTTCAGAGCTTGCAGCTGTCCTGTCAGTTGTGACTCTTGTATCTCTACCTGAAGTTCCACTTATGTCAAGATATACTAAGAATCACCTTTTTTTGATAGGCATTGATGCTTCTTCGACAGATAATTGTCTTGGCCCAGGATTAGATAAAGGCACTGTGTGAATTGGTGACATTTGTTTTCACTGCTCTTCACATCCAGTTTAGTCTGGTGTCAGAGAGATGGAGTAAGTCATCTCCCTTGTCCTCCTTAAATTTATCATAGTGTAACTTACTTCCTTCTTGTGCTCAAAGACAACTACTCTTAAGAAACAAGGCTCCGCCTTTTCCCACTTCCCAGTTTGTGCTGTGTCCAGCCATCTTCATCTGCCAAAGGACATTAGGCAGGCATTCTTTCTGTTCCCTGCCACATTCAAAACTTAAATAGCATTTATAAACAACATTAAATAACATTTGTAAGATGGGGTGGGCAAAACATATTAAGCAAGAGCTATGATGTTAGCCTGAGCAGCTAAGATTTATGAAGACCTCAATTCAGCACTATTTAGCTAGACTGAGATCACATCCAGGGATCAGCTGACGGTTGGATAGATTTTCACAAGGGAGCATTTACTGCAAATGAAGGAATAAGTGTGCTGACAATTAGAGGCTTTAGGGGAATGTAAAAACTCAGCCCTTGGAATTGGATCTGGATGTGATTCTTCTATTTTATGTGATTGATCAGGCTTCTGCAATGCCTCAGCTTTTCATTGTCACTGGCTAGATTCATAGGCTTTGCCAGTTCAGCAGGGGGAAGGCCACTCAAATTCTTCTCTCCTTCTCCTTTCCTTATTTCCCTGGAGTTCAAGGCTCAGCAATCAAAGTGCACATCAGCCAGTTGGAACTGAAACATTTTCCGTCTCAATGAGCAGACTCTGAAAAAGCCCTGCTTATATGGATCATTTGTATTGCTATTTACCATTACTATTTAGCTTACAAGAAGAAGAAAAATCCATCACCCACATTAGTCCTGGCATGCTGTAGGATGCTATTTCTTATGCCTGTGCAGATGGCTTTACCTATCATATGTTTATCCTATAATTATTCATTATTTTCTTGGTGCATGTGTCTCTTTCAAATACATATAAATCCCTTTTAGATGGACTAAAAGAGCTAGTTTAGGTCAAGGGTGATCTTCAGTTATGGAAGAGACTATGAGTCATTTATTTCCCCATAAGCCAAAGGATTATCATGCTCACTGGAGCATTGAAGGCCTTTCAGAATTTATTGCCAGAGCTTCCCTTGGGTCTTAAAAAAACTTTAATCATGACAGTATCTTAAAAAGAAAACAAACAAACAAAAAAACCCAATAATAAAAACATCAGAAAAATAGCCCTTGACTTATTCTCTTCATAAAGTTTCAGGGAGTCAGCTGGCTAAAACTGGAGGAAAATGGAACTCTTGTTGTTTTCTTAATCTACGCCATGCTTTTTTTTTGCTTACTATTAGTACGGGTATGTATAGAAAAATATTTCCCTTATCTATGGCATAACACTTCTATCTTTTCTGACACAACAAGAAATCATCTTCTAAGGAATTTTTTCTTACAGTACTCTATTAAGAAAAGCACAGTTTATTTAGGTACCACATGATGATTGGTTTTGTGAAACTGAACAAAAGTAAACGGCATGTTATGAGCACCAGAAAAGGCAGGTAAAGAAGTGATACGTTCACTTATTTTTTCTCCTTTTTTTTCTCCAGACCACCTATCTCCAGCAGCTGCCCCTTGCTTTGTCCTCTTTCTCTGGCTGCTAATGAAAGCTGGCAACTCTCCTGCTAGCTGCCTGGTTCTTTGGTTAGCCAGTTGGACACTGTTGATGAAAGCAGCAGATTTAAACAGAGACATACATTTTCACCTTTGTGGTGCACTTGGGCTCTGCCTGATAACAATCTGGAAAAACCAATCCCCAGTTCAAATTACCAGCTGAATATTTTATTTTATTTACATGTACACACACAGGCACACAAGTTTGACAAACCTTTTTTACTTCTTAGCATAATAAATGAGCAGATGGTTCAGTATGCACTTGTATAAAAGTTGTAATTTGTAGGAGGATGGGTTAAAGATGTATTAAAAGGGAGGACACCCACAACTGCCTGTACATGAAGCAGTTTCTTTTTGCTCTTGTTTCTGCAGTTGACATTCTATTTAGATCATCTCCAAGGAACCTTAGTGAATTAGCTCAAGGAAGCAACACAAAACTTTAACTTAGGTCAGGTAATGAGGTCTGCGTTTGCAGTTGGCTTCCCTGGGTGATTTAGTAGGACAGTGATGTTTTTTCTTGGCCCTGGAAATCCTCAGGCTTAACTCACAAACTTTCACTTGAGCACTCATGAAATCTGCTATCTAACTGATAAATTAAAAGTGACAGAGGATGAGAAATGGAGAATGAGTTGGCTATTCTGAGTTCAGTACTAAATAACAGTAGCTCAAATGATTCACCTTCAAGGACCAAAGGCAGAAACAGCATCCTCTTAGATGATAAAAGCTGAATGCTCTCCCCAAAGGGATCTACAGCCCAGTGTGAATTTAAGGGATGTAGCGTCCAAGGATTGACTTCCACTGAACCATGAGGGTCAGTGCCTAGCAGTTGGGAAGAGCCTCCTGCCAGCAGGAGTCCAGAAGGCAGCCAGCAGAGGTGGAGGAGAGAAACGGAAAGCATTCCTTAGGTCATCACGAATGCACAGTGCATGCACACACGCCAGTGCTGCGAGTTACGCCAGTGCTGCGAGTTACACCATATATTGATGTGACACTGCATCAAAACAGAAGATAACTGTATTTTCAGCAATAAAGCAGCAAACGGTTCCTTTGCTTCTTTTTTGGCAGTGCATGTTACCTACAAAAACACAAACAGAGGAAATATGATTAGATTTTGTTCATACCATTAGCCCACTTTGTTACAGTGTTTTAAATCCACAAGGAATTTTATGTGTTCTCCCCTTTTGTTGATCAGTAGAATATATCATACCCACTATGCTACAGTTGCTGCCGCTACTTTTTTATTTCTTTTTTTTTTATCTGGTCTTCAGGGCTTGCCTCTGTTTCCAGAGATTGAAAATTATTTAACAACTCAGTTTGAATATGGCATAATTTATCTTCCTTCTAGAGAGTGAAGAGGCAAAACTACTGAAACAAAGCAATGTCTTCATCGATTTGTTGGGAAAAAATTTGAATAAAATACTTTCTTTTTCCTGTAGGAATTAGTTGAGAAAAGGTTATGACCAAAAAAAGAAATGTTCAGAAACAGAATGTTTTGCAGAGTCGAACTTTCATATTGTTCTCCAGTCAGGATTTTCATTATTCATTTAGTCATATGGAATTTATCTCAGAAAAAAATTAAATTGAAAATTGGATTTCCCAGACCACATGCTATATCATTATCCTAGCTCACATTAGTTTCACGGTGGTCATTTCACTATTATTTTTTTATTTTATGAAGCAGAAAATAAATGGTTTCTCTGTGTAAAGATGTGTCATTGCTGCCTATCAGTGCAGTATGAGCAGTTATAAATACTCTAAAGAGTGCCAGGCTAATGAGTTGACTTAAAAATTATGCTGATCAGATATTAGATGCAGTCTAGCCATGTAGGAATGATGCTCCACACAGCTTCATTCATTCCAAGCTAGGTGCATTTCCAATGTACAACTCTGCTCTGCCATGCCACAACATTTCCAGTCCCAAAGGTATTTAATTATACTAGATACTCTGTACCACACAAAGAAACAGGTACTTCAGAGCTCTGCTAGATTTCTTAAAATCATCATCTCTCTGGCCTTTCCCAGTTCAAAGGAAATGTACTGTAGAGGTTTGTGTGTATGAAAAGTCATAGTTAAGGGTGAGACCAATGAACAGTTATTCTAGATGTGTCACTTTCTTCAATTTAAAAAAGATATATTAGTAGCTATGGGCATGAATATACATGTGTATTTATACATAAATACATTTATGTTATGAGTATTTGTATGCATGGCTATAAATATTGTGTTAGCAACAGCCATTCTCCTGCCAATTTTTCCCAAAATTTTGTATAAAAACTGTGTATTGAGGTCATCAGGAGGTGGAAAGAAAGGATTGTTTTTGTTTTCATTTCTGCCTCAGGTGGCTGTCTAAAGTTTACTTGCAATCTAGCACAAATTGCATTACATCAAATCTAATTCATAACCAAATTGGTGCAGAATGCTCCATTTCAGTAATAATTATTGAGGAAGAAAACGTTTTCTGAAAACGTATTTAATCTGCCATCCGTGTGGATTAAAAACCTACAAATGAGAGTAAATGATTCAAAGATATGTGGCTTCACTCTTTTATAAATAAATCATGGCACTGTCAATATTTTAAGATGACAAGTGCTAAACAAGTGCTAAACAAGTGCTAAACAAGTGCTAAACAAGTGCTAAACAAGTGCTAAACAAGTGCTAAACAAGATAAAATGACTACAGAGTTGAAGTTTCAGTGTTGGGGATCCAGGCAAGGCGATGTGTCCGGGATCCAGGCGAAGCTAGGCGATGTAATCCCAAGCTGGCAGCAAGCTGCCCCGGAGCGCTGGGTGCGCAGAGAGCGCAGAGCCGGCCACCTTTCCCAGCACTCGATGTTCTAGCTGGTATTGTAGGTTGAGTAGTAGCTCAACGTCCAACTCGCAGAGCATGTCCTGCTCCTTCCCCCGGTGCTCAGGCACTGAAAGTACCCCAGTGCCTCGAGCCCTGTCTTTTAAGGTCCACCCCCCTTGTTAGGCAATTTGCTTTATTATTACCAAACAATTAGCACCTGAATGTGATGACCAGGAGGGCTGCTCTGTCAATCAACAATCAGGTAGCCCTCTGGTCATCCTCTACATTACAGTATGAATTTATTCACTTACACAGATATAATTTTTGCTGTTGTGAATGCTAAGGAACTTAGGACAGAGGAATTACTGCCTAACAGGACCCAGAGCAATTAAAACTGCTTGTGTACATGAAAACATTTGTCAAATATTTCAGACCATCAACAGTTGTGCAAATTGGAGTAGTATGGAGTATGTCACATCAGAGCCATGTCTCTATATTTTCAGTACCTGATACCAACTTTGAGAAATGATCACACTGTTGACAAAGTCTGTTCTGAAAAATAGACTGTGGGCCCAATTCCTCCAAAGTCATTTGTTTTTCATCTCAACAGAGTGGTGACATGTCTGTGTAAGTCTTTTAAGAAGTGATTTATATTTCTTTCAGATAATTAATGTATTCTGCATTTAAAAATATACCACACAGATATAAAATAGTAGCAGTTTCCTCAAGTTGTAGTGAGCTTTTTTTCTTTAAATAGTAAAACTTAGGAATCATTTGCAATTATCCTGAATATAAAGGAAGAGAAAATGCCAGAATCCTCCATGTGGCTACTGCTTCAACCAAGGGACTCTGGTATCAAAACACAGGCTTGTTTGAGATGTACAGGGTTCTTTCTTTACAGCCTGTGTTTCCATCCTTGATGTTCAAAAGGAAAACAACAATATTTTTATCACCTCGGATTTCTTTTACCACAGACCTAAAATAGCTTTGTAAGAGTGTTTAGTATCATTATTCTTGTCATCCAGAGTGGAGACAGGCCAGAGTAGTAAAAGACATTTGGGTGTGATTAATCAGCAGAGCTGATAAAGAAACACAGCGTGCATGATCTGCAGACTTGGACTTGGCCATGTTGCCTTTCAGCATATTAGCTAACCCTCTCCAATAATGTTGATTAAAGGTCTAGCATCCTAAGTGTACATTTGTTTCCCATTTGGGTAGCATTAATTCTACCTGTTCTTTGGTGGATGTGCAAAATGAGCAACGAGGCAGTTATTTACTGTTTTGGGTAGAAACTGCCTACTTCTTTGAATTCTTGCAGTAGAGATATTAGTGCTGATAGTTGAAGAGGATGGATGTCTAGCTGTAATAATTAATAAGTAATAAATATGTATATTATAATGAATTATTTTATACATAATTAATTGTATACTTTATAAATAAACAATACAAATATGTATTGTAACTATCTATCACATATAATGTATATTATACAATTATAATTATACTTAGTTGTAGTAGTTCTGGCAATAGCTCCCCCTCAGCCTATGTACTTTAACTACTCTAGTTTAAAATTCAGCAGTTTTGTCATTGCTGTATACTCAATATAATTTTAATGACCATGAAAAGTTATGATTTTGCATTTGAGAGTAACTTCTGAAGGACCAAATGTTACACGTCTCTGCAGATTTTTTCTAAAGGAAAGAAGTGACAGCCAATGTTGCAGCCCCTTTTGCTATCGCTGTAATGCCAGCCATTCCCTCTTAACACAAATGGTGCTGCAGACTGCAATATAGCTGTTTGAGAGAGAAGTCCAAGTACCTTTACAGCCTTTCAAAATTTAGGAAATATTCAAGAGAGAGAAGGTGGCATTTATGTTTCCAGGCATAAGTATTTTTAAACTAATTCAACAAATTTTAACTGAGATTAAAATGTGCTATATTCAAGCTCCAAGAAGCCGTGAGATACTTATCTGAACACGGGTTTGTTTGGTTTTATACAAATGTCCTCAGCGCTGGAGAGGATCTGCTTCCAAATCTGTAAAGATTTTTTTTTAAAAAAAAGATAGTTGGAGGTACCTGCCTTTAAACAATTGTCACATAGTGTTATTTATCTACATACGGGATCTCAGGATTTGTCAGACTCCTGTGCTTAGTATGGAGGGGACAAAATACTGGGGTAAAACTATCAAGTTCATGAAAGAAGTCATGATATTCTGAGCACTGATACTTAAAGGATGTCTTTGCACCAAGATGATCAATGCTGAAGTCAAATACTGCTTTTATAAGTAGAATTTCAGCTTCCTTGGATCAAGACAGATGAATTCTGTCAGTGTTCTCCGATTTTAGCTGATAAGAGCATTTCTGACTGGCAGGACTTCCTTGACTGGAGGAGTTAATAGGGCTGCTACTTGGCTAGCAATAAATTAATGGGTTCTTGAAAAATCTGTTTGTGTCATGGCTCATAAAGAAAGAAATCAACATATGTAGAGACTAGTTATCCCCTCTCATCAATTATATTGCTTTACCGTGTATTGTATTACCAGCAACACTCTCAAAATATTCTTCTCTCTGATAAACCCTCTCTATTTCTAGTTAAAGATGGAAATATGAAAACAGGGACAAATGAACTGCAAACATCAGGGTTTTTCCCTATAGGCTTGGGAGAAAGTCCACTCCTTATTCTTTAAGAGGGCCTGATTTTTCTATAGAAGAGTTTATTTTGTTTCATATAATCAGTTTAATCCTCAGAAGTGCTGAACTTCAAATCTTGTTTTCTGACATTTTATTAACACTGATATCAATAGGAATTATGCATGTTCAGCACACTCTAGGATCAAGTCCGTCATACTGGACATTAGGAAAAATTTCTTCACTGTAAGGATGATTAGGTGTTGGAATAGGTTGCCCAGGGTAGTGGTGGAGTCATCGTGCCTGAAAGTGTTCAAGATGCATCTGGATGTGGCACTGAGTGATATGATTTAGTGGTGATGTAGGTAGGCAGTTGGACTGGATGATCTTGAAGATCTCTTCCAATCTCAATGATTCTATGATTCTATGATCTCTTACTTCCATCTTCAGTTCTACATCCTGTTTCTGCTGCAAAGCTGCTGTTGCAAGGTTTTTCATTAAAGCAGTCTGAGTGTAGTGCTTACAGGTTTCTTTCTCTTTCTCTGTCCTGTTTTCTGTGATACTGAGTCATGGCACGGAAGTGAAGTTTCAGTTTCCCTGGCAACAATACCCATGAAAAATTTATAATTTTGGGAGGTGGGAGTTATAGAAGAGGTGGCATCTATGCTTTCTAAACTTCTAAATAAAAACTGGGGATGGATTTACCATGGTAGGTACCACTACATCTTCAGGACATACAGGCTGGTATAATAGACACTGTGACTTCATAGTATCTACCACTTCCAGCTAGCTGGCATTTTAGCCTCTTCATCAGCCAACCAGTGCTTTGGTTTCAGTTAACGGAGCAGCAACTTCCACATCCCCTGTGGAAAAACACTGAAGTATGGGAATAAGAGGATATTCTAGTTGTTTTTTATAGACAATAGAAATGTTTGTTCTGACACCACATTAGGAAGGGAACTTCAGTTATGTTTGGTTTTGGATGCTTGTCGCTTCCTTCCTTCTCTTTATACCTGTTAGAAATCCAATATTTCTCCACTTCCACAATTAGGAAGCTCCTAAGCAAAAAAAAGAAGTCAGTATTTTTCTGAATACAGTATTATAAGAATCTATTTCATGCAGTTGAATAACACCTGTCATACCAAAAATAAACAGGGGAGAGGAGAGGACTTGACTCCCCTGGTAATCAAGCATTCAGAGGCTTCATGGGAGGCTCTGCAAGCAATCTGCAGCCAAGGAGTTGCCTTATATTTCATTACCCGAAGGACAGTGAAGATGGTCCATAGCACAGTGAGGATCATTCTGGTTCTGCACTCATTAAAGTAAAGCTTTGAGAAGACTGAATCAGGAGTGCAGAAAGTTCTTTACATTTTTCACAGCATGGAGAAGCGTAGGTTATCAAAAGGCATACTGACAATGATTTTGAATGAGGCTGCATGACAGGAGGGCTGGAGATGCTCTGTCAGACACTCCCAAATCCACACTGGATGTACTCCTTTCATCTGGAGACAGAGGAGCATTGGAGCTGAACCTACCAAATCAGCTGCCACTTTGAAAACCAACTTTTTTTCCACTGTGCTTTCTTAAAGGGGAATAGAATACTAGAAGGTTAGTTTGCTCCATTGTGTGAACTACACACTGCTACAACAAATGTGTATTGCCCACTGTCTAAGATCTCTATAGGTTATTAGACATCCTTAACTAACCTGTGGGTTATTTTGACTACCTTATATATTCTGCCTCTGAATCTATCAGATCATTACCTAACTCTCATTTTTGTAACATCGCTGAACTTGGTTTTGCTCTCTTGGACAGCTTTATGTTTCTTTGTATTATGTAATTAGGCATATCATTCTTAGGATTCAGTGCATATAGAGAAAATTACACTAAGACTTAGACCTGAATTAGCTAGGTCCATTTCAAATAAACTCTGAATGTGCCCCTGGCTCTTCATTTTTTTCTCTGTTACCAGTGACAGTGAAATCTTGTCTCCATTAATCTCATATCAGCATGCCCTACGGTTAGACTTAAGGAAGTGTCTATCAGAACCAGATTCCTAGTTAAGACTTTGGTGCCTGAAAAAGTATTTGGGTATCCATAATTGTTTCCTCTTACATAAGACGAATGCAAAACAAATGTCATCTGTTGATAAAACATGTAAATATGTGGGAACCAGGAAAAAGTAATTGTTCCTATAAAATAAGTTAAATTTGTACCCTGAAGGTAGGAAAGGGGTCCATACCACATATGTATGTACAAGTATATGTACCCCATATATATTTACGATAGAAATATATGTTCAAATTACTTTGACTTTTCATCATTATGATTCCTTGGAAAAAGAATTTGTTATGAAATCTTACTAATGCTATTCCAGAGTAGCATCATTCCTCTGAGTTACTGAGTTGAATTTATAAATCACCCTTTAATTTCACTGATGACAAACATTTTAATTCTGGCACTCAGCTCCTCAAATATATTTTCTGGAGTACCTTTGGCTTAGTTTTTAGTAAAAGGGTCAATAAGAGACTCTCTGTCTCAAAATAAAACACATGAACAAAGGGGAAAGCCAGAGGAACAGAAGGCTAAAATGTCATGAAGGAAATTGAAGCAGGGAGATGAGATGAGGTCAAAAACTTAACAAGACAGTCAAGTGGTGACTTGATTTATTCTGCTAGAAAGTAATCATGTTGTACTCCTTTGTTCTGGAAGGATTATACTGCTTTTTCTGTTCTTGATATCTTGCCTGAGCAGGCAGTATAGACAAATTCTCACAGATTGTTTCAGCAGTGACACACCACTCCACTCTGCAGATGCAGAAAGTCGTCTGCAGCATATTGAATACTTCCAGCTCTGTTTGGGCCAGAGGATTTGCAGGGTAGCCATGACACACTTTAGCATCTCATGAAGCTCTTCCAGGCAGAAGAAAGCCCAGGCAGATACTGCTGTTATTTATGGATTTTTTTTTTAGAAAAATTTGATGTAAAAATATTGGGACTTAGCTATCTAGGTATTCTTAATACCTAATAGTTGTAGATTATATACATGATCATGCCAAGCTTTTTTCCAGTATATATTCCACACTCGCATAAAATACATAATTTTCCATTGAAAAGTTTAATTTTCGCTAATTTCACTGGAGGTTGTTTTATTTCAGTCTGATTTTCTGATGAATTTTGATTATTACTCTCAACAAACCCATTCTTTTTAACATTTTGCTTTCTTTAGTCAAGATTGCTTTCCTTTCTTTAACAATGATAACAGATGAAGTGGAAGGGCTATTCATAAAAATCACTTTGAGTCTATGAGCATCATTTAGAATGGTAGCACCTATGTGGAAATTGTAAGACATTTGAATGAAAGTTGTGACTTTTCAAAATTTTGTGATTTTTTTTGACAGTTGAATTGAAATGAGATGCAGGATATGTACACAGTTATGTGCTCCCTTGTTTTCTTTCCCACTTCACCACAATGGAAGGAATAAAAGAAACACATTTTCAAAAAAAAAAAAAACCAAAAAAAACCTTGTACTTTCAACTCTGGTTATTAGAATGAAAGAAATTAATTACTGCCTTTTTCCTCACTAGTTCATGCATTTTCTTGGTCTCAAGCCAATCTAATCACTGAAGTGCTGTGCAACTAGCTTCTAATTCATAGTGAAATTCCTGATTCTTTCTGGTTTGAGATGTGTGCTTGGAGGTTCAGGTACAGAAAAAAAAAGCAGGAGGAAAAAAGGAAAATTAGGAGGAAAAAAAGTCAAACACATTCCACTCCATTCTCATGGTATGTAGTTATTTGCTCAGTTATATATCCACGGATAGGCTGATCAAAGTGTGTCTACTGTTCTGGTTTCTCTAAGTCACATCTGCCTCAAAAGCAGAAGGAAATTAATTCTCTTTTTGGAGCTGAGTTAAAGCTAATTTGTTTGTTTGTTTTTCTAACTGTATTTGGAAGTGTAAGAAGAAAGGCTTTTTTTCCTATCCACGAGAGTAACAAAGAGAATGCACCCAGCAGCATTTCCAATGTTGCATGTTGCCACCTGTGACTGAAGTGGACAGCTTTTACTTTTCAGCTGTATTTTTGATTACCACAGGCATATCCAGGAAGGTCTTTATATGAAGAAAACAAAACAAATTATCTTTTCAAGATCTGTGTGCAGTTCAAGTCTGGAACATAATTTTGGAACTTTTTCTCGCTGATCTCCGTAAGTCATGAGACATGTATTTTCCCTGGAAAAAAACTTGAACCATGGTCAGGTTTTCTCTGAAAGACTTCAGTCTTATTTCTGCTCACCTCTCGAAACCTCTTTCCTAGCTCCTTCAGATTCCCTATCTAAATTCCCTATCTAAGTCAGAGAACTTCATCTACAGAGTATTTGCTTTCTGAAGGTAGGAGGTAATGATCTCCATTTCTTTCTCTTTTTCTTTGATGTTTAACAAACAGCCAAACCAAGATTAGACCTTTCCACAATCTCTGGTCTTCTTAAAATGCAGGTTGTGGCACAAAACTAAGATCCTGGGCCTCTACTTCAGGGGAAACATGAGGAAGGAGCATTGTTAGTCTTATGTCCACATCAGCAGAGATGTCAAGTTCTTGAAAGACCACTGCGTGAACACAACCAAAGCACCTTGGTGACTAAGCTCAGTAACTTAGCCATAGAAATGTATGGTGACCTCTTTTACTCATGGCAGTTTATACTGAAACTCCTTCAGGCAGTACCTGAAAACAAATGTATAGTATTAACTAAGTTTGTGGTGGCTGTGTATACAGAATTATACAAAGACTTGGAAAGTTTTCTGAATCTGGGGCATGTCTTCTGTTCTCCCATTGAAGTCAAACTGTTTTGTAATGAAGCTATTCTGAAGACTAAAAAGAAGAGGAGATCTCTTCCCCTCTACCTTTTTATTTATTTTTATTTGATAGACTGCTTTGCCTGTCCCAAGGAAAAGTTACTGTCATGGGGAGGCAGAATACTGAGGGATTCAGTAGGCGATAGGTTCTGTTCTGCTTAAAGATTATCTTTACAGTGCTTGCAGTGTGTCATTCTCTCCAAGAAAGAAAAGTAATCATTTATATTTTTAATCAAACCCCCCAGGTGCCTCAACTATGGAATTATCATGGCAATACCCTGAGCAGTATATCAGTAATGAGTCTGGCATCTCTTTAATAATAAAACTCTGTCTGTCTCTAGCTCTGACCTTCATTTCACACCAAAAAGTTACACTTTTGTAGCACCAATTATACCTATCTATCTATCTGTGTCTATGCAAACTTGATTCTAATGACTTAGACCTCATTAAATAAGGATTAATTTATATTAAATACGTAATTAATTTGTAGGACTAAGGGCTGTTTCAACTTTAATCACGACCAATCCATCTTAAGCATATAACACTATGGTGGCAAGAGAGATTTAACTTCAGTTCTGCACTTTTATTCTTCCTTTATCTTCTATGACTTTTTAAATGTACATCACTGGTAATAGAGAACAGACTTTTTTCAAAAGCACTGAAATTACCTCTTTCAAGAAGTTCACTTCCTTACACAACAGCCTAAGGTAGCTGCAGTAAGGATGGCTGCAAAAGTGAAAGAATCTTACTGCCTTTAACAATTTACCCTACTTCTTACACAAGGCTAGTTTCAGTATTTCTTTTCTGTGTTGCAGTCTTCAATGTAGGCTTTCCAACAAGCCTCTAACAATTCAAGTAGAAAATCTAGTGGTCTGAGGTAGGTACACACTTATCATGCTGGACATTGGGACTTCAGTTCCCAAACCAGGTTAGCATTAGGGGACACATGCTCACTTCTGAAACACCTGAGGAGGTTACAGAAGGCACTTCTCTTAAAACTGTTTTGTTTTCCCTTCAGTTTTGAACCAGCATCGAATCAGTAAGTTTTTTTCTTCATTCTTTAATGCCTGTAAAAATCCTTACTCAGCTATGTCCTAAGGAATGGTAGGAGTGCTAAAAAACTTTCTTTTGTTTTGAAAGCACACCATAGTTATTAAGAAATCACAGTTTTGTGTTAACTTTTGGTGCATTAGACCTCACTAGACTTTTCAAGCTGAATAGTCTAGTAGCTTTAGAAAACGTTTGTATCTGCTTTGCTGTTCTTGTGACAGACTTCTACGATGACACTAGGTGAAGACACTTGTTTTGGAAAAGAACAATCAAAAGAAATGTTCCTGTATGCCTATCTTCCATTTACACCCCACCCAGTTTAAAAACCTATAGTAATTCTTTTTTCTTTTCTCCTTTTCTGATTGCAGTCTTTCTGTTGAGTATTTTTACCTTTACTTTCCCTTTCTGGAAGCTATGCTATTTCTCTTTCCTCCTGTTTTTTTAAACCCCTCTAGATCTTTCTTATTTATATAACATCATCTCTGTGCTTTGTCCCACCTCTTTTCTCCGTCTCAGTTATTTGTACATAACACAAGTGTTGGAGCAGTGGAAAAGGTTGATGCTGGGGTTCTCAGGACAAAAGGAGGCATGCGGGCACCTTGACAGACCTCAGAAGGGGATGGCATATCTGTATTGCACCAACCCGAGTTGCAATTTCCCTTGCACCTTTGTACATAACCCTCTCCAACAGACAGGGTTGGCTAGATAATAATTTAACACTGGAAAGTGCGTTGAAGAAGACATGGCTATGTCGCAACTCAGGGCTTGAGCATTGCTCACTGGCTGTGAGGAGCAGGAGGGAAGGAAGACAGAGTGTGATTGACACTAGCCACTCTTTGCCAGGACCAGGACCTTCTGTAGAGCCTTTTGGGGATGGAAAGGCTCACACACTTTCTGGTTGTGCTGCTCTTTCCATCTCCACACCCACAGAGTGAACTGGAGGATGGCCTGATAAGGTAATTGACAGGGGAAGATACTGATATGAATTCATGCCAGCCCACAGTGATTTGCTCACTAGAGTTTGAATTGCCTGTGAACAGCTCCCGGCAGCTCTCATTTAAACCTCAAAAATGTCAAAATATTTTATTCAGTGGAAAACATAAGTGAGTTAACAGGAATTACTGTTTCTGAGTTCATTCCTTTTAGCAAACAACTTCTGAAATGAGTTCTTCCTCCTCCTCCCCACTAGTAATAAGCGATTTGTATGTTTTGAGGTCGTGAAGGGCCATTTTACTTTATTTTTCAAAGCTCTTCTTTAAATTAAAGTGGTTCTCACTTTGAGGGACTGATCCTTTGCCTAGTATAGTGAATGATAAAACTACTGTGGACTATGGAAGGGCAGTGTAGCACTTCAGCTGTGTGACATGTCTGGAATCAATCCTTTCTACTACTGGGAACTGGAGGATTTTAAAATAGTAAAGCAGCAAGGAAAAATAACAAGCAGAAATTAATAGAAAGTGTTGTGTTTAGAACCAAATAATCTATTGTCATATGCCTTCCTGTCATGGTATAATGCTGGGCCAGCACTTAAATGAATTACAGATGCGCTCTATTACCCCTTTTCTCTCCCAGAAAGGGAAAGGAGAGAGAATAAAGGAGAGAGATTTACAGGTTGGAAGCTAAACTGCACAGCTTTAATGAAACAGTAGTGATAAAAAATAAAATAATTAAATATATACAAAGCTGATATCATGCCCCGCCCCCAAAATAACACCCATGTCACCCCAGAGGCTGCAGGGGGGCCCTGAGAAAGTCCTGGACTAGGCTTCTGGAGGAATGCAAGGGGTCAGGAATGCACAGATCAGGATCAAAGGCTGACAAACAGACAGAGTCCTTCCAGGACACCATGGACAAAGAAAGCTTGACCCTTGTGATCTCTCAGATTTATACTCAGTATGATGTGTATGGAATGGAATACTTGGTCAATTTTGGTCACCTGTCTGATCTGCTTCTCCTTGCAGGAGTGTCTCAGGTGTGACCCCATTGCTCCCCTTTGTTTCTGGAGCACAAAAAGTTTACCATTCTCCAGCCATAGCTATAAACATTGAGTGTTATCAGTCCTAGAGGCAGACACTGACTGAAAAACGTGCTTCTAAAGTCAGCAAGTGCAGTTACTTAGAAAAGACTTAACTGAAAAATAAAATTGCTAAAAGAATAATGCTTCTGTCCTGGCTCAAACCAGGACACTTCCCTACAGAAAAAAATATTTAGCCCAGTTTAGCTTTCCCCTGGATATAATCTACTACTTACATGGTAGCCAGATAAAGTAATGTTCATAATTTATCAGCAGTTCTTCAGTCCCTTAATTTCATGGCACTGATAAAAGATTTTCCAATATCTTAAACAGAAATACTGACTTCTGATTAATTCTCAGCTACAAAAGAAGAAAAATGGTGAAGAAAAAAAAGTTGCCTTCTTTCTTGTTCTTGTGCTTATTCTTACTCTTCATTTTTTTATGTTTATTCTTATTTTTTTCCTCATTCTTATTCTTACTACATTGTTTCTCCCTGTCTCTGAGGTTTTGAACATTCACTGCAGTCTCTGGGGACTGCTAGGAGCCAATGCTAAAGTTTTTTGAGAATCATGTCAATGAGGCACCTTGTATATGAAGGTTAGAGGCTGGACAATGCAGAAAATGCTGTGAGTGTTTCAAGTTATTCTGTGTGTTTTGCAGTATTTTGCAGAACAAAATGTAAAGGGAGCTTTAAGTATTGTCTGTATGTATGTTATGGCTGAAAGCAAAGGATTTGTTCAGGAAAGCCTATGTATTTTTCTATTTCACATTGGAATCATGCAAATGTTTCCTTTTGAATTAGGCTTTTTGAAAGATTAATTGATTCGCCTAAAGAACAGTAGCCATCATTAATTTAAAGACAGTAACCAACAAGTGTAACACCAGTACTTGTTTCTCATATTATATGAAATGTGAATGCAAAAACTCACCAAAAATAGCTCACATTTAGGGTCTGCCTGCTAATATCTAAGGCTGGCTTGTTTTTCGTGATAAGTCAATTGAAGTCATCACCATTGTCTTCTTGATTTTGTTTGCCCCTCTATTCAAACTAGAATCATCCTACAAACACCTGCAGAACCTCATTATCCTCCTTCAATTTCCTCCATAATTCTCATGGCAGCTTTCTAGAGGAGGCAACGCTCACACACTTTTAAGAATTTTCTTATTTTCTGACCAGTTCTTCAGGGTTGTCTTTTTGAGCACCCTGGCCTGCAAAACACAGTTGCCATCTTCTGTTGTTTTTTTCAAATTATACACTGCTTGGAAGAGCTGGGATAGCCTCATTCCCTAAATGAATGAGGCTATAGTAGCCGTGCTCTCTGGCTATGGACTGGTCTCCTAGCAACAATGTTTGAACAAGCTCCTCAGTTTCAGGCAGATTTGTCAGAGGGTTGTATCTCAAAAGCTGGTAATTTCCTATTTATTTTGTATAAACAAGCCTACAAGACAAGAAGGATCCTAATAAAGCCTACAGTAAAAAGGAGTCTGCAGACTAAGGACACGTTTCTAGTGATCAAAGAATGCACATGGGGATTCAAACATGAAAAAAACCACTGTTTGTTAGACACAAGACTTCATTAATTCTGAAGGTCAAGGAATTGCTTGTTCTGTGTTTCAATAGTTTGTAACACAGCATGGTCCTGGTTCATCTCTGCAGTATGTAGATAGTATTAAGGTACTAAAATATAGTAACATGTAGGAGAGTATTTCAGCATCTGCTGTGAGACACTTAAGGGAAGTATAATTCACTGAAGACGAAGACTGCATTAAGTAAAAGAACTCCTATGATTTTATGGACATTTCCCAACATAACATACAGGTAATCCATAACAGCATGGTAGAGGGGCACATTGATCCAATCTAATATTCTGCAGCAGACAAGGTTGAATCAGGTAATAGAGAACATTTTCTTTATATATATTAGTATGGTAACCTCTAAAATCATTACACTGTGGAACAGCTGTGCCTGTTCATAGCCCTGTCCTATGATCTTCTGTGCCTAGCATCTTAGCTTTCACATTTTTAGCATCTACAAGTCCCTTAGGCATAGGAATCCAGCTCATTGAAAGACCTTGTCTAGTATCCCCACCAGTCTGGATATTGTCAGAATTTCATGGTACCCTTGTTTCACTCATATTTTGCCAAAATGAAAAATCTGATTCTTCATCACACTTTCGTCGAATTGAAGTTCCATTTTTTACCACAGCAAGACTGAGCTATAAGTTAGAGCAAGTTTAACAGAAATAACTTGCAGCCTAAAAAGAGAGCACAGTTCAAATGTGTTTGCAATTCCATTAAACCTAAGCAATTCAAGTTGACCAAGAACAAATCTCATTTCTCTTCTTTCTTTCCTTAGGATGCCTGTCAATTATGCTAAACTGAATTCATTCTTATCCTGTGACTTGAGTAAAGATAGATAGTACAACCTTTCCAAACCATATTACTCATCTGAAAGGCAGAAAAAACACCCTTATTTTTCCAGAAGCAATGATTACCCTACCAGTTGTAACTCATTGAATCTGAAAGAGCTTTTATAATTATAATTACCTTCTGATTGATTTTTTTAGACATCTATAATTATAGCAATACAGTTTCTATTTTCTTTTAAATTATAAATTTCATAAAGGCAACCATAATGGCAGGCATAAAACAACAATAACAAAAAAATGTGGGTTTTTTTGCCAGAATAAAAACAAAGAGAAAACATTTTTGTTAATCAGAAAACAGCAAAGCATAATACATCATCTTGAAATCTTGCATTGTGTTTTGAAAACCGCAGCCCATTTGGGAAAATTGATTTCATAATGGAAATATCATTTGTCTCTCTTCCAAGCCAATGTCAAAAGTCTTACAGGTTATGTTTCATGTTTTGGGATATAATTAGTTAAAGGTTTCCCTTTCCAGATAAAAAAACCACTGTGATCTACTTTTGGGTAACTATGCTTCCCAGCAGAGCAGGTTACTTACCAAAATATTTCAGATGGAAACTCATGGGACACATGCAACAGAGAAGCAAGCAGTGGGACCTCTGACAGTGGCTGCAAGGGAAGTGATAATGGTGACCCCAGGGCAGCTGCAACACTTACAGGCAGAACACAACCTGGTGCACCTGCATCTCATGCAACTGCATTTCATGGATATCCGGCTGACCAGTTTGTCCACAACACAAGAGTTCAATCTACTTAGAAACTCCAATGCCAACAAAGTTACGCTGCCAGCCTCAGTACAGGATCTGTACTTAATCCTGCACCACCTGGAACAACCAGCTTTATTTCATTGCATATTATAAGTGAAACACAGTACTACCTATCACTGTTTACCTTTTGCTTTGCTTTTAAATTTCTATTTCATTTTTCAATGACCAGTTAGCATCAGAGCTGATATTTGTAACAGTTTTTAGCTTTGTGAAGAGTCAAAGTGATAGTGGGAATTAACTGTAGTAAAAATATGTGAAAGGAAAAATTATGTAATTAACAATTGAAATATAATATTGAGGACAATAGAGAATATATATAAACTAGACTAGACTTGAATAGAATTGAATATATCAGTTGGGAGGCACCTACAATGATCATCCGCTCCAACTACCTGACCACTTCAGGGCTGATCAAAAGTTAAAGTATGTTATTAAAGAGCATTGTCCAAACACGTCTTGAACACTGACAGCCTTGGGGCATTGACCACCTCTCCAGGAACCATGTTCCAGTGTTTGACCACTCTCTTGGTAAAGAAATGCCTCCTAATGTCAAGTCTGAACCTCTCCTGACTCAGCGTTTAACCATTCCCATGAAATCTAACATAAGATCCCAGGGAGAAGAGCTCAGCATGTCCCTCTCCACTTCCCCTCCTCAGGAAGTTGCAAAGAGCAATGTGGTCACCCCTCAGTCTCCTTTGATTCAAACCAGACATACTCAGTGTCCTCAGCCACTGGACATGACCATAGAACATGCCTTCCAGTCCTTTCACCAGCTTTGTTGAACTCCTCAATGCATAACAAATATGATCCTATATTTAACTTTCTTTTTTTTTTTTAATGACTCTTCAAAGTCTAGAGATATCCTTCTGCAAGAAAATATCTCACTAGATTTTATGCTGTCCACAGGAGCAGATTTATTTCATTGTTATGAAATCCTCCATATGTTGACACAATAATGCAAGGAGATAGGAAAAAGTATCCTGTGTCAGGTTCTAAACCAAATTATTCAAGGTGTTAAGTAAATTATAGAAGCAGTTAACTGCTAAATTTTATATGTAGATGCTTTTTTACTCCACAGTCTATGATTTTCAAGAAAATCTCCATTTACATCTCTGTCTATTTATTAAATCTTACAAGTTTGCCTTGGTTTTGTGCTTAGTATTGAAATACTGATGGATTTCTCTCTCAGACTTTTCAAGGTATAGTCTATAAGGCCATCACAAAAACAACAGCTTCACTGTGTTATTTATATCATCATTTCTAAGGCATCTGAAGAGTCACAGATATCTTTCTAGGTGACAGGTTTTAGAATAAAAAATGTTCCTGAGCTTATGCACTAGAAATGACCTTGTGGACCTGGAGAATGTCCTTCAGAAATTCTCTGCTCCTTGTCATGTAAACTTGGCCTTACATCTTGTGTACAGATGTTCATAATAAAATTACATCTGGAGCTAAGCTGTCAACCTCAGAAAACAAGACGGAACAGTGGGAACAGAGAAGAAGATCTAAACAGAATAGATGTTGGCTGTGTATTGCTCTTTTCTGTAGGATTTTATCCTAAAATAAAATGTCAGAGAGAACTTGTGCAATTTTCACCCTGAGCATACTCTTTCTGCCATGCCAGTGTGAAACTAGCCAGCAGAGTAAGGATTATCATGTCCTCAAAAATCCCAAGATAACCATTTCTGATGGCTAGACTAGAAGAACTCAAACTTGATTTTATTCTTCTAGTTTAATTTCAAATGTTAACACTTCACCTAACATCAATCCATTTCTCATCTACATATTTTAAAAGCAGTTTAAGGTTAGCACATGCGCTATTGCTTTCAACATAGTGCAACTGGCTTGCAAGTATAGACCTGAAAAACTTTTTTGACTTCATGAAGTACAGCAAGAGCATGAGGAGCCTTGAATTTAAGTCAGGATGATTTTATTAAAATTTGTTCAAGCCTCGTGTACAGTGAAAATGGTTGATTTGATCTGAAAAGATGTTTAAAGTACAAATCAGCCTATTGATGTAAAGCAGATGACTCTTGTGTGATTATTTCATGTCTAGAGTATCCGAGTTGTTTCCTCAGTGAAGATGACCTCACAGAAATCAGAATTTATTAGACTATAAAATATGAGGGTGCAAAGAAAGCTATCATCCACTTCATTTTGCAACAAACATGCTTCCTATTAGACAATCTAAACAACAGATTTGTAGCCTGGCAAACTTGGAAAGATTCATATTTGTAAACCAAGACCACAAAAATCAAACCTACTTATGTTCATCAGGTAGCTTAATGATTTCAAGGATGGCATAGAGCCACTAAAACATAATGCTTGCTTGGACTATGAATACTGTCAGGGAAGAATAGCTGCAAAGGCTATCCAGGGCCTGTATACTGTGTGTAGTTCCTCTCTGCTTCTATGTTGTGTGCAATTTATGAAAATTTGAGGGAAATTAACAGATAAATCCATTGTATCCTTTACACTAAAGCAATATAAACAGAACAGATTGGATTAACTATGAGATAAGACAAGCATAGAGTGGTTTTAGTCATTTAGTTAACCAGATATGTTCTTAAATTCTTTGAATGAAAATGTTAACTTAAATAGATTTTTTTCCCCTGAATTCAGTGCATTTTGCTCTCTAAGTTTTTAAATTAAAATAAGAAGTATTTATACTATATTTTTATGGGCCATAGCTAGAAGAATATGGAAGATCTGTGTACTGTGGATAATGCAGGCAAATGTCTGTCAATTATATTGTTTTAAAATTTGTTCACTCTCTGTTATATAAAGTCTTCAATGAAAATATCTCTAAATAATATATTTTTGTGCATATTTTTTGGTACTTGTGATGTTGCCTGGCAAAAGAAGGAGGCTGAGGAACCTACAATATCTTATTTGTTATTCCGTTTATGCCTCCTGACACTTGATCTTGTGCATGCATGAAAGGATGAATGCCGGTCTGTGCACTGTGCTGAACAGACAATACAGCAGGAGAAAATTCAGTTCCTCCAGTGCACTGAACCTGGACAAAAATGGAATGTTTTATCTGGGTTGTGTTGGGCAGCTTGTCCTAGAAAATACTTTGTTATAATCCTTTAATACCTTAAATCAACTCTTAACAAAAGGTTAAATTTATTGTATAGATATATTGACACAGAAATTTCCCCTTTTGTCTGTGAAAAGTCAATCCACTGCAAAGCTATGTCAGTGTATGAGCAGGCATTGCTAAAGTATCAGCAAAGTGTAGATAAAAGCAACTTTGTGTATTACATGATGCTAAGGGCTTGGCTCTCTCCTTTCTTGCTCTATTGTGTCTGTGCTCATGTTAGAGGCATTATTCCTTATTTACACTGGTGAGACATGATCACAAGCAGGTCTCCATCAGGAGACAAAGCCTAAGTGAGGAGGAAAAAGTGCTTCTTGGAGGGGAGTATCTGGGCAATTCTACAGGAGAAAGTATTATTTAAAAAACAGTTCAGTGAATACAGTTAGAAAGAATGTTATTGTTCTTTAAATCTCTGGAGGAAAGGGGATTTAGATATAGTTGCTATTTTTTCTATAGTATTTTTGAATATAATGTATTTCTTGCATACTCTGCAGAAGCTGAACACAAATTGCCTCACTAAGCTCTATTATTCTGGGGAACAGCGAGAATAACAAGCTGAGAGTCTGATGAACTCAGAGAAATATGAATAACATATTAACACTCAGGATGTATCAGTAGTATGCTACCTGACACTAGGGACAAACATCTTGAGGATGTGAGGGATTGCAAGAATGGGTTGCCAAAAGCAGGTCTGGAGATGGGAGGTTTTCAAGACTACTTCTGATGGTTCTAGGGAAGACAGATTCAACTGCAGGGTGAAAGAAATCTTGCCGATAAAAAACCAAAGACATTTCATCTCTCAGGTATCATTAGACTCCACATAAATGCTGGGGGGAGGCTAAGCAGGAGGAGCAATTTTTATTTTCACACACAGAGAGCACTATATGGGGATGTTTATGATACTCAAATGATTCTGTCTCAGGCTTACTGCTCTTCCAACCTAATTTCTGGCTTAGAACTCAGGAGAATTTGACACATGAAGAGCTTCAGGAGAGGGAGGGTGAAATGCTGTTAAAAAGCATTCCCCACTGGCCTTTAAAATAAGATATCACAGCACAATATAGCCAATGCTGTTGCATAGTGTTCCAGCACCAAAAAAAAAAAAAAAAAGAACAAATTCATTCTTTATTGAGAAACATGAGTGTGCAAAGAGGCTTTTTTTTCTTTCAAGACATTCTTTTTGTCTGCATTTGATTCAGTCTTCTAGATTAACAGCCCTTACACCAAAAGTCCTCTTACCAGAGAACAAGCAGCCTGTTCCTTTTCTTGAGTGATAGGCTCTTGAGCCATCAGGACTTAGCTTTATCTGTCAAGTTACAGTCCTTTCTTCTGAAGTTGCCCAACTGGATTCATAAGTAGCTGGACTGAGCACATTAGCTTAAATCATGTATCTTACAAAATAGCTACAATAGTGCCAGTTTTGTCACTTTCAGTGCAACATCTGTAGCTCGCTCTGATTAAGGAGGAACTTGCAAAATTAAATAGTTTAATATGTATGTCAATGGGAATTTAAGATGTTGCATGCTATAATTTTGCATTGACTATAATCAGAGAAAATTCAGTTTCCACACTTAATCACTGTTGAAAACTACACTGTACACGGCAATCTAAGGTGCTACTGAAGGAAGCAGGAAATTATACTGTACTTGACTGACACAGCCAAATGAGTTAAGGAATCCAATAGCCAATGAATTCACAGCTCTGATGACATTATTAACCTGGATGCAGTTTGAGAATTTCCAGGATTATAAGAAGCCTATTCAACAGAATATTAGTGCAGTGAAAAAAAAGTACTACTATAGTTTGCATCTCTATTTAGTTAGAAAATACTTATTTTTGAGGCACAAAGAGGAACAGTAACTTCAGAAGCTTTTGTAGTTTCAGAAACAAGAAGCACTGTGTCTGTACAAGCAGGAGTATGTGAGATGTTGGAGCATCCTGTGAACAGTGTCAAGCCTTGACAAGCAAGAAGAGTAGGTTTTATTGGTTTTGCCATTGAGGTAACAGTAAGTGCAATGTAAGGTTCATGCTCTCATTTCAGTGTTGTGATGCTTTCCACAAAGACTCTGTTGGCCAAAGAAGAGAGATGTTTCTCAGTATTTTCACCTTTACCAACCCAGAATTATGCTCTTGTAAGTGTGAAGGAGGCATCTGCAGTAGCTTGAGGAAATCTTGGCCTGTTGGGGTGTCTATCACCTTGAAAGAAATCAAGTACCATCTGGAAGTTCTTTACCCCTTTGCAGATGAGACAGCCACCACTTTCCAGGCCAGCCTCAGATCACTCCTAATACTGTTAAAACTGGAAAGGGTTTAACAGAGGTGTAAAAATATCAAGCCACAGCAAAAACAAAACAAAACCAAAAAACCCACCAAAATATAACCCTAGTAACAGTGTTTGAAAGCATGACAATGAAACAATGACTTGATTTGCTTTAGTTTAGCTTAAGATTGTGTCAAGTGCTATGGAGCTTAAGTTATATGTAAGTAAAAAGTATGAAGATCAAGATTGCCGATTAGTTATAACAATGGGGTTTCAGAGTAGTCCCCGTGCAAACAGACACGTTGCACTAAAGCCATTAATTTGAAGGGAGCAGGCCCTCAGCCAGCTGGATGGTCTGTCTGGAGATGATGGGCACACCTGGAACTAGGTGACTGAACCTTTCACTGAATGGTACAGGAGCCCTGCAAGTGGGAATTTCAGACAGGTCTTGAGGTTTTCCCCAAGGAATCTGCTGCTGTGACTTCTCTTGCTTGTATACTTAAACATGTTAACATAACTTCTCCACTGAAGTGAACCAAAGATTTCCCTAGGCCATTCTTGCTGCAGAAGTGATCAAATCATACATTTTTAAATAGTCAATAGAAACTCTTCCTTCAGAAATAGTCACGTAGAGTAGTCTTTCATATGTAGCTGAGATAATCTATGGCAGTGGAGATCATTAGAAATGGAAAGTGCTTCTGCTGGAGTGGTTTTGTAGGACCACAGCCAGCTGGGTTATAAGAACTCTGCAGGACAAGAATTTGGGAAGCACCTCCTCATTCAGCTGAAGACATCTTGGTGAGGATACCTGCCATGGAGAGTCCCATTACCATCAGACAGAAAATAGCCACCTCAGCAGATCATATTTCCATGTGACCATTATTGCATGTCGGGATCTTAAAACATTAGGTTGGGTTATTTTTTTTTCTATTCAACAAATGCTGTCTTGAATGTGTAGCAACACATTCCCTTGTATTCACCTAGCAGACTATGAAGTCAGGCTAACAACAAGGATAAGTCACATAGCTATTATAGCTGTGGTCTGGGTCTCAGATGAGATGCTTCCTACATACAGTGCCGCTTTCTTTGAATGGAGACCTCAGTACGTTTTTGAGGTATTCTTTCAGCTATGACAGCTGAATTAAGTGGCTTTTCATGTCAAGAACCTAATTCTCTGAAATGGACCTTGACCTGCGGTAGAACCTTTCCTTTTCCCCTCACAGTGTCAACCTATTCATACAAATTTCTTGTAACTCCCAGTAAGGCAGATGTATATTCAGTATACTCAGTTGAATAATGGTGCTTTTAGAAGGCAGCACATCTGTAGGGTGAGCAGATTTAACACTAGCTGGACAAGTAGCAGTTAAGTAATGTGACATGGATTAATTTCTTCCCACCAGTAATGATAGGTCTCAAGCTCTTCTGAATTGCCCCACAAGTTTATCTTCAGTAAAAGAACACGCCATTAGAGAAATATGCATTATGTTGATTTATGAATGAGTAAAGTACTACCATTTATATCTAGTTCTTTCTGAAAGGGGTTATGACTTGTTTGAATTGAGTTATTTTGCATTTTCCAGAACTGACCTACTCTGGGGGTTTGAACAATCATGCCTCTGGTGCATCAGCTTGCATGTGTGGAAAATGGGAGTTAAAATTTTCTCACCACTAAGTAAATGTACAGATTGACATGTGAAAACTGAAAAAAAGAGA
Source organism: Aegotheles bennettii (assembly GCA_013398125.1). Classification (NCBI taxonomy): domain Eukaryota; kingdom Metazoa; phylum Chordata; class Aves; order Caprimulgiformes; family Aegothelidae; genus Aegotheles; species Aegotheles bennettii. The sequence continues at coordinate 87,582 of VZRW01002846.1, forward strand.
ATGAGAACAGAGGTCACCATTTTCACATTCTAGTAATAGCACCAAAAACTTGTCCTTCCCGTGAGGCTGATCTGGTTGTGTTGCTAGATATTGTTGAATGTGTTTTCCATCACATATTTTATAGGGCTATATTCAAGTGCATTTTCCACCTCACCACTGAGTTAACATTAACAGAATTAGTTAGCCCTCTTTTATATTGAAAAGTTGAGATCAGACATCTAAATATCGATACTAGATTAAAAGAATTTCCAAACATATAGTCATGCTTCTCTTTTTAGGTATTTTCTAGTACCTAAAATTCACAGAAGTTGAATGCAATTTGTTGTTACCAAACCTCCCTCCTTCAAGACAGGCTTTCTGGCACATTATGTGACTGTGATCACTTTTTTCTCCATGATGCTATTACATCATGTCGTGTTTGGTACCCTTGGGAATGATGTAATAACACAGAAGTTTGACATGCCACAGGGAGAAGCATTTCTAAGAGGGTGCTATGGTGACAGATTAGATACCTGTATGAAAATCTGACTTTAATTGTCAGAAAGACTTGAAGTATGAGCAAAAAACTATCACACATTAGGAAATGCCTTGTTGAGGAAAAGCTAATACTTCAGTTCTCTATGGATTAATTAGAAAAGGAGTCCCATCCAGGACTCATGATTGTTTACTTGAATAGTTTTAAAGTGAACTACAGTGTTTCAACTGGGCTGTAATTGTGCCTGATGGACCCATTACCTTATAGTCAAAACAGTGTTGTACAGTTTTCCCCAATGATTAATTAAACTGATGAGATAGTGCCCAGATCTTGCTGGCAAGCAAGACCACTTGAATTTTTCACCATCTCTGCCAGAGGTGTTGTATGTATATTGTTCAAAGCCAGTGAGGTCTTCTACCCCCTCACTTACTAGGTTGACAATACCAAGACAATCCAGACTGGAGTGCATCTTCATTTCCTGTCATGACTCAACCCTGCAGTTACCCACAGAGGCTCTCATAAGGCTCTGGAAACCTGAACTACTTTTCAGTTTAGCTTATTTCCTACAAAGTTATTTTTCTGAACAAGGTTAAATGTGCATCACTTGTGAAAACACCTGTGCCTGTGGCCAAAGGCACTTAAAAGACAGAAAGCTGTCACTTAACTGTTGTCCACTTCAGAAAACACTAAGGGCAGACAGAAGCCACAATGAATGGTAAGGTGATTGCATCTTTTACAATTCATTTTCATTGCTGCTACTGCTGCTGCCCTCACAATGATCTGACCTTTTATTATGTGATCCTTTTTTTCCTTCTGTTAATGTGGAGTGTTTCTGCAACAGAATCACCCCAGCAAATTTGGTAGTCTAAGTGCAGCAAATGTAGGAAAAGGGAGGGATGATAAAGAGCTTCTTGAAACTTTGCATGGAGGCTCACAGATGGCTCAGGGAAATAAGGAAATAAAAAGTAACAATTTAAAAGCTGCTCTGTGGCTTTTAATATGTCTCTGAGAAGAGAGGTTGAACATTTGCACAATGTGAGTTCTGAGTGAGAAGCTAATGTACCTGCAGTGTTTAACTGAAATTACTGGTGATGTATTGATGCATTTCCATTGATTGCATTTCCATTTTTAGTGTGTATAGAACTGTCTTTCTAGGAGACCTCTGTCCCTGCTCGAAGTAGCCTCAGTTACAAATGTACAACCTTTTGAGGGGTGTTGGATCTAATTTTACTGCAGATGCATTAAGAACTTTGTGTGAGGTCTGATGTGCTCAGGCTCATTATTGTTTGTAAACACAGCCACCTCTGATTGTCAAAGCATTAAATTAAGTCTTCACTCACAATGAAGCTGATGAAGACAAAAATCTGTTTTGATAACTGATCAATGCTAAATGCAGCTGGATATGCTGAGTCAAAGCTGATGATACTTGTGTGTTACATTTGTTTGTGTGTAACATTTGTGTGTTAAGAAATTCTTGTGCAACTGATGTTCTTTTCCCCAGCCCATTTGTCTTTCTGTGTGATTTTTGTACCAAACACACAAATATCATGCAGAATCCAAGATTACACAGCCACTGTGTCCTGCAGCGCATTATAGGCAAACCCAAAGTTTTTTATTCCATAAAGAGTTCTTTGCTTATGTGACTGTACTGGTTACAGGATTTAAACTACATACAGTCTCATTACCACCCAGCTTCATTCTGATATGGGATATCATGTTGTTGATCTATTCATGTTTCAGAGGGCACTGTGGGATTAGAAAAGAGAGAAAGCAACACTGTGGGAAATGATTTCTGTCCTGTTTGTAATGCACAATGGAGCCATAGAAATTATAGGTGAAAAAAAGCCCTATGAATTATTAGGACTCTTGCTATCATCTGAACAACGGTGGAAAAATTTAAAATTGCTCTGAAAACTTTGCCAGAAGGTTTTGCTATTTAAAAAGATTTTCCCAAAGGTAACTGCTTTTTATACAAAACTGTGATATCCGAGACAAAATTTGCAAGGAATATCAGTGGTATATCTGAAGAGCCTGCCTCAAAATGCTCCAGGTTGTAGAATACATGTAAATGAAGAAGTCAATGAAAGAAAGTTTAAAAGAGAGGCCACAGGAGAAAGCTGCCAGTGATGGTACACAAAAAAACAGATTTTACAACCTCTTATTTTATTTTTCCCAAACTGTTTTTGTTCAGTGTTGAATTATAGCACTCATACAAATAATTATTTCATTGTAACAGAATGTTGAGGAGTAATACTCATGGATGAAGTCTCCTTTACAGTGTTAAATTTATAATTTATGGAGGATGTATCTTCTGTGACAACCCAAATTTCCTTAGGAAGCTCAAGAAGTTTGTGTTTTCAGTGATACGCTTTACCTGACAAAGCTATAATGGTCTGAGGCAAACAGTTACAGCAAGAAAAAAAACAGTGGATTTTAAATTCAGAATCTGCAGTTTGATTCAAGTTTTGCAACTTCTGAAATTAAAATTAGATAAATAGATTAGATAGATAGATAGATAGATAGATAGATAGATAGATAGATAGATATTCTTTCTGCCTGCAGAAGTCTATGAAATAAGTATGAAAACCTGGTCATTCTAGAAATTGCTAAATGCAACAAGAAGATGAAGAATATGGGAAACCATTAGAAGAGACAAATGCAAAATATTTATAAATATTTTAGATATAGCTCAATCACCTAGTGTCAGACTGACCTTTTTAGACATTTATTTTGAGTCTGATAAATTGTTCTCTTTTATCTGAAAAAAAAAAAATCAAAAAACATCACATTTTTAGAATAGTACCCCACAGCTGAATTATAGGAAAAAAAATGCTTGGAAACCATTAGTATTTTTTAAACCTCAAAACCCATGAAACTTTTCACTTTACAATAATAAGTTAATCAGGGAGAAAAACTGGATATTCCACAGTACATTTCTCAACATGTGATATAGTGTTAATCTTTCAATGATTGAAAATAATTTATTCATTAAAATATAACTATTTGTGATCTGTCACCAGGTATAGTTCTCATCTCAAATTAATTGTCTGCAGTACCACCCAATGTCATACACATAACAACAGACAACGCCTTCAAACAACTTGCATTCAAAATATGTAGTGTACACATAAAGGATTATAGGTAAAAACAGCTGGAGTGTTGAAGAATACAGTGACCTGCTTTGAGGTCTAGTATAAAGTGCTGAATGAATACATGTACTCTGTCTTTAATTTCTGAAATGGGAAGTAAATGAAGGAAAACACACCAGTGATTTTGTTTCAAACTGTTCTATGTGAGTAGCTTGGGTGCTGAAGGTTTTTGATATGGGTTGTTTTTGGTTTTTTTTTCAAATTTATGAATGGATGCTAATTCCATCTGTACGTCAAACATAGTGTTGTGGTCTAGGAGCATGGTCAGGTTCAATAGGACAGATTTCAAGCTGCCAGTGAATGTACTTGCTTATTTCAACAATAGATTGGTGCAGTTTCACATTGTCATCATTATCTCAAGGATGCAGATTCATCTGTATGTAACAACCACTCAAGTTTTCAGTCATCTTGATATAGCCCATTCATTTCATAGCCAGGCTCTACTGACTTTCTTCTTGCAAGAATTTCACCTACATTGCAATAATAGTTTGTGTCCTTGGAGAGACAGAATGGGAGGAATGACAGCCAAAGCCACCCTTGAAGCATTTTATGAAAACCATAATATTGTGTGAGCTGTGCTGTCTCCCACAGCGTGATTTAAATTGGTCTGTTGTGTGAGAGGACTCTCATGAGTAGGAAAGCAAAAGCTGCAACCTAGTTGTGCACCACCCAGCGGAAGGGATTTCCCAGACTTGGGGAAATGAGCCTTATGAATCATGTCTACGAGCAGGGCTTAGCTCATGAACTGCCAGCTGTCTCATCCAACACATAGCAGAGGAACAGCAGTTTGAGTGATCTCAAACAATCGATTTGCTGCTGTTTCCTGACAAATGAGCCTGCCCTTTATTAGCCCTGCTCATAGTCTCAAAAGGCAAAGCACTGATCATATAATTCTTCCCTGCATTTGCAAAGTGCATGTTTTGTCATTCAAAATGCTTTGTTCTTTTACAGCTTTTAAAAATTAATGAATAAAATTGTTCTCTTTCCTCAGGTGCTTTTTTAAAAAAAAGTTTATTTACCTCTTAAAATTGAAATGTCCATGGACACAATCAAAATGGGCATGGACTTGCAAAATGTGCATGGACCTGAAAAAATTTCAGGGTGTGTTCCACAGTTTCTCTTCATTTATTGGAAATTTGCTGTAGTTTAGGAAATACAGTCTGAATGCTATAGAAAATTGGAGGAGCAGTCCACCAGTTGAGTTTGAGAAGTCTGAAGTATGTTGGTGGAGTTCCACTTTACTCCCAGTGCCACTGCATTCCTCACTCACCTGCCAGATAGATGGGGAAGCAGGCTTAGAGAAAGGGGATTTTCCCATTTTGCAATTTGCATAGTTATTATGTCTTTTGGTCTCCTCCTCTGTGTTTAGTTACCCTCCTGTGGGAAGACTGTAATATTGCAAAAGGACCAGACATAATCATCCTATTCTGTACTATCATTACTCAGTCTCCTAAGCAGCCTCACCTGCCTCCCTACAAAACTTTCCACCATTTACTGTCTTTGGTACCTACCTATCTCCATAAAAATGTCAGCTGTGATTCTCTGAAAAGATGTGAATCTCAACTTCTGGGAAATATGCAATACATTGAAAGCCGTGACAGGTGCCCATGTTTCTCAAAAAACACAGCTGCAAAAGGCTGGTTTTTAAGAATAGGAAGTCTGGACCAAGTACTGTCCTTGGTTTTGCTGGAGGAACGCCTTTTCTCCCTTGAATGACTGAGAAAGTGTAAATGAAATTTTAATTCAAAAACCTTATGTTATTACAGCTATAGCAGGTTTGGAAGTTAAAAAAATGCACAGTCCTGATCTGAGAAGGTGCAAAGCCTGAGCTCCTCAGTTGTTTACTGGTTTAAAAAAGTTTCACCAAGGAAAAAAACAAATACTTTAAAATTCTTGGAAAAGATAAATTATTTGTGTAAACTGGTTGGATTTTGTAACAGTAATTCTTCAGGAAAAATATGAATTAGGAAACTTATATAAGTTTTACAAAGATACTTGAGCACTGATTTGGCATTCAGAGCTCTCAGATTCAGTCTCATACCTGGGACAGAACCAGAAGATCTTTAAAGTCTACAGGTATATAACAAGTATTTTTGCATTTATTCTGGGCTGAAGCCTCAGTTCTTCAACATCTTTTGCTCCCTCTCAGGTCTGTTAGAAATAGCTGATACAATTTTGAGCCACAAATTTTTATTAAATTCAGAGCACCAGACCATGTGACTTCTAATTATTTATGCTATACCCTTCTATAGCCTCTCTGTAGCACAAAGAAACATACAAGAGTATACTAAAGTCAAAAATGTCTCGTGTTTTTAGATAACTGGATCACCAATAGTGTTAATTATTGCTTTCTCCCTGTGTCAGCTAACACTAAGAATACACCCAACTGTGGTTTGACATGTACACATTCTAGGACCATTCTCATCAGACAACAACTCTGTGGACAAAACTTTGCCAAGTTCAGCTCCTTCTGTCATACAGTGCCTCCCATCACCACCCATCCACTTCAGCAGTTACTCTCTTTCTTTGAATAGACCCCTTTGAGATGACGAAAAGGAATGCTGAACCAAGAGCACAAGACTAGAAGAGATATGGGAAGCATGGGCCTTAGTCTCTGAGGTTGGCTGTGCACAAGCGTAAAAGAAGGTGCAGAAACTGGGAACAAAAACTGATGAAGTCAAGTCCTAATTCTAATCAGAAGTCTGTGATAGAAGGATACAGACTGCCCAAACAGGAACTATACTTCATGAATCAAATATGCACTAAAAATATTGGCCCTTTGTTAATGAGACCCATTAAAAATATTTAGTGGGGAAAAACTTGTGTTGTAAGCAAATCTTGGGTATAGAATCATAGAATCACTCCTTCAAATCATCAAGTCCAACCATCAA
>VZRW01002848.1:12031-258802 GCA_013398125.1 Aegotheles bennettii
CGGCCCGGCCGTGAGAGGGGGCGAGGCCGCCCTGTGCCCCCCCAGCCCGGCGGGACCGGGATGAATCATCCAGCCTAAAACCTCCAGCAGAACGCGGTTTCGGCCACCCTCGCCCTCGCCTCGCCCGCCGTTTCCGCCAGCCGCGGGTGCGCATCCCACCTTCGCAGCGCCAGGCCTTGCCTGTCCCGCCGCCTGCGTGCCCCGCTCCTTCCCGGGCTCCTTGGGCACCTCCGTGATCCCGGACGGCTTTCGGGGGAGGAGCCGGTGCCGTGCTCCCCGGGGGAAGCCGAAGGCACAATTCCCACAGCTCGGCTCCTCCGGGGACGCCTCAGCGTGACCCCTGAGGGGACACGGCCCTGAGGGACACAGCCGTGAGGGACACAGCCGTGAGGGGCACAGCCCTGAGGGACACAGCCGTGAGGGGACGCAGCCCTGAGGGACACAGCCGTGAGGGACACAGCCGTGAGGGACGCAGCCCTGAGGGACGCAGCCCTGAGGGGACGCTGCCCCGCCCTCAGCGCTGGGGCTGTCCCGCCGCGCGCCCCGGGCAGGGTCCGGCGGGAGGGCGCGCAGGGAGGCAGCGCAGGTGCCTCAGCTCGGGGGCATCGGGACACGGGGACGGCGCTTCGGCTGCTGAGAACGGGCGGGCTTGCGCTGCCTTCACCGCCTGTGGGCTGGCCCGGCCTGCCCCGCGGCCTCAGAGCCCGAGGAGCTTCCTCCTGCTCCCCCCTTCCCAACCAGCCTGGTGAGGGCAGCTCTGATGGGTTTATTTAGCACGACCGCTGGTGCCCGTGAGGGTTTCAGAGCAAAAAATTGTACATTTATCTGGCTGTTGGGTGTTCGTGCCCTCTGGTTTGAGCTATAGAACGTTGCAGCCTCATGAGTGATCACTGCCTGTTACCTCACGGCTGTCACCTTTCTGTTTGCAGCCTCAGGAGAGCCATCCCTGAGCACGGGAGTGTCGCTGTGAGGGACATTCCCTGCTGTCTGCCCGAGTGACACCGATGGGAGAGAACGAAATGCTGCAGGTCGGAGGTACAGACACATGTACACTGTGCCACACTGGCACAACCACTCACAGAAATGCCAGTATTGATGTTAGAGAGCACACACAGATCAAGGCCATGTGTTCCTTGAGCCTTCTGGGATCAGTTCCCTGAACCTCAGCAGAAATTTCCTTTTACACCAAATTTTAGGGATGTAGGGATTTAAATTTTAGGGATTTTTAGGCATTCTGACCCAGAGGACTTCCCAACAAGCCCCACATAAAATGTTTCCTGGCTGCTTCTGTGGGTCCCTCGCTTGCTGGTGTGGAAATACGAATGTTGATCCACCTAGCCCATGTTTTTTTACCCGTGTAATAAAATATGACACTAGAGGGCGGCCTGTTAATGTAATTCAATAATGAAGTTGCAGCAGCTGCACATGCAGGCACAGCACCGGCTTCACACCAGCGCCGTGGCTGGAAGCAGGCCTGGGGATCTGAGACAGCCACCGCTACCCCGAGACACGCGGAGTATCCAGAGCATAACACCAGAACCCAAACCAATAAATATTCCTAAGAAATGTGATTTGCCAACTGACACGATCTGTGTTGTCTCGCGAGTGGTCCCACACTTAGCACTTGGTCCTGCTGGGAGGAGGAGGTGGCAGGAGCCATCCCCTCTGTTCCCTGCTGCAAGCCCTTGTCGTGCCCCAGACCATTGCACTTTAAGGACAGCACTGTGGTTGCAGCCTGGTTTTAGGAGCCCGCACTGCAGTTCAGGGAATAGAGTCCTCACTGATGGCTCTCACCCTCTGCACAGCTCTCCTGTGACCAAGGAGGTCTCCTTCTGTTCCAGAGACCAGTTTCCTTGTGTCAAATGAGGTTAATAGCTGCATGCAATTTAATTAATTAAAGATTGTGAATATTTTTAGAACACCAGGCGCAGTGTGCGTCAGAAATACCAGGTATTATCTAAGTGTGCAGCGCTGCCATTATTGATATTTACATTTTGTACTGCCTGGAAGCTAGGATTTCTTTGTGGTACGCTGCCGACAGCAATACATTTTCTCCCCAGATTTAAAATCTGCGTGTCAAATGGCAGCCAACAGGGAAAAGTGACGCCAAACAGACTGAGGTAAGACCAAGGGTGTGGGACCAAGGACACGAGTCCAGGACCGTGCGCACCAGCAGAGACCTGCGATGCTCTAGGTTGTTGCACACAGACCATAGCACAGGTGGGTTTTGAGGCATCCTTGCAGCTTGCTCTGCAGTATCTTCAAGAGGCTTTGAGTGCTGTGAGACTATCAAAGGTAATTCAGCACATTCGCCACGAAACAGGAGAATGTTTTAAGCTGAACTTCAGTGAGACTTTCTCAGTGTCTGGAGCAGAAATTGGCCTGAAGTTACAGATGGAAAGAACTTAAATTAGTGGCCGCTTTTCTGAAAACTGATGTTCCTTAGCATTTACCAATAACATGCCCTCGGTTTTTGCTAAATTGCAAACGAGCAATTAATTTTTCAGCACTTGTGCAGAATACTTTAAAAATGGAAACATGAAAGTCTTCTATTAAAATGAAGTTTATAGTATGCACCTGCCACTAATGTACTGTACACTGTGTCTTCCACTCATTATAGTGATGATTTGGGTTGAGATCAAGAGTCATATAGGGAAAATCACTTCAACACGTGCCTGTTCATATGCATAAACTCCTGTGTACCAGATGGCAAAATATAATGACATCTTAAACAGCTAATTGCATAAACCTTGTAATGCAGATAATTGCTGAACCAAAGTATGAGTTAATAATTTCCCACTGTATTGCCTGGCTTGACACTAATTCCAAAGGAAAGTTGTGACAATTCTAACACACTAAAGTTCACCAAGCGGTAATTAAAACTAGCACTTAAAATCATTCGACTTTCAAACCCTTAATTACAATTCAGTGGAATCACTTTGTAGAAATCTAACATTTATAGATAGCTACATGATAGCTGATATTTCATCATCGTCCCTTTCATGGTGTTCCTCTCAGGCGTGCCTCAGGGAGTGGGTAGCTCTCCCTGCAAGTCTGAGGTTGTGATGATTTCTGCACCAGCGGTCACTGGGAAACACTGGGAAAACAGTGGCCAGGACTAGCCGTGAACATGCTGTAGGTTTTTTCACAGTTTATGTTTAAAGCAGCGTGGGAAGTAGTGATTTTTAATCACCTGATGATATATAAATGTAAATAAGCTGCTACAATGAAACGTATCAGTTTTCAAAGAGTGGGTTTAAGAATGGAATTGTTTTGGTTGGGTTGGTAACACACAGACCTCAAAGACAGGCCTCTGACACATCATCAGCTGTTACCACATATTGGAAAAGCTGCCATGGGATTGATACGATGAGGAATGGAAATATAATTAATGATGGTAAACACGGTTTTAGGAGAAATAAGCCTTATCAGACAAACCCAATTTCTTTCTTTGATGAGGCGCAACAAATAATATGATGGAGGTAAAGACTGAATGATAAAGGTCAATGAAGAGATGTGATATTCATTTTTTATGGAGATTAGAATTAACACTGTGTGATATTCTGATCAAAAAACATTAGAAATAGCAACGGAGCATGCACTAATTAGATTAGGAATTGGCTAACAGTCTGTTAAAAAGCAGCTATGAATCAGGAAGCGTTATCAAACGGGAGAGTTTCACCAGGATCAGCATCAGGTCAGATGCTAGTCAATGCTTTCTTCAATGAGTTGGATGCAAACACTGTAAATTCACAGCTGATAAATCTGAGGATGACAGGAACATTGGTGGAGTGACAGACAATGATGAGAGTGACACTCCAAGCGATCTCAGTCGCTTGATGAGCTGAGCCCATTCAAACACAATTGGTTTTAATAGAGACAATATAAGAGTATGCAGTTCCTGGTGCTCGCACTTTCAAAAAGATCATTGGAAAACTGGAGAGGGTGCAGAAAACAACCACGGGGAGGATTTCAGGGCTGAAGGAAGTGCTTAATGGTGAAAGACTTAAAGCACTCAGTCTGCCTGGCTTACCGGAAAGAAGGCTGCGACGTGACATGAGTATAATGTGTAAGTATTTAAGTATCTATGAGATCTGCCTGGAAGTATCTGCTGGATACCGATGACATTTTTAATCGTTCAGAGAAAAATGGGTATCTGCAAGCTGACGTCAAACAGACTCTAGTGAGAATTTAGGTGGGTTTTTTTAATACCAAGAGTGGCTGAAGGCTAACTTCCAAGGCACGAAGTGGATAATCTCTTTTTTTAAAAATATATATATATATTCAAAGCAAGAACAGAAGACCTGCAAGTTACTGTGCTTAATGCAGGGGCAATGGCACACGGTGAGCTGTAATATATCAAGGGGCTTTCTCTAGCCTTCAATGCTGCGAGTCTCTACACACCAGCAGAGACATTTCATAAGCATTTGGGAGCAGGAGCATACACCTGTGCAAAGGAATTATCAAGTAATAACAAGTCTGACACATTTCATGGGCTCTCCAGACCCAGGCCAGGTGTGCAGATATCACTCATTCATATATCTCTAATAACATTATTTTAAAAAATAGAGACAGAGTTTATGTGCTGATGGAGCTACACGAAACCACCAGAAAACAGCTGCTGACCAGTAGATCTGTCACCCCTCGCCTGCTTCCTGGCACAAAACAGCCAGTTCCTCGGAGCTGTGTGCCTCTGCTCTCTGCTAAAAGAGAAGTAGTGACCCCACCTCCAGGAATCTTCTACCTTGAAGTCTGTTTTATTCATCCTGTGAATAAGACAGTTCTGGATCGGAGCGGGTCGCAGGCAGAGTATTAAGCTGAAACTTCACCCCAAGCCTCTTCCTGGCCCACACATTTTATTCATCGGCCATATATATAAGTGAAGAATGTCATTAATGGTATTTGAATCTATGTATATGCACCATAACTACTACAACTTGTCCATACAGGTGACAGTGATAACTTAATAACCAGCCAAAGCAAAAAAGATGCTGAGCAGCATTATTAATTGATAACTCAAATGCCAAAAGTTAGGGGGACACTGAAATTGTCAGTGACGGCAAAGCCTGGACAGCCGGGGAGTCTCCTGGACTTGGGCAGGGGTCGATCCAGTGCCTGGTGACCTGCCTTTTGGGCTTGCAGTGATGCTGGTAAGCAACTCTAAGCAGGAAATTGTCCCACTGATCGACTCAGCAGCTTAAAATGAGCCACAAGCTGAAGTGATTTTCTGGGAAGGTTGTCATCTGAGGAACTTCTTTATCTTCAAAAGATAGGTCCGGGATGTGGTGTTGTGATGTGGAGGTGACTTATTTCTCAATCTGTGAGCATAAATTGGTCTTCCTCTTTTCTTTCAATAAGAAGTCTGATGGGGGTAGGTTATCTTCCAGAAGTAGAAATCTAGAAAACAAGGCAAAATATGTTGTCATATCTCTTTACTGCTGTTTGCAACATAATTTTCTGCTTAGGATTTCTAGATACTTACTGCATCAATGCACAGGTAGAATAAAAGCAATTTTTGATTATGGATTTTCTCAAACCAGAATTCAGTACTGAAAACATAGCATGCATTTTGAGTTTAAATAGCAAATACTGCTTAATTTGAATCTATATTTATTGTTCCCTTTCTAACCAGCATTCAGTAACATTCAAATTGTGCTCATATAATAAATATTCAATAGGCATGAACATAACTGAGTTCTCCTACCTGGCTGCGGTCGTCGGGTATTCTTTAGGGGAGGAGTCATCTTCTCATCTTTTCTTCATCTCCTCTTTTCTTCAGGAGGTTTTCAGGAAAGTGTCAGCCACCACATTTTAGCTTCTCCTGAAACTGCGTGCCTGTCTTTGCTATGCATCATATGTATCCTGATATCCAAAACCATTGGAAAACACAGGTAGAGAAGACACTCTGGGAAGAGTGAGCCTCCAGATTCTGTTCCCTGTGGAGCAGTTGCCCTCAGCCACTAGCCCCATAAAATAGCCTTATGAAATCCAGTATCACCTGGGAAGGACAATCAGCTCCCAGGACTGGTGAAAATCACTGGAGATTTATCACTTGTCCAGGTGAACACCTGGCAACCGATTTTCTTTATCTTGCCTAATTTGCCTTTGATTTCTAAGACCCTCAGGCACTTAGAGATCAGAAAAGAGTTCAGCCTATAAAAGAAAGAAATGCATCTCTTCTTATCACTGGTTCTCAAACTGTTCTTTCACGCACCGCTATCGCCATGTGTAATCACTTGCAGGTGTCAGCTGGAACACGGTGTCTTTTGTCTTCTCAAGTGCTTTGGCCAGCAGGGACCCAACCAAAGCATTAGTTTACTGTGATTAATAGGTTGGCTGTTGGTCTAAGTGACCAGTGGAAAAGGACATCTTGTAAGATAAGAACTTTCATTGTCAGTCATATAGATTGCTTCGCCTCAGGATGTCCCAAAGCAGTGTTGCTGGAACAGTTTGGACCCGGGTCTGAAGCAGTGAGACATACAGAGACACACAGGACTTTGCAAGGACTTGTGATTCAGGTGGTTGAATCCACTACGGACACCAGAACAAGGGAAGGAAACAAATGATCTTGATCACAATTCAATTTATACATGTTATTTACTTATCATCCTTTCCATATCCCACCAGTTTGGGTTCTTAATATGGACACTTATCACTGTCTTAAAACTCTCCAGCAGTGATTGCTGTCTGCTCTGTTAACCGATGATTTCATTGTTCATTGCACCTGTCTATGTGCAGCTCTCAGGAAAGCCTTTGTTGTTCCAGCTATGTAGGTATAAGTAAGAACAGTTCTCCAAATCACAGATGGGATTTTGAACTAGGCAGTAGCTTCAGGGAAAAACCTGAAGATTGCCTGCAGAAAGAGAACAAACTCTTCAGAGACTTTTGTGGCCCAGCAGACTGGCTGCTGGAGGCTGTTCAGGTAGCAGGAAAACTTTCTCGGGGAGTTTCTGCAAGGCTTTGACGTTTTCAGGGTGGCTGTTGGCATTGCATAACCTCTGGAGCATCGTTACCATTGACCTACTGCAGAGCTGCTGCTATTTCATGTACCACGTTGTTCGGCAGAGCAATACTTATCAGTGCTTTTTTTCATGTCTTGTCAGTAAGATCTTTTTGCTGTGTCCCTCATTTCTATTTAGAATATAGAGTAACAGTAAGACAAAGAGGCTCTAAAAATTAGAGAACTCAAATTATGAGCAATTTTTGTAAGTTTTGGCCAGGGTTGATTTCTAAAAGCTAATTCTCATTTACTATTTAGTTCAAAGAATAGATTCCAATGCTGTTTTTATTTTGTTGTTTCATTTGTAACGTCTGTTATTTGTAAAATTCTTTAAATTATTTGGTTTATTCACAGCATTCTTTCAGGCTTCTCCCCCTAGATTATTTTATCTTGGTGATTGAAGTGGTCTCTGTGTAGTTGAACACTTCTTTATGCAGCTCCCGTTGGGGCTATTCACATATCCATATGTGCACGCAGCTCCCACTAATGCTCGTCAATGGGACTTAACATATGAGCAGGGACATGAGAATAGACCCCTTGCTGGGTGCTTGACTAGATTTTTCTTTTTTTTAATGTTGATCCAGATCACTCACAGCAAACATTGCTGTTATTAGACATCTCTGCTCTTAACATTGAATCCAACCTCCCTTTCCTTCTCATTCTTTCCTACGGGAGCTGCTTGGTGGGTTTTGCTGGGTCAAGGTAAATACTTCACAGACACGAACTGGGATCCAAGGTTATTGCATAAAGTAGCATTATTTGGTGTATTCCCTTCTGCTTGCTGTGCAACAACATACAGCCAAGCCTCTCCACTGAAGAAAGGACAGGATTTTTAAGGTCTGAATTGGAACCTGGATGTTTGGGTTCTGTCTGTGGCTCCATCTAGGCAGGATGGTTGGAGCTTTAACATTCAGTACTTACAAAAATGAATGGAAAGCTAAAGTAACTTAGAGCATTTATGTTTTATGTCTGTGTACCTGGTTTTAGCATCTTTAGTGGTTCTCATAACTGCGGGCTCCCCACTATGCTGGTATTCATGTGCATATAAGTTAAGTGACGACAGAACACTTTCCATCATGAAGCTGAAGTCTTCAATATGTTTTGTAAAACTGATGCATCTTGTACCATCTGTAATCCCACTCCACTGCAATTCAGAGACATGCAAATGTTGAATCATTATTATTTGTGAACCATATGAAAATAATTACTGATTTCAGTGTAATTTGTAATGAACACATGTCCACATCTGAAAGGGGAAATGACCAAGTCAAGATGTTTTCTCTCAATCTCTTTTCTGCTAGGAGGCTTTCTGCCTTTAAGCCACACTCTGAGATTTTAGAGGTTGTTTTTTTTCTTTTTAAATGTATGAACCTTGGAGATGTTTGCTGAGCTGTAATTCTGGGTGCACTAGGGACCAATGAACTAAAGTAAAGTAAAACATGGGCAGGAAACACCGTGTTTCAGTACCCAGCCTTTCAGGAATGAGTCTACTTAGTTTAAATCTTCACTTTCTACCTCACTCCATGCTTTCAGGCTTTCTCGCGAGGAAGCTGATAACAGAGTACCATGATAGAACAATGTCTGTTTCCCAGAAGATCTGCCCACAACCCCACCAGCTACATTGTGGGCAGAACTTTGTATCAGGGCAGATGTCTTGAATTCAGTCCTGTGCGCACTGGGACTCACTCCTGAAGGCTAAACTAGAGGCACACCTCAGGACAGAGCTAAATTCAATAATCTCAGCAAGCAGTAACTCGCAGGGTTTTCCATCACCCAAGTGCTTCCTGTTTTAAAAGTTGATTTTCAGTGACCGTAACTTTGCCAGGTATTGGCTATTAGAGGGCATTTGCCAGACTTCATGTTTCTTTTCAGGCTGATTTCTTTCTGGAAAATTTTTCTCTATGTTAATTCATCTATCCCTTAGAAAGGTGCTAGGAAAATAAAACGTTTCAGCGTTACCACTCATGTAGTTTGTCCTTGAAAAACCCTAATAACATCGTGATTTGAAAGCAACAGCTAGGAGGTTGGCCTACATCATCTGTTTATTAAGAAAGCCTTTATGGTAGCCTTAAAAACCCATCAAATCTGAAAAGCCTTTACAAACTCAGAGTCTGCACGTGCTCAGCCAAAGTTTTCCAGCATTAAGCTGCTAAATGCAGTGCAGGTTTTATAGGGAACAGGCACCATTTGGGCAGAGCACACAAAGCCTGTCTCACCATGCAGGGGGTTCATAAACATCACTCTACAACCTTCTTTCAAACCTTTGCTAACTTTTGGGATCCTGCATTCCCAGTGGTTTCCTGGGAACATCCCCTCTTTATGTGCAATTAAATGTTATTTACAAAGCAGGTAATGAGTTAAAATAACCATGCCCCTGTTGCCTAGTAGTAAGTATGTCTCTTAACTGCTACTAATGGATGGCAGCTATTAGTTACTCCTACATTAAGGTGCATTCATATTGAAATTCTGCACTGACATTACAATGCATTTGATTAAAATGCAGAAGAATTACACATTAGATATCATGTGGCTGGATGGAAGTGTAATTTAGCTGAGTCTGCAGATGCAGTCATGCAGGTGTTTCCGTAATTCTCATTCAGTTGGTAAAACCGTCGATGTTCAGTGGCCCTCAAATCACATCACCATCTGTGGTTCAGCTCCCTCTGAAAGGAATTCCTTGTGCCTTGTACCAGATACAATCACTGGATTCCCGAGCAAAACTTTGGTGAATCAGGCAGCACTGAAGTGCCGGGTGTTTTGAGGGGAGGGGAGGTGTTGCAGACTCCAGGTATTTCAGCTTGCATTTGTTAACCACAGAGCTAGTGTAAGGAGAGGATAAACCCTGGGCTCCTTGTGGGAGCCTTCCCTCACTCCGAGGAGGGGTTATGCTCTTACGTAAGAAAGAATCAAAGTCTGGATTGTGTCTGACTTGCAGTTTTTGAAGCTAGTCTGGCCTTACCTCCCTACAAAACAGCGAGGTACCTGGAAAGCACTGCATGCCAGAGCTTTTATAGGTAGATTCACATTTCTACTTAGGCCTGTTACTGATAAATACACTCCTAACAGCTGCAACTATCTCTATTTTTAGTGTTCATAAACAACAATATGATGCTGCAGAGCCAGAGAGCTGAGCCCAACATGCAGACGGGTCCACAACGGCCAGCAGAAGCTCCTGCATCCTTAAAGACATGCACGTACACAATTTCTTTGCTAGACTGAGAACTTCTTGAAGGCAGGAAGCTGTGATTGACAGCAAAAGACCACAAAAAATAGGCAAGGCAAGGAAATCAGGGACAGAGCTTGCAGGAGCAGTGCTCCCTCTGCAGCTCCGGTTCAGCACAGTGGTAGGGCTGTGGCACAGGGAGGGGGGTTGCAGTATGACATAGCTGCTGCCCTTCCTACAGGATTTTCCAGCCCATAGGTCTTTCCAGGCTGGGAACATCTAGCCCTTTGCTACATTTGGAAGCAGCTGATGTAACTTTTGGAGAATCACAGGCTTCACGTCGTGGGAACAGAGTGTGAAGCAATCTCACTAATGTGCAGTATTGTCTAGAGTCTCTGAGGGTTGAGCATGGTTTGAAAGGAAAAAAACCAAGTCAGAGTCACAGTTAGTTTCCTCCTTGCCTCAAGGGTCACCATGTTTAGACATTTTGAAAGAGTTACTGAACTAATTTGTAAAAGACTTATTTTATGTATTAAGGAAAAATAAAGACCTCACAAGAAATTTAGTCCACCAGCAACATATGGAAACAAGAAAAATCTGTCCTCGGTTGATGAAATATTTATTTATCATTGAAATCCCAGACATTTGCATTCAATGTAAGGGCAAAACAAATCTTATGCATAACCTCCTAGAGAATTCAGTTAAAAGCAGTTTTGGATACCTGTAAGTAATTATGCTATCACATTCTCTAACGGATTTAATTCAGGCCAAGTAGCAACTACTGTATGTCCAAAAGATAATGAATTAAAGCAATGCTTTGGCATATCCCCTTTCTGAAATGTTAGCAGCCTCTCAAGTGACTTGAAAAATGGGCTTCAATAAATGGACAGGAAAATATATGCAATTAAATTCAATCAATAAAGCTGTCCTTGACCAAAGTCCAAACATTAAAAACAACTCCAATTGAATTATGAGAAATCCTTTTCTGATTTTAACTAGATTAGTTTAATCACATGTGCACTGAAGTTGTGTGCCTTGTGTTCCTTGGTAAGTTTATGGAAACAAAAAACAAGGTACAATTCCCTGTCCCTCACTGCAACCCAGCTCTGGCTTCTCCTTAGAGAAGAGCCCTGTTCTAGGAGAGCCACTTTCATATGAACAAGGTCACTCTTTCAGAGGAAAATGGCAGAGCAGGGTCCCAGGTGACAGCCCTTGTTATCAGCCTTCTCTCTCTCCTTCACTTTCACAAAACTCCTCATCCCCATAACTACAGAGGCTCTTTCCTCTTGATGAGGAATAGAAATAGATCCAAAATCCCAAAAAGCTACTCAAACGGTGAACGCTCTTCCAAAGCTCAAAGTAACTGGAAGGTTTCAATCCCCACTCCCCCCTTCTCAAGCTTTGTTTCTACTGTACTGATATAGCTGATGATAAATGCACCAGCAGAATGAGAGGTGCTCCAAATCATGGTGAGAACACACATAGGTACAAGCCACAGACATAAACAAACCTCAAAATAGAAATCTTTCAGAAGAAAAAAAAAAAGCAATTAAGAAGCCAGAGGCTTCTAGAAATAAGGTTTTTTGCAACAATCAGATACTGCAAAGAGCCCTTACAAACAAGAGCATGTATATAATCAAATCCTCACTGAGAAGTCCAGCTTGTTACGTTCCAATCAGGACAAGTATAGGAATTTAAATCCCTGTGCTGAATTCCCTACCCCAGCTCCCCACTACCTCAGGGAGAGCAGGAGCTCACCTCTTCCCTTCCCCAAGGATGCAGGAACATGCTGACAAATAACTTCACATAAGCCAAGCTGCCATCAGCTGGGAATCACTCCACAAGTCTACTTGCCTGCAGGAGATCTGAACCAGCAACACCTGTGAGATAAACATTGCTCGTCTGGTTCTCCAAGCTGTCCTGTACAATGAAAGTATTCTCTTGAATTCAGAAGGAAAATACAATACTAGGTTATTTTTGATCTGACCTTTCAGCCATGGAGCGTTAAGATATGAAATAGGTGGATCTGGGAAAATAATTTGTAAGTAGCAAAGTGTTTGTTGAATTTTTACCCTTTGGGGACTTGTGGTTTTTCTGCAATTCTTTCCAAAATCAAGGTTGAATTACAACAAAATGATCTGCCTCAGATAAGGGACAGTGGATCAGGAGTAAAGTTATTTCCTGCCATATAACAAGAGAAGTAAAGCATTGCAACCAGAAAGAGGGAGTAAAAGTGGAGGTGGCATCCCGTGAATGTATCCCCACAAAAGGTGTGTTCAGATCTTTAGTGGGATACAGAGCCAAATGTGACAAAACTTAATGGGAGAATAACATGAAATGTTACAATAAGAATAATGTCACAAATAAACACTCGGCACTGCCCTTAACAGATTAGGAAAACTTGCCTTGATTCAGGCTCCTACTGACTTCATTTCAACCACATTGGCTGATACTTCAATTATGTGTCAGGAGACCAAGCTGAGTAGTGAGACACCTGAAAAAGGTGACCACCTTCCTGCTGCCAGCAGAACCTCTGCCTTGGACACTCTTTAGCTGTTTGCACAATTACTGCGATGCCCCAGAAGCTTGCATTCCCTTAGCAACCAAAGTTGGCACCTGTGATATTTGTTTTCAGAAACTGACACCAAGAGTTTGAACTTACATCTGTTTTACTGAATTATGGTAAAACAGTATTAGTAACTGCAAAAAGCAGCTCTAATTTGGACAATACCATCCAGATCATTTGCAGCTTGTACTGCCTGTGATTTCATTTCACATCCCACCCAGAAAACACGGGAAGGTGCGTGGCAGAACACAACGAGCCTTACGCAGGCTGGGTTTTGACAGCTTGACCTATTCCCAGCTCTAAAACTCGCTTACGTGGAAGTTTTCCTCATGTCTTTTATAGTTCAGCTGTGAAGGATTGTCCACCTGGTGCCTTATCGCAAAGTGTGGAATGAGTCCAGGAGATGGCAACAACATGAACTGCTGTGGGGGATAACAAGGACTCTGTTATGACTGGGAACGTTTGCAGTACTATAAATAACTCTATCAATATTGTGATAATGGCACTTTAAAGAGGTCTATTTTACAAGTGTTGAATGTAAGAGAGACCACAGCTGTGCTCATTAATTCTGAAGTATGCTCCTCTCCACGTACAATTTGCAGGTGTAACAATAGCAGTGTTGACTCAATGCAGGTCTAGCTAGTGTTTGGATTTAAAAAAAGGTCACAGTAGCATGATTAGTTCTTAATGAGTCTTTATTGTGTTTGGCAGAGGGAAAGCAAATGATGATAGTTTAATTGAAAACAATAAAAGTAAAATGGAACTTTGTTACAGAATTTAGTTATACGTAAATAGCTTCTCCCCCCCCAAAGAGCAAGTACCGTAATTGACAGCAGTAGATCTTTTGATAATTAATTGCAGTAAATTATCACTTGGCACGAAGAAGGCATAATTCTAATTAATTTGCAACCTTTCCAGCATAACACTGAATTGAAAATGGCACTGCTGTAATTTTTTTCAAGCTAATATAGAACTGGAGTACAAACAACATTGTGATGCTTTCTTGTGTTTTCCTTGTTTGGAGTTGAACCGGGGCGATTCCGTCCTTTCCACACAATTCCTGTACCACACAGAGATGCCCCAAATGGGCAGGAGTTTCCTGCACAGTCAGAATTAATCTGGCACAGCATGGGATAATATAATTACGTACAGGGATCCAGGCAGAGAACTGGTTCAGCTGGAGCTTGTCTGGAACATCAATGCCTTGATTTGAGGGCAGTCAGGGCTGTGAAGTGTCCCTTTCATTTCCCTTTAAAACTAGATGTGATTTGAAAAGGAGGTGTGTGGCAATGTGGACAGGCCAGACTACTTAGGCAGAGCTAAGAACTACAGTATCTGTCAAACTCATCAGCCTCCATCTTGTTAACAGCTTACAGATGAATTTTCTTTACCTCTGGGAATGCAAATCCCCCTTGGCAACTGCAGGGCAGCGCTCTGTGGCAAGTCCTCTCAAGGAGGTGCCACGAAGGGAGATCTCCTGAGGCAGCCAGCTAACAGCACAGGGGCTTGGAGCTCTGAGGACTGCCTGGATGCAATGGCCACAAATCCATTTTAAGCAGGGTGTGCTTCGCAAGTGCTTATGGATGACGTGCTGTTCCTCCCTTCTCCTAACCAGGCTTCGTGGCGAGGCTCGCCAGCCAATGCTTTGTTAATGGAATTAAGATTTGGGCCCCAACCTGTGGCTTTGCGTGCAGCCCCCAACTCTTTGTTGCCCCCAAACTTCTCTGTGTCCCTGGGAGATACCTCCTGTGCATCAGTGGTGTGAGAATAAATTAACTTTGGGAGAGTATGCTGAGCTCTTTGGAAAACAGTTCCTAAACAAGTGTGAGTATTATCATACATTAAATCAGATCAGCTATTAAAAACGAGAACAAGTCCTCAGATCTGTAACCCTCACTACATCAGTTCTCCCTCCTTTGCTGATTACTGTTAGCCTTGATAATAATGAACTCAAAGACGATATTAGCAGCCTAACCTATACTATGATTTAATCTTGATTGCCACAGATCAAGGTTTGATTTAATTGCTCTAGAATTAATTAGGAAGGGAAACAAGTTATAAAAAAGAATTTTTGCTCTAAATAAAGAAACTGTTTACATTCAATTGGAGTTCATGTTAGAACAAATCATTAAGCTATAAAAGATTACATCTGGGCTAGAATTAAAGTCAAGCCGATTCATTAACCCAAATGGTAGCCCAGAGATTACCAACATGGTCTTTCTGCTTTAGTGATCAAAGGATCAAAGAATACATGATCAGATGACCCTAATTGAAGCAATCTCCACTGAATTTCGTAAATGAACTTGAAAGTACTAAGATAGTCTCTAACTTCTGTCAACATGGAGAATAAATTCGTGCTGTAGCCTTACTTTATACGTAAAGTAAGGAAAAGGGAAGAAAAGATAATGGCAATCCTTTATGCAGTATGTAAAGCAAGAATATCTTTTGTGTGTGTTATGGAGAAACCTTATCCAGATTGTTTAGAGTTGTCTGTTATAGCTTTTGAAACATAGGGAATTTACAGTCAAAAACTTCATCACTACTGCCCTGTCAATGACCTCATCACACCTGACCTCCAGGGAATGTCTCCTGCTGGGTTAACCCGTAAATCAGCCCGCGTGCAAGGCCTTTCTCTCAAAGGCTTGCCAGTTGTGCTGAATTAGGTATGATAGTTTTATTGTGTGAGCTACTGTTCACCAGGGACTGAGTAGAAACTGCTGACTGTATTTCACTGGAGAGTGTGGGATGAACCTGAGACTTGGTCCCAGTGGTGAAAGGCCACGTCTGAACCTACAGACTCTCAACTCCACGCTGCGGAGAGTTGCAGATGCTTTGTCAAGGTCATGGGTGGAAGTATAAACTCAGTTTGTGTTTCAAGTTTTAAATAAGAAAAATACACTTAAAAGCTGGAAAATAATTGGGGTATGACTTTTGAAGGCCTGGTATAGACATTAGTGAAATTCTACATATCCCTCTGTGGAAAATCAAGAACTTCCTGAAGACAGACACTATAATTCTTGTTATGAAAGGGGAGGAACTGGATGTGATAACTAGTGATGGACAAACTTCAAAAGGTTCAGGGCTTGTGCTTGTTTCGGATAACCATCCAGGAGCTTTGATGCATATCCAAAGCTTATCTGGACCTCCTGGGCCTGTAAATATTGGGATGGAAATCTTGCAATAACAGGCTCTCTCGAGGTTTTTCTTTTTTTGTTTTTTTTGTGCAAGTATTTTCTTGTCGTGCTGGAGGTACAACAGAAATAGTAATGACATGAAGTAAGACCTGTTCTTAAAGAGTACTTCATCAAGTCTAAATTAAGAATAAATAAAAAAAGCTTCCTTTAAAATGCTTTCCACATCTCCAGACTTTCTTGGGGTGGAGGGGCAAACTTTTAAAGTAAATGAGGAGAAATATGTCCCAGTTCCTTCTGCAGCTCAACTGTGCTACAATCACCTTGAGTTGGACTCTTTTTACATTTTATCTATTTTGGTGCAATTGCTTCTATGTATAACATACATAAAAATGCTGTGCAGATTTTGGGTAAACAAGATGTAGAGCAAGGTGGCGAGAATACTACCATCTTCTGAAATGTGCTTTGTGTATGTGGCAACTATATAAAGCAAACTGCACCTTCCAAAGGCCAGACTTCCCCTGAAACCTCACATGTGTTTGAGAAAGTTTCTGTACATGTGTGTGCCCATGTAAATTTTCCTAATTCTCCATAGGCACGAAGTAGATTATAGCTGCTGAAACTACTCCACTTGGTTTTGTAGTGGAGACTATTTGGTTGATTTACCATAAAATGTAGTTACACAGAATAAAATTTCCTTGGATGACAAGGAGTGGGGTCCTGGAGCTGGTAGAGGGGTATGGCCTCTCACCCAGGCTGGAGTGACAGAAAGCAGGTATGCTTCTGAGAGCTGTTCTCATGACTGGCTGGAGATGAATTAGTAGATTTAGTTAGGTTTGTGTTTGGAAATGTGACCAAACTACCAAGCTTCCTATATATTTGCTTTACCATTGGCAAGCAGTTAAGGTACACGCCATGCCTGAAACACCAGCTTAGGCAATAGAGAGTTTCCTGTGACTGAGTAACCTTGGAGGACACGTAAACCTGGTGTTTTGCATGGTGCCAGGGCTTGGGGCAGCATCTGCCCCTCCTCAGCACTCTGTGCTAATCCTGGGCACTGCACCCCCTTTTTAAAACCATGCAGTATTTTTCTGCTCTGCAGAGAAAGTTCAGTAAAACACATCTGTTGATTAAACACCCACTGCTCTTTCAGGTGTTATTTCCAGGTCTCGTGTGCTGTAGGGGAAGAGGTGTCCTCTGCTCTGCCTCTCTGAGGAACAGTGGAACTGTTAACACTTTGAACTTGGTAGTGCAGGCTGGTGGGAGAGGCTGGAAGAGAAGGCACCCTCCTTGGTGGCTGGGGGAGAGGAATTTGGTTCCTCCAGGTAAGACTTGCAGGGGCAGGTGCCCCAGATGAGGTGCTGCCACTCCTTTTTCCTAAAGACTGATATGACATAATGATGGGGAGAAGCAAAGGCTGGAGGGCTTGAAACTTCTGGTAAACCTGTGTGCCAGCTCACTGAGGTCCTGGAACTGTATGCATCAAAAGCAATCAGTGGCCCAGCCCTTGTGGGTAAGTCACAGACATACATGGCAACTAGTGTGGTAGCAAGACCTGGGAAGGGACTTCCTTTAAAGACCAGAGTGCTCAGGGCCAAACTGCCTTTTTTCCACAACATGATAAAAAAAATAGTGTGTTTTGTGACTTTCTATGAGTTGAGCTTTAGAGAGCTCTGATGAGGACCCCAGCAGTTGGAGTCCACTGCTGAGCAGGAGCTGGGAGCTGGTCTGCAACAAGATGAGGATTTGTGACTCCTCAGTGCTGGGAAAGAGGCCAGAGTTCTTTGGATCCCCCGGTTGACATCTCCTAACTAGCATTAGCCCAGCATTATCCCTAAATGGACATGGTATTGCTTCACTGTGGGTTAATTATTTTAAATGTTTGTTAAGAAGTTGTAGTCTGCTGTTTCCATCTACCTCACATGCTGAAGTCATTGCTTCATGTCTGAGCCAGCGGATCTGGCTCTGTTCCTCTCCCATGGCAGCTCTTCCCCCTAATCCAGCTCCAAGTCCACGTGAGTGTCTCTGCTGACTCCCGTGGGGGCTGGCTGGGGTTTGGAGGAGCTGCTGAGCACATGGAAAGCAGCACACTGGGCTCTCCCAAAGAGCACTGCAACTCCTGTGTGTTGAGAAAGATACTGGAAGCCCCCTAAGCTCAGTTTGGCCCCTTCATAGTAGCAACACCTAAATTGCCTTTCAAATGAATAGCATTAAACATCCTTGCTGTGTTATCATGGGATGTCGAGTAAATGAGCACACACAAGCCCAGCCAATGCACACAGCAAAAATTACCATCCATGCTCAGGAAGCAACAAATCAGGACTCACGCCATGGTCAGAACTATTTAAATTGTCATTGGCCATGTCACCCTTTCTTTTTTTAGCTGCTTGGTGAGGCACATTTTGGCAGCTTTGTTCTCAGATGGATATGTATTTTATCTTTGGTAGTGCATATGAAATCTAACGTATTAATAACTTGGGGAATAAATTAGCATCCAAGACTCCATTATTTTTATCTTGCTTTTCTCTTTAACCAAGTCACAAAAAGCATACATTTTAATCTCCAAATATTCCAGAATGATACAGCTGAATTAGGCAAATCAATTACATATTAACATAACAGCACTAAGAATAGAGGTCTCTGCAGAGCTTTGCAAAAGGAGACTTTTCTACAGATGGAAAAACTTAGACACAGTTAAAGTTAGTCCTCTAAGAAAGCATGAGAGGAAAACAAATAGTCTGAGTGCCTGCTTGTGCATTCAGTCGTGTTTCCTTGATTGTTTTTTCCAGTGTTGGCCTTTGGCTGCCCTGAAGTTGCCAAAGCATTGATTAGGCACTGCAGAAAAGGCAACTGGTGGAGAGGCTGGGAGATAAACCTCAAAGGGTTCCAGGCATTCAAGGGATAAGGCTGGCTGAGGTGCTTAAGTACTGGATATAACCATAACACAACTGAGGCCTTTAATGTGATTAAGGTAGCAGCTCATCACTGGGGAGGCTTCAGTTTTGTGCCATCCAAGAACAGGCACAGAAGACCACCCTTGTCCTCACAAACCCCCAGGGCCAGAGGCAGATTAATGAAGAACGAAGAAGACTTGCAGAGCCAAACTTACACGTGACATCAGTTAATGAAGAGATTTTAGATTTGCCTGAGTGGGCCTATCTGTTCCTTATCTTGTCTTCCACTGGGGCAGCCCCCTTCCCACGTGCTGAGACAGCAAATGTCTGCTCGCTGCCATTCTCATGCTAAATTATACTCATTTCAGGAACTAAATGGCAATCTGAATCAAGTTCATGTCTACTTACTGACTGTTTCAGACCTATTGAAGATGTTGGAGTTCATTTTGCAGAGGGGCAGGTAAAGCACCCATCAGCTTACAAAGGGTGCCCAGTGAGGGCTGCTGTGATTTAAAAAAACCCACTATTGGTAAATATATAGACAGCAGAGTTGGTGGGAGGAGAAAACCATTTGATCCGTACAGGGACCAGGTCTGTAGAGATGCTCTCTGTGTGGAGGAGGATGGGTCAGTCCTAGTGCCTCCTCAGTTTTGGGCCCCTTGAAGAGCTGTGGTGGGGTTTTGTGAGGTGGGAGTCCCACCACCACGTTTCACCGGAGCCACTGACAGCTGGGAAATGTTGGCTGTGTCTCACTGCAGGCCAGCGTACAGCTGGGCAGCATTCCTTACATCTTCCTCAAAAAAATCCCAAGTATCTTGGGAGAGGAATCCGCGTGCAGAGGCGAGGCAGTGTCTGCTCTGCCCATCTGCCCTCAGAGCAGCCATCTCGTCCAGAGCCACCCCTCCATGCACAGCCACCCTGTCCCAGCAGGGCTGGGGCTGCTCTGTGCTTCCAGAGTTGGTGGCAATGGGACATCCCTACTCCTGGAAAAGTGTGGGGCTGGACAAAGAGACTTTCTTTGGCCTCGGGAAAGCCAAGCTATGGCTGATCTCAACCAAGCATCTGGTGATTGCTTTATTTTCTAAGGCATGGTGTTTCCAGGCAGGATAACTGATGAACCCATTTCCTGGAGAGTTGAGAGCTGAAGGCAGGTGTAGGTTGGGAGTGTCAGGAGAGGAGAAAGTCCAGACTCAGAGTTTTGCAGCTGCCGGCCCTGGGATTCTGTACAATGTTTATCCTAAAAGCAGATTTGTTACCTGGTGTGCAAGCTTTTCTGTATCCAAAATGAGACGTGTGCCAAATATCCGCTCACTACAACTGATTTTAGGAAGCAGGACCACAGCTTTTCCAAAGCAAATGAGTTCTGTTTTCTCAAATATTAAGCATTTACTTTTAATCAACTTTCAGAAACACCAGTAAATCGTTTATGATGATGTTGCTACCTGGCCTCCAATGCTGCTGGGGGAAAGTGTTAAACAGACACCTAACAGGCAGATGGCAGGAAAAAGGAACACAAGGTACCCAGGAACTTTGCAAAGGAGCTGCTTTTAAAATTGAAACAAAATAATTTGTAAAGTTATTTAATCAGAACTTTTTCAAATGATCGTGAGGAAGTTGAAAAATCAAGCCATGTATTTTAGTACCTGCAGGAGCTTTTAAACCCCACATCTAAAAGACCTTGCCTTCGTTATCTAATGAGTCAATATATTTAATCTCTCGTCAAAAGGTCACTTAATTCCAAAAAAAACCCTTTTTTTTTTTTAGATACGCATGGAGTATTACTATAACTGTTACTCTGCTCTTCTGAATAGCATCAATTGTAATGCTGTAACAATCTGCAGGGGCTGAGGTATTGCAGCTGGCTGCCTGGTTTGAGCTACTTGGAGCTGCAAGCCTGCAGCAGAGCCAAGCCCAGGCTCTGCTGTTTTTGCAGAAAGATCTCCCTGAGGGCCCACCAGCACGGGGACTGAGCCACCAGAGATGATGCAGCTGGGTGTGAAAGACAGTAATGGGTGTCTGCAGACAAAACATAGGTGTAATAATAATACTAATAATAGTAATAATAATAATAATAATAATGCACCTGTTCTAAACTGATTGCTTCAGTCCTTGGAAGAAGATGAGATAATGCCAAGGGAGTTGATCCTGTGATGGACAAGATTAATGAAGTCCTGGAAGTTCCCCTCTCTTCCTTGACTGCCAAGGCAGCTTAATAGCTTTTCCAGAGTAGACATCTAGTTTTTAGGCAGTAAATGTAACTGAAGTGAATCCACCCTTCATGCTCAGATATGAGACCTGCCACTTTTGATAGCTATGCTAAGTTTACAGAGATTTAGAGAGATTTAGAAATGATGTTTCACAAACCAATAATTAAAGGAATCATAACTCCTAGGACCTGGATGCTGCCCCTCCCACACACTTGTCCTGTGAACCTCAGAAAAATCCCCTAGTCAGGATTTTTAAGGATATTTAGGTGCAAACTCCTATTGGCTTCAAGTGATTTGCACAGCTTAGAATCATAGAATCATTTAGGTTGGAAAAGACCTTTAAGATCATTGAATCCAACTATTAACCTAACTTTACCAACCCAGCTCTACCAAGCCCACCACTAAACCATGTCCCTAAGTACCATATCTATATGACTTTTAAACACCTCCAGGAATGGTAATTCAACCACTGCCCTGGGCAGCCTGTGCCAGGGCCTGACAACCCCTTCAGTAAAGAAGTTTTTCCTAATATCCAGCCTAAACCTCCCTGGTGTAACTGAAGGCCATTTCCTCTTGTCCTGTTGAGAAGAGATCGACCCCCACCTCACTCCAACCTCCTTTCAGGGAGTTGCAGAGAGCAAGAAGGTCTCCCCTCAGCCTCCTTTTCTTCAGACACAACAGCCCCAGTTCCCTCAGCCACCCCTCATAAGGTTTGTTTTCCAGACTCTTCCCCAGCTCTGTTGCCCTTCTCTGGACCCACTCCAGCACCTCAATGTCCATCTTGTATTGAGGGACCCAGCACTCGAGGTGCAGCCTCACCAGTGCCGAGTACAGGAGGACGATCCCTGCCCTGGTCCTGCTGGCCACACTATTGCTGATGCAAGCCAGGATGCTGTTGGCCTTCTTGGCCACCTGGGCACACTGCTGGCTCGTGTTCAGCCGGCTGTTGATCAATACCCCCAGGTCTCTTTCTGCCTGTAGTCAATGAAAGTTGGGCATCCAAACGCTGCTGGATTCCTGCCCTTAAATCTCTGTCTCTGTTTCCTTGTTTGCAACACAGGAATAAAACCTACCTGCCAGGCAGGATTACTGTCTGCAGCACTTGGAGATCTTTGGGTGGCTGACGCTGCCACTGGAAAGTGCAAACTCATCATGAATTTCAGATTGTCTTGCACATTGTGCACTGCAGACAGCACAGCCCCCGGGCCCCGTGGCGCTGAGCACCGCCACGACCGACCTTCGATTGCTGGGACAAAATTCATAGCACAAACTGATCCATGAGATCAGCTGCTCCCTTCCTTCTGGCTTCTTATTGACTTCTGCTGCTGCCACTTGGAGGCCTTGATAAGGAAGCAGCATCGAGGTACAGAGTAGTTATTCTGATCTCTATTGCACGAACGCTGAAAAATTTCCTATATTCCTTAAAATGCAACTTCTGAAGAGAAAAACAGCCTGTTTTCCCTATGTTGCTGGAGTCAGGCTTGGAGCACTGCAACAGGAGCAGGTAGGCAGATGTGAGTGGGAGTGTTTTGTGCTGGTCGAGCCTCCCAGTCAGTTGCCTGTCTCTCCCAGTAGATGATGCTAAAGCGCGATTGTTTTGAGCAATTTTAAGGAAGTGGAAGCTTTATCCGGGGAAATCCGATGTGGTAGGAAGGCTTCTGGGGCTCAGTTCTGCAGGAGGAACACACAGCAAATACCCTGAAAAACCTGGAGACCAATTTGCTCCTGTCTTGTATTTATTAGCAGCTTGAAAAGTTAACAGGAGTAGAGTCAATGCAGGTTTTCAGGATTTTTAAGCAGACCATGACATGCCTACACTTCCATGTGTGTTTCTGCAGCCCTGACAGCTAAAGCACAATTCCAGAGTCATACCATGTAATTTCTTCACTTTATTGCCATCAGAGTGTTCCTCACCTTCATTTCCATACCGTGTTACTAACTGTTCGGTGCAGTCAGACCCATTCAGGGTAAATAATTTGGAATTAAAGATTCAGCAAGAGTTGCAGCTTTCTGGTTACTTTTGAAACGTGCAGTGACATTTATTACCAGTAACAAAGCAGGGGTTTGCCTGTAGATGCTGCCAAAGTTCAGGTATATTTAAGCTCTGGCCCCTCTCTGGAGCCAGGAGAGGAAGTGGTTCTGGAGTGGGAAGTGTAGGCTCAGATATACATTTCACTGGAATTTAGGAAAATTAGAGAGAGTTTGGCCTTGTCTTTACTTCCATTAGAGCTTTTCTGATGATTTCTAGGGCAGCCAATATAATTCACTCTGAAATGAAGTTTTAGAGTTCAAGGATTCATCTGGAAGTTATTAATAAAAACAATAAAAATACAAACTTAAACCCAGTACTTTTTAGTGAGGAAAAATTGCCTACATTTTTTCAGTTGGATACTTTTTGTACTTCTATAGCTGTAAAGTAATTTTTTTTCCTTTTTAAAAAAGACAGGTTATTAGTCACTTTATGAGACTTCTGGGGTCTGCTGTAAAGACACCCTTTGGTCCTCAGCATCCAAGCCATTAGTCTTGGACTGTTCTGTGTTAGGAAACATGCACAAGATCCCTGTCCTCACAGACAATTTAGAACAAAGCATATTTTGGGAAATGGATGTACAGAAAGACAAAATTATTTCTCTGGATCCCATCTCTGGTATGTGGAGGGGCTCAGAGGAGGAATACTTGGTTCCTCATCAAGTGTCTGATCTGCTGGACCATTATTGCTTCTGCATTAATACAGTCATCAATTATACACTAGGGCTGTATGATATAACACCACCACCCCCTCTCAAAATTCCTGTACTCAAACATAACACATATTGTCAGAGATCCAGCGTTGGTGCTGCCTTGTCCCTGACTGATGTGCTTCCTTGGGTCAGAAGTATATCCTGGGACAGTCAAGAATGCATCAAGATATATGGATGGGTTTGTTTTCTTCAAAGCCCTTGGACTAGAATCAAATTGCCTGAAGGAAACTTTTAAGAGCATTTTAGTCTCTGTTAAGAAAAGAGATTCTGCAAATATTACTGTGTTTGCAGTTTTCTTGCCACGACTGTGTTTGGTTTTCTTGAATTCTCTCGAGATATTGTCTGTTCAGTGCACACTGCAAGCAACCACTGCAGAGGCTGTTGCTGATCCCTGGAGATCACACTCATCAAGTTGGGCTTTCTTCTTTGCCCGCTTTGGAAAAAGGTTATCAATGGCAGTGGGACAGACAGAAGTTTTACAAAAGGTAATGAATAGGATGAATTCAGTTCTATGTGGGCTTTTATGGTGATATATGAGGTGGAGACCAAGTGAGGTGGATGTGGAGCAGAAAAGTTTACTGACAGCAAACTGTAGGAGAGCTGGAAAATGGCCTGATGGGCTCTTGGATCAAATTCTGAACTAAACAAGCAGTATTATCCTCTTGGGATTTCATCACTAGGTGGACAACAACAAGGTATGCATGGGCAGACTGCACAGCGGGATTTGTAGAGAAACTCCGGGAGAAAGATCAATAATTATATTAAGTGGAGATGAATGTGAAATACAGCATGAGAAACCTGACACTGTTGTGCTCTTTACGCCCTAAGCCAGGCGAAATATGAAATTCAGTATGTAAGAACAAAATGGGATTTTTATCAGTTGCCAGTGACCTCCAGTATCTTTTAGAAGTGGAGTTGTTATTTTAAAAAAGATGGCAAGAGCTTACTTCATGTTGGACCTCTTTACTATTTGAGAGTACTTGGAAGAGAAGGATAAATATGGCTGATAAAGGCTCAAAAGCAGCTAAAAGCAATTGCAGAATGAATTACTTCAGAGTTGCACGCTGTTATTAGGGTAAGTGTAAGGTGCTACCCTTTTAAAAAATGGTCAAAGAAAATAAAATGGGAACCTCCAGGTAATGGTATTCTGACCTCACCAAATGCCTTTGTCTAATTTAGACTAATTTGGCAATTGTCTAATTTAGCAGTTGTGTTCTTCACAAAATCCTGAGTAGAAGAGAGGAAGGATTTATAGACAGCATTATGTCCTAAAGGGATTCATACAATGAAATTATAAAATGCATTTGAAAATACATAATTAGCACTTTTCATCCATAAATTTCTAAAGTGATATTTTTAAGAGGAGGACATTACCTAACTCCATGTGAACTAAATAACTTTAAATCAAATAAGATGATTTATGTGTTTGAAATATGTTTATATTTGAAATAAGAGCATCATTTAACATCTCTCTGCCTTTCTTCCGTGTTGATTTATCTCCCAGATTTCTGGAGGTCACTCTTATTGGTAGAAGTCAGCATTTGTTGTGTTTTGCAATGCAAAAATTCTTTTCATTCCCTAGCACTAGAACAATATTTCATTGAATCGCTCTGGTTTATTAGACTAGTTGCACAGATGTCCTCTCTTCCTGAGCCAGATGTATAGAGGGCTGCTTCCAGCTTAGCCCAAACTGGAACATGTTGACAGGATAACATAACTGAGACCAGACATATTGCATTTTACACTAAAGGTCATGCAAAAAGCACAGGCTGCATATAGCATGGGCTGTTTTACATAAACACACATTTGGTTCAGCTTTGGTATAGGGATTACTGAAAGAATGCTCGGGGAGGACAAGCTATAAAGCAGTTGGAAAGATCTGACAGTTGCTGAATGAATTACCCCCAAACTGCTACATCCCTCTAAGAACAAGTGTGAAGGGCTCTATGCAAAAGGAGGTGAGAGAAAACTCTCAGGGAAATGTTTCTGCTCAGACGCTGCTGTGCGCCAGGGGAGATTTCCCGAGGACTTTTCCAGTGCAATGGGTTTGATTCATTGGTGTCCTCACCTTACTAATACCTTTCACCAACAGAAGAGGAGTAATCAGAAGAGAAGAAGAAATCAAATTGCTTAACAAGAAAGTTGAATGAGTGCAAGCAAGGCCAGAATGTTTCCAGTGGCTGCAGTTTCTAGTTGGGGAAGAGCTTGAGAGAAGCAAATATGGATCCAGATGCTGCAGATGAGGAAGGATTGTCCTGCAGAGCAGCTACACCCTCAAATGTTTAAATTTCACACTCACATGAGCTGAAGAAGCAGACAAGGACCTGAAGCCAGATTAATTTTAGGATGAGGGTGTGAACCCAGATCAGGGCCCAAATTCCCAGTGTTTCTTTGTTGACCAGGTGGGTCTCACGTGACAGAAATCTTGCACAGTACATGCCATGCTGACCCCAGTCCTGCTGACACAAGAGGGGGAACAAAACCCTTATGAATTTTGGAATTCACCTGTGACTTGCAGGCTTCTTTTTTTTGCAAGAAACTTAACCCCTCTTGGTTTTCTAATCTGAAATCCAGGTATAAACACTAACCTAAGGATATTGTTCAGTTTAATTAATCGGTGTTCATAAAGTCTTTAAATAAAAAGACAGTACAGGCTGTAAGTGCCAAGTATTACTGGTACTACAAACAAATGAACAACAATAAATGAATATAAGCACACTGCAAAGAAGGAATGTCATTAAGGAAAGAGGTCCCATTTCAAGCTGCCAAATACAAAGGAGTGAGTCATTTATTTTCAGTATGAAAAAACATTTCAATGTTGTTCTTTAAGGGATTCTGCTTATGATCATTACTCCTTAGCTAACTGCTATAAATATTTCAAAGTGGTGACACGGTCTCCTATTCCCACCTAGAAATGCAGAAAATGAGGAGGGGAAAACAGGAAAATAAAAATAGTTGGAAAAGGCATGTCTGGATTGCCACGTGCTAAATACAGTCCTCTTTGTCTTGTGCATAGCTTTGCCTTTTTTTCCTGAAGACATCTCTGTGTGTATGGGACTGTACTGTCCCATACTTTGTCATTAGTCTGACCAAGATTTATGAGTTGATAACTGTCTAAACACTGGATCACAGAGCATCACTTTTGTTCTCTCCTGACCTTAGCTGTGACCTCTGGGACTGCAGGCAGAAAGGAACGTGTGATTTCGGTACAGTCAGGCAGGGTAACGCAATCTGCTGGCACTGCCAGAGCACAGCTTCACGTTCCTGGGACAGAGAGTGCATTAAATTGGCCTGCAAAGGAGTTGCAAAGGGTACAAGAGGTGGTAGGAGTTTCTCTCTCAAACATTTTCAAGCAGTGCCCTGGCTCCCTTGGATATGCTCAGTACGCCCAGTGACAAAGGAGCAGTTTTTGAGTTAATTATCAGGTTAGTTTACACACAAGATTCTGACCACTTTTTGCAGTAGTTGTGATTCAAAACAAAGTTGTAGAAATCGATGGTACATGAGGTTTTGGAGCAAAACGTGTGTGGATACAGATACCTGCTTATTTTATTCCTTATAGTGACTATGAACATTTGCTGTCAATATACTGCATAGCGAGCTGCACACAACTGGTCTGTCCCCTCCCTGCTCCCACCTGCCTGCCAGACCACCCTGCCCTCCACTACCACAAGGTGTTCTCTCACACGCTGCCTCACCTAAACAGTGGCTCTGTCTGCTCTCTGCAACAGAAAAGTCTTTTAATATGCACTGGCACATGCCAAGTGTGATTACCCAAACAGACCCTCTGTCTCAGGGTTTCCAGAAAGTGGTAAAAGTGACGGGAAGTATATGAAGATGAACCCAAGTGCTCCCGCACGTCCAGTCCATTGCACAGCGTGAAGATTTTTGATGTTCAGATGTGGATTTCCTGGGAAGTTTGCCTGTATGAAGTCTTACTGGACAAAGAGCCTAAAATGCAGTGCAAGACTGTGCCCCACGGGACAGCAGGACCGTGTTCCTTCAGATTTTCACTAACATAAGGCTATTAAGATATTTTAACTCTCTGAAGAACAATCTTCTTCTTCCAGAGAAGTCAACAAAGAGACACTCATTTACAACTGGAGTAACACAGTGGCAAATTGGACTCAGATGCTCAACAGCAATTGTCTCCATTCCCTCCTCTCATGGAGGCAATGAAAAGTGGCAGCTGAACCCTCTGGATGGTGCTGCATGAATTGGCTGAGACAGGATCGTTAGGAGAACAAGACTTTGCTGAGCTCTCTGAGTGACAGGGCTGTGTAACTCATGTGGCACATTCACCCAGCAGGCATCACTTTGATAGCAAAGAAAATCTTTCCTATTCTTAGAAAGGCTGAGACTATGTTCTTCCCTTTGGAAAAGGCAGCACACGGCAGGGAAGTGGGAGCTCACAGAAGTGCAGGCAGAAAACGAGATCTCAGGGCTTGCTTTCTGATTAAATCTGTTATTTATTCCATATACAAGTTTACCAATCAGTAAAATTGGTAAAATATCCACCCAGAGCATTGACTGTTCTCAATTTGAATTTAGCTATATAGATCTACTGCTAGAAATTCAAAATACTGTTGCAAAAGCCAGTGCACTTTTGATGGGATATGTGACCTTTTACCTTGCTGATTCCAGAGGAAAGCTGGCTCAGGTTATTATTGATGAATTTTTCCCAGCTGATGCTAGTTTAGAGATGAGCAAGAAATGAGCCAGGGCTCTAAGGAGATTCTTGCCTCTGCTCGTTTCAAAGCTGTAAAATTCTGATCCTGTCTGGAAGTGACAGAGGAGAAGCCAAAGACTAAGTGGATTCTACAGAGGATGCACCCCTTGCAGCACGGGCATTTTTCTGGCACGTACGAGGTGAAGATGATTGATGAAGTCAGTGTGGGATCCCTGCTCTGTCTCTACCAACACCTTCAATGTATATAAAGAAGAGAAATTCTGGTCTAGCTCTGTCACTCAAAGGTTCCTTTGCAGAACTATATTTATTACAAAATAATTATAACTGCAAATTAGGAATAGGGGTGTTCTACCACCTCCTTACCTCTCATATGCACCTAACATAAAATTGACATTGCAAAACTATTGTAACCTTCTGTTTCAGGTTCAGTCAGAAATGAAACCACAACACTTGTTCACTTAGGCACAAACACTCTATATGTTGGCTTTACTGCCCATTTTCTAACCCCCCTAGAGCCTGTTTTCTGCACTAAACAGTCCGGTGTATTTGTTGCAACTTTAAATAAATGTACAACTCAAATAAAGCACAGCTGATCTTATTCACACCAGGCTTTTGCTACACAGCTTTTGGTTCTGTGGAGTACCATGTCCACAGCCCCTCCCGATGGTGACACTAGTCCTGAATGAGGAGGACGTTCAGGGGTGATACCAAAACAAATTGATGGCCCTCTATGGATAAGTTTGGTTCAAACCAGTGTTTCTCAGGGACTGGTGTGCCCACTGTAAGGGGACAACAGCAGAAGCACACAAGCCAAAGTTCATTGAATTGACTAAGTCATTGTT
The DNA here is from genome assembly GCA_013398125.1 of Aegotheles bennettii. Classification (NCBI taxonomy): domain Eukaryota; kingdom Metazoa; phylum Chordata; class Aves; order Caprimulgiformes; family Aegothelidae; genus Aegotheles; species Aegotheles bennettii. Next base: position 41,266 of record VZRW01002848.1, read on the forward strand.
ATGTTTGCTAGCGGTGGGTTTCTATTTTATCAGTAATTTTGCTTCTGTGAGGACCTCTAATAACAGCAGGTTCTCAGTCAGATGGATATCTGGGGACAGCCAGAGCTAGCCCTGAACTAGCCTTCTCATGCAGGCTGTAATTTCATTCTGGAGAAATGATTTTCCAGAATTCAGTGAGTTTTGCTTTAATTTAAAGGTATTTCATAGCAGCCTTTTTAAGAGACTGGTTCTAAAGCTCTAAATCTCCCATTGGATGTTCGGCTAAGTTATAAAAATGAGGGATTTAAAATCAGGGCAACAAACTCTCTTTCCTAAAACAGTATATGAGTCTTTCCAAGTAATATCTATATTACAGGCACACACTCAGAGCCCAAATCTATAATGCCTGAGTTAAAAGCAGACCAGAGCCCAACCGAGATCTTGAGATACCATTTAAACATATATAACAATCATGATCTCCACTTTTCTAGTGATTGGATTCTTCAGCAAGGAAAGGGAGAAGTATTGAATGGAAAATATTACTGTCAAGGTATATTTTACTACCCGAAGTAGTATTTTACTGACTGCTTCAGGGGAATCAATGCATTAAACAAGCGTAACTGCATTAAGAAAAAAGAAAGATTATTATATGCATTCCTACATTTTAGGTTCAAGCTGTATGTTTTATGTTACATGCAACTTGTTGAGCTGTTTAAGGTTTAGGAAACTCTTGAGAAAGGAAATGATCTTGACATTTGCGATTTATTTGTAAAACAGATCCAGAAACTGAAGGTAAAAAAAAATAAAATAAAAAAAAGATTTGTTTAAGTATATGGTGGCATAAAATTGGAATAAAATGTTAAGTAAATAATAGGGACATATATGGAAAACAAATATGTTAAAACCAATTTTGAAGAATAATTCAAAAGGAGAAAGCAAATGCAAGACTGGGCAACACAATACATAGTGCCAGGCTCTGAGTGCAGTTGTGATGGTTACGTGTGTCTGTACTCCACTGCAGAGTTCACCTGGACAAGGACCCAATCACAAACCTTTTGCACAGGTTTAGGCAGGGTACAATAGGATTTTGCTCTATGTGGTTTAGAAACCACACAGGTACCTATTGATGTTCTGGGTGTGTATTTATGTTCTGACTTCATTATTGTGAATTAACGTACCTAAGACCTCCTTGCTCTGACTGCATAATCAGAACTTCACCTTCCACTCCCTATAGAATCGATGTCACCCTTACCCTAGCCTTGTAGACATCTCAATTTAGATGTATATGTTTTAAAGACTTCTGGGTAGTCATATGGTCAGCAATGTATTTCCTCCTGTGGTTAATCCCTTGGATGCCATGCTCTGCTTGCCTTGAGGCTTGTTTCAAGGTCTTGATTAACGCCACCGCTCCATGCCTAGTTAAGCTGGCAGAAGCCTGTTCTGCAACCAAAATGGGTTTCCTGTTCCCCCGTGCTCTCCAGATGGTTGTTCATGCTCCCTCCCCCTGTGTCGGCACAGGTGTTTCTCTGACCATGCAGGGAGAGATCAGAAAGCTGATCTCAGTGAAAATTGACCTGGTTTAAAAAAGCAATGCCCAGTTTTCAGCCAGGCCATTTCCTTGGCTGGGTTCACTGAATGTCTGCAAGGGGGAGTAATGGTGAAGCAGGATCTGAGTGGGCAGCTGGGGTTAAGAGAAGGAGGACAGGGCTTCTCCTCTAGTCGGCTTCTCTGAAGTATGAGGAAGTGCAGTCTGAAAATATTTAAGCAGTGTCCAGGTACCAATATCTAGTTGGATCATGGACCTCTTTACACACCTGCATAAGAAGAACCCTTCACCCACCACCAAGCTGCTGAAGCAGCAGCTCCCTCTGAGAATATTGACCATAGGAACAAATCCCTGTGGGATTTGCAGTCACTGGTTGGTACAATTTGTCTGTGCATGTGCTCTTCCCTCATGGTAAGGGAATTATTTATAATTGAAAGCAAACAAAATACTGATGCTAAATACCTTCTAATTTTAGACATGTAAAATCTGAAAAGGTGAAAAGTTATAAACCACAATAGTATATTATCAGGTGCATTAAGAACAACATACATACATTCCACGCTAAAATCCCACACTCATAGTCTCCTATAGACACTGCAGTTATTTTTTGTTTCCCTTAGGTAAGGAATAGTCAGTTTATCCCCTAAAGGCTGGATTCAGTCCACTGGGAAAGATCATCAAGTTTGAGAAGGAGTAGATGATTTGTTTGGTGGCACTACAGTTGGTCATTTGACCTAACTTTCCCCACTCATTCCAAAGGACAACTGCCATGTTATGCTGGATATGAGTGTTTTAGTCAAATGGTAGCTACAGCTTTGGTCAACTGTAAGAGACAAAATCCTCTGGCCCTTGAGTGCCATCCTGAGCAACCACTCTGCCTGTCCCAGCCAAAAGAAGAACTATCTTGTCTTGTTTGTCTTCAAAAGATGGTTGAGTAATAACATACTGCTCTAACATATTTAGCAATAGGTGATGATACCTTTGTGATATTACACAGAATCCTGCTTTTACTCTCAGTTGTGGCTTCTCTATTTGGGTCTGGCTCCCACATGTCCTTGTTGTGGTTTGCTACCTGAGTTAGGTTTCAGGGGGCTTTGTCTCCAAGATCATGTTTACTCTCAGATGTCTTGGCATGACGCTTTAGAAAATGAGAGAGGTTTTGGGCAGGAAGCAGCAGCTCCCACATACAGAGTGGTACAAAACCTATTCAGATGACTGGCATTGCATTTGAAATTAAAGGAGCTGAAGATGAGCTTCTTCCAAACTATTGGGTCAATGATTTGTATTTTAGCTGGGACCTATCCACTCTCTAACAGTAAACTCTCTATCCTGACCTGAAGGGTGTCCAGTAAGTTTTTAAGCAATAAATTGATTAGTTTGTGTAAAAGAGCCTGGTGTAGAACATAGTTTTCTACCCCAAATATCAAGAAGGCTTTTAAGTGTGAGAAGCTTGGTTCCCTGCCATCAGGGATCAATATTTCTTAAACACCACACAGAGATGGGAGAAGAGAGGCTGGCAATATGTTTTTGGTCTCAGGTGGAGTATAATTCAAAATACTCTTCTGGTCTCTTTTACCCCTGTTTTTTCTGTTGGTCTGCAATGACACAAGCTTCTGTTTTTGAAGCTGCTCCTATCCTTGGAGCAAAGCAGCAAGCTCCCACACCCGTGGCACGCAGAGGACATCCTCTGCAGCTCCTGCTGACAAGGAGCGAGACTCGAGTGACTGTGGTGTCCTTCGTGCAGAGCCCTCTCTGCTCGCCCTGTGCTCATTCTGCCACACAGAGATGCATCGCTGGTACCTGGAAATGATGCTGGTGGGGAAGGTGGCAGGGCCAGAAGGCAGCCTGCTTTTCCTCTGATAAATTAATGTGAGATGTTTTGATGAGGTGTGTAACAGAGACCTCTGCGTATTTAGCCCCTAACGTAATGTCTGAAATGCACCATCAGGATGACCTCAAGATGTTAAACTTAATTAAATCTCCCCCTTTTTTTTTTTTTCTTAAAACAAGCGAAACTGCAACAGAGAAAGAAGATAAAGCAACAAAAAGTATAGAAATCATAGAATGGTTGGAGATATATCACAAGATGTTATGGGCAGATTTTAACAAGTATTGAGGGAAAAATAAAACTCTTTAAAGTCTTTGAATGAACTTTTACAAAAGAGAGTAAAGTAAAATAAATCATCCAGACCACAATAACTAGCTTCATTTACAAGTTTTTGTGGAAGATTCTTTTGTTCAAACAGCTCTTTTGGATTTCAAATTCTATTTTTGCTCTTCTGTTTTACCTGCATTTGAGGTAAAGTGTGAAACTTCCTCTAAATGGCACCCCATAGCAGTTCGTCCTTAGGATATTGTTTTAAACATAATTGAATTGCTGGGGGACATTAAACATTGCAGTGTTCTAAGCAGGGGAAATAATTTAATGATGTGGTCTTTAAGACAGTTAATTAGCCTGGCATGTATGAAAGTGTAACAAGAACACCACCTACTGTAAAAGTGAATGTTCTACACTCCCAAGCACTAATTCCTCATAGCTTTACCCTGCACGGAAACCGTTAACCCCTTTTCTCTCAAATATTTTTAAGCAAAATTATTGAGTTCGGAGCTGGTGATCGCAGCTCTTGCCAACATGAGCCAGAGGGAAGATCTAAGAGGTAAAATAAATCGCAATCGGTTTAAACATCAGGAGTGATCATTTCTGAAAAGATTATTCTGGGGTTTGATAGCAGTCATTTTCATAATGATGATGGATTTTTTAGCTGGAAATAGTAAGGATTTAAATAAAATTTCTGGTGATGTCAGCACGGTTTTTAGAAAATTGCTTGTGGTGACCCTGCTGCAATGTTGTTATATTGCTGGCTTGATTTATCCGCCACAAGTGGTAACATCCAGCACTCGCTCCATCGCCTCAGCAAAAGGTGGTGCAGGTCATGGTGCAGGGGAAAACAGCATCGTCCCTCTATAGCTCTTTATTTTTGAGAACAGCAGGCAGGATCTGCGTCTCCTGTGTAGCCTGAGCTGGTGGGCAGCTCAGTCCCACTGAGCCCCTGGGGATCCAGGAGCTCTCAGCACTTCCCAGCAGACTGCCGGCACTTTGCAGGATTTGCCCACTTGTTGAAGTTCTGCTCCCAGCAAGGCAGGACAGAGGCTTCTCAAAAAGCTCTGCAGGCTCAAACCACCCAGAGCCTTCAAAACAAAATTGTCAGCTTTTATCAGAACTTACACAAAGCGAGGTGAATCTTCATCTTTTAAGCTTTGCCTCTTTATCTTCCAGTAGCAAAGCTGTGATATTTAGTGACTCTGATAACACTCCACGTTTGAAATCTCCCATCCTCAGGGACCTTTTGCCCCTCCTATGGAAGACCCTACAACTAGTTATAAAAGACCACAGAGCTGCTTATTTTCTATATTGCTGGCTCAGTTGTGACACAATTCAATGAGATGATAACATCTTCCAAAAGGATCAAAGAAGGAAAAAGAAATCTGATGGGGACAAACAGCAAGGGAATTCTCCAGGGAACAAAGCATAGTGCTGGCCTTGTTGAAGGCAATAGAGATGTTGCTCTTGCTTCCAAGAGCCCCCAGTTTTACTCAAAGTCACTTTCTGCTTTCATGTCTGCTGTTGAAAGCGTTTAGCACGGCAGAATTTTATGTCCCAGTCAGAGAGCAGATTCCGTGTTTCGCAAGCAGCGTTCGGCGCTGGCAGGGACAGGAGCATTCCTGATTAAACAAACTCCCTAATAGAGCAAGTCTTGCGCTGCTAAACTCACATGCATTATTGCGCAGGAGGCCAAGCATATTTCAGCCACAATGATGGAGTGGGCAGCACTCTGTCAGATCAATTATGTACAAGGCCCATCTTCTCTATGATTCCCTCGATTTTTCCTCCTGACAGTTCACCTTGTGCCCAACCTTCTGTTCTCACGGAGAAAAACCTGCAGACAATAGAAAACCTAAGGCTGTTTTTCCTCGCTGCAAAGTGGCATAAAGTAACTCTTTCCTGTCAGGTTTCTCATGACTTTTCACGCAAATTTATCTTCCCCAGTTCAGAGGATTTACAGCCTCTCTATTTCTTTCTTTCCTTTTTTTTCAGTTCTCTTTGGTAATGTTGCAAAACTCGTGGATGCACTCTGGGCTGCTGGTTCATAGCCACGGTGCCTGTACTGTTAATGGCAATGCAGCTGGTGGCAGGTACTCCAGCCTGCTCTCTCTTCAGTGAGGAGCTTCTATGCTCAGACCCTGCCCATTTCAGTATGGCCGATCCCACATCTTGGCCATGCAAATGACACCAAGATTGGGCTTTAGCAAATGTTTCTTTTCATGACAGAATATGCCAGTGCCCAGGGAGATGAGTCCTAGGAGAGACTGTTCAGTTCCCAGTCAATTAGCGCATGCAAGTGGCCTCAACCATTTATAATCAGCTCTGCCCTGCAGTATTTAATTTAAAGGATGAATTTGAATTTACTGAGTGAGGACCAGTATCAGCACATACTGCCTGGACTGATTCAAAGCAGATTTCATGAGTGAGGTGCTGAGTAAAAACGAGCTAAGTAGTGTCAGATGGGGCAACTTCAGGAAAGAGAACTGGTCTGAAGCTGGTGCCTCATCTACTCCATCCTGTAAGTCAAACTACAGCTGGATCAGCAGAATGAGCTTTGGTGGTACCCGGGCTGAAAACAACCAGGAAAACACAGTAAAGAGAGAAGTGGTTGAATGGCTCAGGCAAAGTTTCTTTCATTCCTTCTTTGCAGAAGGAGGAGGTATTAGAGCACATGCTTAGTTCTTATGAATTCAGTTGCGTGCGAGCAAAACCAACACAAAGCACAATCAAGCAATCAAGCGCATTGTTATAGGTGGAATTAGATTCCCCATATATCATAAACAGAAGTAGTACCAAACTGAAACAAAGTTCGGACAGATGTATATGTACAAATGTGAAACAGAAGTGATGTCTATCAGAGACCTCCTGGAGTCCTTACAACACACTGGTGGTGGGAATCTTGGGACCCTTTCTCTGCCTTTGGTGGAATTGTCTAAGCCACCCCTGCAGATGAAGCTTCAGATGAAGAGTTTTGGCTTTGCTAAACTGCTCAAAACAGCCAGGGTTTGTGATATGCATAAGGGGAGAGAGCCCTGTGCTTCCCCACACAAGATAGGAGCTGCCTTGAAGTTGGCGCAAAGAACATTAAACGCAGCCGGAACCACTCGGGAGTGCTGACTGCAGCCCGTGCCCTGGGGAGCTCAGGCTGGAGACATCACTTCAGCCAAGGAGAAGAACACGTTTTTTTTGTTCAGATTGATATCTGCTACAGATGCCGTGTCTTCCTAACAAACTGACTTCCTTCTCCAACCTCCGTCCTCTCTGATCAAAAGACTGTTGTCTTTTAATAGGGCAGAAATGAAGCCATTTTTCTATCTGCGTCACTCAAACCCGGGGAGAATTCAAGGTCCTGATAAGATGGGCTTTCCACATAGACTTTTTTTGACTTCTCACCATTTTCCCTTTTACTTTGATCTGACCAGTTCTGCTCTCACTTTCCAATCTCACTTGTCTCTCCCTCTGTAATGAGAACACCGATAGCAGATATATTACGTGATATTGCGTGTCAAGCAGTCACAACGCTCCAGGATCACTGTGTTGTGGAATAAAGACTGCACATGGCAAGTGGCAAGATTCATCCAGGAAAAGTCATCACATTCTTTGAGAAATAATATTCTCCAAGAAAACCTTGGCATTTTTGGTCACTGATACCCAAACTGATTTACAAAGGGAGATTGTGCATAATAAAAAGTCAAGCTTCAATACCTAAGAAATCTGCAGGAAAAAGTTTTCAGGTGTGCACAAGTGCCATTATAAGTATGAAATGGTTTTTATAGCTAATTGCTTCTCCTATCAGTAAGTATAGCAGAACCCTTCTAAAATATTGTCCTGAAATGAGCAAGATTACATCTTTAAAGATACCTCGTGTACCTTTAGCAACAAAGAATAATTAATCTTTTCTCAGTGGAAACAACCAGCACAAAAAATTTTAGGTTTTAATTAGAGATCAACTATGTAATGATGGTGCCTGATGGTGTAGTGCTCTAGGTGTTGTTAAGGCTTACTGCAGACAACCTAAGTCCTTGAATCCTTTTACTTCCTACTTGGACATGTTTCTAATAAATACTTAGAAATTTTCAACCTATAGGTGAAGTTCTGACCTCTGACCGTGATCCAGCCCAGGGAGAACAGTGAAAAAAGAAATCAGCTGGAAGCTGATCCTCAAACAGAACATAGTTTTCACCTGAAAATTTTCCCTTTGTCAGGCAGGGATTGGAGAGGATTTAATCCCATTGCAGAACCTTGTAATTCCAGCTCCTAACACTGCTGCCTTTCTGCTGGGTGCACTTTGGAAGGAAGGGGCCCAATAACCTAGATTACTAGTGAATATTTCAATCTGACAGCTCAGTATCTCTCTGACAGCAGTGCTGTGACAACACGTCTGGGTCAGATTCAACTCTATTATGTAAGCCACCAACCAAACCTTTTTTTGAATACATTAAAGGCTGCTTAAGTACAAAACCCACCCATGCAAATCTTAAAATGCAAGGAAATATTTGGCTAAGGAGAGCTTTTGGACACCCCTTTGTGCCCACACATTATAGCAAGCAATCACACTGAGAAACAGCCTCCACAAGAAACTCCTTTGCATTTCCAGCATCTAAGAAATGTAAAACATGCTCAGATTCCTCTGGCAAGAGGAAGAAACCTTAACTCTGACCTCAGCTGGAAGCTGGCAATGCCAGCTTTGGAAGGGGAAGCTCCAACTGCCGGTACCTCTTGGGTGGAAGCAGGCAGAGGAGGGAAATCAGCTCTGGGAAAAATCTGTCTGGGCAATGTGGGTTTTTTCCAGTCTAGCGTATAATATCCAACATTTCTTAAATCACTAGTTTGTATCCAGGACTGGAAATGCCATCTTTGGCTTCCGGGAAAGGAATGGGGGTGGTAGGACTCAAGGTGAGAGACCTCTGTCCCTTTTGGCAGGGCTTTGGTAGGTTTTGGCCAGGGGTACCAGACAGATGGTTGGTGTGATTGGAAGCTCAGCCATTTCTTCTGGGTCGAAATCCTTTCTCAGTGCTTCTGGAGTCCTTCAGCTGCATTTCATTTCTGACTCGACCACTTTGAGTTTGATTTAAGTAGGGCACTCATAAGCAGAGAGAAAGGTGCTCACAAAGGGCTTCGTATCACTGTGAGTTGTTTTATATTAGTGCCTCAGAGGCTACCTGTGCAGGCAGCGTGTCATAGCTCCCAAACAACTTGTCATGTCACTGGTTGATCCTGTGCTATAGTCATTTATCCAAACCAGCCATCAATCTGTCTTGGGCAGAAGTGGGGACATGGTGGAACTGGGAGGGAAACCATGCTTGGGGGTGCTGGCTTCAGAGCTGGGGCTTATGGCAGTTGGACTGGATGCTCTCGGGTTTAAATGGCACGTGGCAGGGCTGGCTCCAGGCCAGGCACCCAGATAGTCTGAGAGACACAACCCTGCTTGGGCAAGGGCTCTCTGCTCCTGATGAGATATCATTTATGAGGCATATTTCATGCCCTCAACGGTGGCCTCTCTCACCTCAATGTGATGTCAGTGTCACTGGCTCTCGCTGAATTTGGAGCTCAGCAGTTCCTGGGAGCATCTGCCTGGAGGCAGGATATTGCTTATCAGCATCTTGGTTCTTTAGGAGGCTGATTCTCCAAACCCCTGCTGAGCTGTTACCCAAAGGCTTTCATCTGAGAAAGAAAGACATGCTTTGAACCCCACTCCTAAAGGACTACCAATTACTGGCCACCAAGTCAAGTAACTTAAACCAACCTGGGACTCTGGCTGTGCTCCCTGGAGGCAATAGCAGAGCTCACAAGGTGCACAAGACAAGATGACAGAGCAGAAAAAACTATTCTAGTAGGGAGCACAGGCAGGGACTTTGCGCTAAGTGGCCTTGGTACCATCCCAGAATCATTAACAGGACCACAGGCACTGAAAGAAGATCAACCAAGTTCCCATGCAGTGACAGGGAGCCCCTCACAAAGGGCACAGATGGATGTATCTATGAATATTGTACCAATTCCTCAAGTTAAAGCAGAATTTGTTTACTAACAAGGTCTGTCCTTCCTTTCCTTAAAGTGTGACATGGTGACGGATCTTGTGTAACCCTGTTAGGGTTTATTTGAGGTACTTTGGATTTGCAGGCTTCTAAAATACAAGCAGACTTTGGCCCCTCTGTTTTTAAATGCTTCAGGAAACCTGCACTCCCCATGCAAAAAAAAAAAAAAAAGTAGGCACAATACTAAATTTCATCATTTCCTCATCATTCTCTGTGTAAGCAGACAAAGAAAACACACATTGTGATGTTTTAGAGAGAAATACTCTCTTTGGGGCTACCAAGTAAGAACATCATGTTTCATATATCTGATATGCAAGGTATTTGAATGTTTGTAAAAATCCCTGTGATTCAGCAGCACCGTGGGCTATGAGAAGGGATGTTTATTTGAAAGTCTTGTCTCCCTTAGCAGCCCACATCATCTCTAATCCTCAGCAACCTGCTTTGTCTCTCCCAGAAACAAAGTCTTTCTGCGCAGCCTGGTTCCTGTACTCCACTGACCTCCCTGCCTTGGATTTTGTGAAGGTTACCCATGGGTGCACGTGGGATGTATGTCACCTAAGGAGTTAGGTTCAAATACAAGTTCTCTGACAGGGGTGTAAATTATCTGAGGTATGACTTACACATACAAAAATACAGTTATTTGTGTTGTAAAATCAGCTGCTGCTGCTGATGGTTAAGAAGAAAAACTTGCTGGCCACCTGTACCAAGTCTCTGCAGTTATCCCCATTTCAAACTGAGAAATTGAAGTCTTTCTGAAGGAGACATTCACAGAGCCACTGATTGTTACAAGAACAAATAGGACCAATGTCTGAACTCCTGTATAACACACACATCCACATTCCTGCCTTTTTAACCTCAAGCTTATCTTTTAGAGGATCATTTGTTCCTAGTATCAACCTAGATAGATGAGCTACTTGTAAGCATCTCATATCTCCCTATAGATCTACAAGGGAAGGAGACCTTGCCTCTGGTTTTTAAATACATAGTCAGCTTTCATTTTTAACGGACATCCAAATTCTTGTACTCTAAGCAAAGAGAATGGATACCAGTACAAAAAGAGGGAAAGATGGAAGAAAATAATTTCATTTCTGCTACTTTAGTTTCAATAATTTTATCAGTCATTGCCCCTGTGCAGTCACATACTGCTTTCTATAACCCACTTTCCTGTACTAGCTGCACTCGTAAGAATAAGAGGCACAGTGGCCCGTGACTGGGTAGGTCAGCATTTTTTATTTCCTTTTAGCTCACTCTAATGAAAAGCACATGCGTCCAGTAAATCTTGCCTTTTCCCTTATTAAACCAGTCGATGTTCATTACTGAGGTCTGTGCCTGGCTGGGTGGGAATCAATAAGATGATCCTTTTAATCGCCTTAGTAATCAACAAGCTATTTCTTATTTCAATCTCAGCCCAGCAGTCATTGAAATCCAATGATTTATCTGCATGACACGTGCACTCACACACACGCTTGCAGAGTAGGGAGGTTTTGTGTGTGTACGAAAGACAGAGAGAGAGAGAAAGGCTAAATTTTGCAATCCACTACAATATTGTGCCAGAGACATACCCCCAATTTTGTTATTTACTTCCTAGTAACCAATACACGCATGCCTGAGATGACTGAGTGGGAGTTAGCTGGTGCCTGCAATGCAAAGGATGAAACTGCAGAAAAGAAAGGGATTTTACCGGAGGGAATGGCCAAGGGGCTCATTCTACTTGTCCTGAGCCCACCTTCCTGATTTTAACTTCTCATTCCCATTTGTGCCTCATCCAGGCAGACCATGCTGTGCTGTTAACTGAGTACAGCTCTGCTTTGTAATCGTGGGCAATTTTTGCTTCTCAGTGCCTCATCTTCCCCAGCTGTCAAATGGGGATGGTTAGGCCCATTCCCTGCACAAAAACTTCCAAGGAAATTATTATACCAGTGTTACTTGTGTCATATGATGTTCTGTACAACTGCACATTCAGAGCTGGGTGAACCCTGTTTGTACTCTCCCTTATGTGCCTCTATTTTGAGAGCCCAAATACAGAAATATTTTAATCTCTCTTGTTTTTGCTTTGATTCATCCTGAACCTGTTGTGTGCGGAGAAGTCAAGGAAAAGAGCTGCAAGACAGCAATAATGAGAACTGCAGTTTAAAAGCTTCCACAAACGGAGGGGTTGCTCCTGCAAGCCTTTCTCAGCTGAGAAGCTCCTGAGATGTTATTAGGGCTGGTTGTCTGAATAAGGGTTGTTTGCACAAGTGAGCGAAGCCAAGCATTGCACTCTGGTGATGTCTCTGTATGAGATTTAGTTTAACTGCCCAATCAAAGTGTTTGGGCAAGAACAGCAAAAGCCTGACCATGATGAAATAAACAGCAAGTCTTCAGCTGATTTTAGTGATTTTACCCTGTATTTTCTTACTGCTGAAATATCATTATAGTATGAATTATGGAGCGTGTTAATAGATGGAAAATTGGACACAGGGACTTTTTCCTGCTAATTTATAAACTTTGTTTCTGGGAGAACAAAAAACGAGAGGAGAAGGGGAAAGAAAAAAAAGCCAAAGTGTAAGTGCATCAAGTGTGGCCATTGAAGCATCTTTCAGCTGTGCCTCCTCTTACGTAAGGCTGGGCCGTGGTTGGGCTGCAACCCGACACTGCCCCTTTCTCCCCCAAACAGAGCTTTTTCTCATAAAATTCACTCAGGCACTTCTTCTCAAGTTCTTCATACACTTTTCGCAAGAAAAAAGAAATCATTCATATCTCTCAAAGAGAGGCTCGGATTCTTCAGATATTTTCCATTATAAGCTTTTGGCACCATTATTACCCACAGATCGAGTTACTTTTCTGATCTCCCTTCTTTCATCTAGTAAAAATGGATTATTTCATTATTAGCCTGGAACCGTTACTGTTCACAGAGATCAGGTCTGTATATGAACAATGCCTTCCCCAGTATATTACTGAAAATCCCGTGGCTGTTGTAAGGTTTCCTTTAAACACTAGAACTCTATTTTTTGTGCGACCAGCGTGGTCGCATAGGCTGTGAAAGGACATTTCTTTTCTTTGGGTTGCACAAAGCATAGATATAGTTCTTTTCAATAGTTTATGGAAGATCTTAACTGGTGCTAATCCCATTACTAGTATGTTTGTGTACACAACACAGATATGTATGTGCATATGCATATTTCCAATGTCTAGGCTAACATTTATTGCCGTTTGACTGTATTTAACTATTTAATGAACTGTAATTTAATGCTGCTGTTATATCAAATCTGTCAATGCATCCAAAGAAGTCTGATGAAAAATGGCTAACCTGAGCCACTCTGAAATTCCCTACTTGAATGGTTCAGACAACAGGAAAACATTTTGGCTGTCGTGTTCCCAGTTTCTATTTTTTCTATTCCTCCTCTTCTATTGGAAGTGCATGTGTCCACGTGTGGATCTCAACTTGAGAAGCAGGGAAGTGTCCAGAAAGAAAATGCAGCTGAACTGAATATGAACTGAAAAGGGAATGTTTTCAAGTCAGTGGTAGGAAGTGGTCCTGCTCTCCTGTCTCCTGCCCCATTTGCCCGTGAGATGGTGAAAACCACCCCCAGCATTGGAGATCTCCTGATTGCAGATATCCATGGAACAGGGCAGAAATCTTGATCTTGCAGGTCCCGGGACAGAGCCCTCAACCACACGGCTATTCCTCCTCCTCCCTCTGAGTCCTTGATGCAGACAGCAGCACTTGTAAACTCTCATCCCACTGCCTGCACCTCTGCTCCATCTTCTCAGAGCAAATCATCCCCTCATGCCCTCAAAGCATTTTCCTGCAGGAGAGCCCTTGTCCTCTAAGAATTGGGCTAAATCCATCCATTAGTTTTAGCAAGGACCACCAATAATCCTGAGCTGGTGGCAACTTCTAGATGCCAGGAACACAGACAGCAGCAGAACAGATGGAACGACAGGTAGAGAGCTCGCTTCCCATCCCCACTCCTCTGAGAGAGCTTGAATTCTTTATGTCCTCCATGTGCTTGCTAATTAAAGTGTCTTATCTGTTTAGACTCCATCAGAACCTGTTTTCTACTTAATGTGAGACAAATGGTTTACATAAGTAGAGTCCTGTGTTAGACACTTGGTCCCTACATGAGTGAGGGTGATTTCAACATTTTTAGAATTTATTGTAGAACGACCCGTTTCCTTCTGTGTTTGCTTTAACTAATTTAATTTGGCACGTTGCTGCTTTTTACTTTCTTGGTACCTCTGCCATTTCCATCCTCATTCAAACCCATGCCGATGAGGCCAGAAGAAAGAACCCAGCCACCATTGATGACAGTTGCCTGGGTTTGATTCTGAATCTGGAATTTAGCAGGAATCCTCCGTTACGCTGAATTATCGCACAGAGGCGAGCCGAACATCTTTGGGGGATGTAGGCTCTTCCAGACTCTTTGTCCTCCATGGTAATGTCCCAATCACACTGAAGTGCTCCCAAATGTGCGAGGACTATTTAAGCTTTGTAAATGCTGTCCTCCAAAAATCACTCCACATAAATGTTTCATGTCTCTCCTCTGCGATGCACAGGCCCCAAACATTCAGCTGTGAGGGTGTTTATATTTGTGGAACTCTCTTGAACATTTGCTGTGGATTTCAAACAGCTGCTACACTGAAGCACTGGGAATAGTGAGATCATGAATATTCAGGTGAAGCCACTGGAATGAACAGCCGTTAATAGAATAAATGCCTAAACAGTTGTGTAAGGCTTATTAAGACCTATTGGGGCTGAGATAATAAATTCCCTCTTTGACATGTTGCAACTACTGTAGTTTAAACATTTTGGACCACCTCTTCAGAACTGAAAGAAAAAATTATGTTAGTTCTGTGTGATAACACAATGAAACACCTGGAAGGCTTGGCGCTTGGATTAGATTTGGCAGAGAGATTTTAACGTGCTAGCTCATCCTCACTTAAAATCATGGCACTGTTTATTGTGTTAGTTGTCAAGGTTATCCAAATTACATATGGGCTGGACTGAGCACAGTTATCTTGCTAGGGAACATATTTTTTTCCTATGTTCCCTTCAAGATTGGAAATAATCAATAATATTATACCTTTGAAATGGAGTGGTATCATGGACAAATCTCTATCAAACAAAAAGGTAAACTAAAGAGAAAATCAAGAAAAGGAAAAAAAAACCCAAAACACATTCAAAGTTGTCTGATCCCACTGTGGAAACCCAACAAAGTTTGAGAAACCTGCACCAGCTCTGTGCATTCAATAAAAGGGCATTTCTGCAGTTGACACAGCTGCTACGGGGACACCTTGGTGGCTGCAGTGAGCACACAGTGCTGGGTTTGTGTAGCTGCTCAGGGCATCGAGAGTGGTTAATTGTTGCAGGAGAACTGGCTTTTCCTTGGAATTTAGCTGTCACGTTGCATTATGCTGTGCCGGATCGCCTGGTTCTGGCACACGGTGTCACAAAACATAAAATCCGACAGGACCCAGTGTAACTTCTGTGGGTTAAAATTTAAAGGCAAACTCAGTAATATTTGATCAGTTACCTGCTGTCGGTTCAGATAAAGGGCATTTGATCTACAATAGCAGGGCTAACTTGTTAGAAGCAAACTTGCACATGGCCACACAGTGCTGCATTCAGCTCTGCAGCAGCTGCGAACTGGTGAGCTTAGCAAAGCAGCTCAGGTGCACTTTGAACTTTTAAAAATTAACCCGTTTGGCTCTTTATTAATGTTTTAAGAAAATGATCAAACTGTGCCCCCATTTACTAGTCTCTGTTGGTGACAAACAGATTCTGGTGAGTTGTTTCAAGAGGAAAATCATAGGTTACCTGAAATATTGAAAGGAATGACTTCGTTCTACTGAAATGTGTACAAAACCCCATTTTAAGACATTTCACTTTCTGAGGCCTCTTTGCAAGCACTGATTAGCTTTTCTGATCTAGTTGCATGAATGATCTTCGATGTGTTTGTTGACTGCCCTCATGCATGAAGCATACTGTATAAATCATCCGGCTGCATGGAAGTGTCAGAAGCTGTTCGGGATGAAATAAGGACTAAAATCCCAGCATTTCCCTTTATCCCTTTCCCTGTACTCCTGTTTTTCTGTGACCTGTTTATCAATATGAGAACCAAATCTGTTTCAGAAACTTCTGTGTCATGGTTACATTTTGGGAGGAAGGAACAGATGGAATAGATTAATTAGTCAAACTATGTTTAAGTAGAAAGGCATTTCTTTCCATGAGTAGCCAAAGGCTAGAAAGAACATATAAGGGACAAGGAGAAGTGCCTCAGGACTTCTTGCTTGCTGGAACGGCTTCCCAGTTTAAGACTTTCAGCAGCATAAAGGGCCTTTGATTTCAGCTCTTGTTAAGAAGTAGGTCAGGAGGTGCCTGATTTGCAGGAAGGCAACTGCTCCCTCCTGCTTGTTAAAAGTAGCCACTCCGAAACACTTCACGGGTGTTGTTTTTATAGGGACTCTGGTGTGTGAGGATTCCAACTGGCCAGTCCTGCAATAAGAAGTGAAGCAAGTGTCCCTGCTGCTGGTACCCATCAGTGCATGCTCATGCTCATCACCAAGAGCATGCCTAATGTGGGGCACCCTCACCTGTCTCCAGTTTTCCACAGCCTCAGGCAAATACTCATTTCATCACCTTCCCATCCTTCCCACTTGGAACACAGGACTTATGGCCACACTTCTGGCTCCAATGTTGTTAGCTGCAACAAAGCTAGGCCAGACAGCCACTGCTTTGGAGACTGACATTGTTTGGTTTCACATCAGTATTGATCTTTGGTGCCACCACCCTAAGTGAAAAAACAAAGCCTGCAATAGCAACTGGTTCAGAAATCATGTTTTGGTAGGTTTAGCACAGCTGACTTAAGCCTGGTACCACACGCTGGGCGTGAGCTGGACTGTAAAGGGGGTCACTGACCTGACTCCTAAGTAGAGTAGAAGGTAGAAGGTAGAAGGTAGGTAGAAGAATTGAGGCCTGCCCTTGTACTGGTTTGGTTTTGAAGGAGCAATTCCCACAAGTCACCTTATTTATTAACCAAAATGCCTAATTCCCCCTCTGACAACTTCTAGAGAACGCGTTTTACTGTTGTTTCTATTTTTATTTTCTGTCACAGACAGGAGGGGAAGATGGGCAGGAGTCTGGGATGGAAACAGTTATATCAAATAACTGAGTCAGGAAAGGTTTTGGCCAAGCGGAAGATTTAAATCTAACCCAGATGTAGCTCACTGGTGTCTGGAACAGGAGAGATGGTCCCAATCACAGAGTAGCACCCAAGGCTGGCTCAGGAAGCAGAGGGATGTTTGTCAGCTGAGGAGAAAACTGTTTGCTTAGCCCCCAGCCAGAGGAAACGTCCTGGGACTGCAGCCGGGCAGCCCATGGGGAAAGGATGAGGCTCTGAAAGCAGATCCTGCTGGCTTCTTTTTGTGTTGGCAAAGGAGTAGGGTTGATATAAATCATATCAGGGTCTCAGGAGGAGGAAGAAAGTCTTTTATTACTGCTTGGTGTCTGAATGGGCTTCTCTGTGCCCGAGGGTGAGCAGGCAGAGTGGCCGTCCCTCCTCGGGACAGGATGGACACTGTGCCCGAGGCTGAGCTGGCACAGCCTCACGCTGCTGACACTGCCCAGAACAAACCCAGTGCCCCACTGTCTCCATTGCCCTGAAACAAGGAGGCAGTTCTGTGTCAGAGGGGGTATCACCATGGGCTGGGGGCTGTTTCTGAGGTGACAGGTATGCATGCAGCTGCACACCCAGGGACACGCGTACAGTGATCCTCGCACAGAGCCCTGGCCACTGCTCTAAGCTGAGCAACAAGGCCACACAAATTAAACCCTGGCCGAAGCTGAGTTCTCCTGATCATTGATGGGAAAACTGACAAATGACAGTGCAAGCCAGCAGGTGACAGAAAACAGAAAAGATGGTATATAGGGCTTTCTATAGGCTTGCCTTTTTAAAAAGTACCTTTCTGAGATTGGCTTTAAAAAAAATCCCTTTAAATTCACTGTATTTGTCATGTCCTTGCTACAGTTATGAGGAGAGAGAAAGCAGGAAAGCAAGCAAGCAAGGAAGCAAGAGATTGCTTTTCTGGTTATCTCGCAGTAACTCTGGGTGCTGAGATCTGGAATAAATCTCACAGTACAGAAAACACTGTGTTTACTGAAAAAAATGCACGCTTTGTGGCTTTTAGTCTCAGCAAGACAGATGGAAAAAAAAAAAGAAAGAAGAAATCACCAGTGGTCTGTTTAGTAAAGGAATATTCAAAAGATCAAAGAAACAACATGTAGATTTCAATGATCATTGCTAGATAATAAACTATTATTTTTTTTAATAGTGCTAACACATGCTGAGAAACCCTGGGCTCACAGCTCCCCCTGATCTCATCCCAGTCACCTACTTTTTAAGGAAGCTGAAGTGGCATTGTTCACATCGCTTGGCTCCAACAGTCACATCAGCAAGGTGATGGATGGCAACCAGGGCTGTGACCATTCGTAGCTTACGCTGCAAAAATTTTGCCCTGGACTCAGAACATCTCAAAGCCTTCGGATGCCAGGGCTGGGGCGTGGGCACCATCTCATTACAAAATACAGGTTAACAACAACCAAACCCAGACCTGCACTAGAGCCCTCTAGAATGAGGCTGTGTATTTATGTAATGATCCAGATTGAATTCAGATCTCACACAGCGCTGGAAAACAGATTTCTGTCCTTTCTTTCTTTGACAACCTCCACTGGAGGTGCAGAATCTTGCATGGGGAATTTTTTTAGGATGGGTGTGTGGTTACTGGATTCATAACAGCATTAACTCATTTCTTATCGTGTTTTTCTTTCAAGGGAGGAGTTAATTGAAGCAGGATTCTTTTCAGAAGGGGGTTCTTTGGGTGACAGCAAGTACCTGCTTGCTGGTGAGAGCATTGTTGAGAGTGGGGACACAGGGTCAGGGTCCCAGGGGATGCAGAAGTAACATCCTGGCAGGAAAGAAATGGAGCTTGTCTAAGTGAAAAATGCTGCTTGTTTGGGAAAGAAGTGTATAATGACCTGGGTATAAGGTTCAGGGAATAAATATGCTATTACATGACTCTTAACTTCAGTACTACCGCTGCACATGCTTCTTTCTAGGGAAGAAGTCAGCATAAACCTTTGCATGGCATGAAACACCCTGGGAAATGCCTTGTTTTGCACAACATCCCCACTGATGATGCCCCTGGGTACTGCATGTCTCTGCTAAGCAGGGTCAGCTGAATGCAGTGGTGATGGAGGAGTCTGCAAAGGATATTGCACAGCCTACTGCAGCCACTCCAGCAGGCACTGCCATTCCTTGAAACCACTGTAACCATCAGAAATCCCTGATTTTAGCAGTTTGCTACCACTGATGTCTCCCCAGTACCTATTCTGAATGTGGCAAGTCTCTGGTGCTGTTGTCAGCTAGCACAAAGCCAGCACGAGGAAACCCCATAGCTGAAAAACCTGCACGATTAAAATACATAAATAAATAAACATATTTCAAATATACCTCAATAATCACAGAAGCCTGGCTGTTCTGTCTTGGTTATCTGGGTTACTCATGATCTGGGTTCCATGGATACCATGAGCAACTCCAACTTTGTGCCTTTAATGATTGCACTGTAAAAAACACTGTTTAAATATTCATGCTGACCTTAGAAAGCCATCCACTTGGCCATCTGGAGGACTCCCATACCCCATCCAGTAGTATTTTATTTTGAAGGATATATTCAGCTCACACTGACTAGGCTAAATAGACTATTGGTCCATTTGTTTTGTAACTGCCATTTAGTTACCCCTCAGGATGTCAGCTCAATTTATCTGGGTGGAGGTGAATGAATTCTCCAATAAAGCTGGAGATAAATATGACCGGGCGCTGCGGATGGTTAGGAGGTTACTCACTCCCACTGTCACTGCTGTGAATGGAAGTGACCTTGTCTGTAAGCATCTAACTTTGCACCTTGAGCTGCACATGAAAATTCAAAGCAGAACCCTGCCAGGTCAGAGTGAGAACCCAGCCCCGTGTTTAAGAAAAAAAAGATTTGCTTGTTAAGTCAGTGCTGGGGCTGGGTACCGTACAGGGACACAGGGTGCACGGTGCCCTGGGCTAATGGGAGGATGAGTGGAGAGGGAAGACACTTATTTAATTTGAAGTGGGAAGGAAAATGAGCGTGTGACACCGGAGAGGGCCGGGAAGAGGAGAAAATGCTACACAGAGCAAAGCACTAAAGGCAGAGGTGCCCAATCCTGCACCTGGCCTTGCAAGGAAAGGCCAGTTCCTCGGGGCTGCACATCTGTGCCAGCTTGAGATAGGAACAGAAAAGGGCCCCAATTTTGTTCCCCAAATTCCAAAAAGGCACTATTTGAAGTGAAGGAAGGATCACGGCCACCATGGTTTTCCAAGGGCAATTCCTCTTTCCAGGGATCTGCAAAGTCACCCAAAACACATTCCCTAGCAAAAGCCATTTGCTATACACTGTCTTGTCCCTGAGACACTCCACCAGTGTCACCGATGCAAAGTTAGAGGAATCCTTCACGATTAACACTGTTTATTTTGGCTTTTTCTCTCCAGTTCGGGTGTGGGGGCAGTGGCGATGGTGCTATTTGGCTGATTTATTTATGTTAGGAAAGAGGGTGGAGGAAGGGGGCGTATATCCATGGTCACGCTGACTTTTTCAAGCTGCTTTGGAAGAAAGTGCATGCTTAATTTGCATTCAAACTGCATCTCTGGTTCCTATCTCTCAGTAATGCTTGAATAGATTGTGGTGTGTACAAACCTGGCAACAACTCCAAGCTGGACTGACGAGAGTTAGGAAACACTGCTTAATTCTTCTATTTCATTTTACTTCTTTGGTCTTGGAGAGAATTTTATTCTTTGCTGGTTGATCATTTTCCCTGTGATTCATGTCCTTTCAGGAAATAGTAGTTGATAAAAATAAAGCACTTGGGTTGTTATTTAGTGAGCTCCAGCTAAATTCACACAGTCCTACTTAAGAATCTATGCTCTCCATGCCGCATTTGTTTTAAGCTTCCAGCCTCCTCTAGACAGGTTTTTTTTCCCCTGTGCAGGCACAAAAGCACTTTAGTCATCACAAATTTGGAGGTAGAACAAAAAGCCTGTAATAGCATATCTCATGCTGCTATCAATTTTCCACCAGTGGAGCACTCCGGTACATGAAGTCCTTTGTCTATATTCAGAAGTCAGCTTCGGTGACATTACAAGACCAACTACAACACTATAGCATGTTCCACACTGTTTTGAATTGTAACTTAAAAAAAAAAAAAAAAGAGAGAGAATGAAATAAAGAAAGGATGTCTTGGAATGTGGCCAGGGCATAATGATTTCAATTCTGAAGAAATCCACCAACCAATTACACTAAATTCAACATTTTCATGTACTGTAAGTTTAAAATCTCCTCTAATCAAATAGGGAAACCCTTTTTTCCCATTATGCTATGGTTTTAGTTACCAGTAGGCCTCTAAAAATCTGTTTCTGCTTAAAAAGAAACCCTGAAAGGTTATATTTACTATATGTATGAAAAGGGTTGAATCATACAATTATATATGTTAGAATACTAAAGCGATGTAAAGGAGACTAATCATGATCCCAAATTCAATTTTCAAACCTTTAATTGATCCCATCCCAAAGGTAACATTCTATCATAATTGCCATGCTGAAATGGTTGCAATTACGTAAAATAAAACTATTCATTGGTAACTGGAAAAAGTCTTCTCATTAAGCACACGACAGCCAGCCTTGAAAATAGTTGATTGCAAAAGGATGCAACCACTTTGCTTATATTTCCTTTCTGGTTAAACTCTCTTTCACATATGTTGAGCTGGTTCCAAAAAACCACACACACACAACAGCAAATTGAAGATAGAACCACGACACGTGCTTGTGCTTCCTGAGCCTTCTTCAGGCAAAGCTGCTACCTCGGAGGAGGGAAGAAAGGGCTTGAAGCTCAAGTGTCCTCAGTGCTGATCTGATCTGCTCTGCTGGCAGACACCGATGAGTGGAGCACACGTCTACAAGATGCTCCATGAGAATGGAACTGCTCTGGAGATCGTTAAACCCTGGAGATGCTTAAACCCTGCTCTGAACAAACTCAGGAAATAATAAGGGAAAACTTAATTCCCAGTTAAAACTGGAAGTTGCGCTATGGAGTACGCCCGGGTAGTCCTGCTCTTATAGGTGTCACAGGAGGCAGGACTAGGAAAGGTCGGTGTCTTTTCTGTTTGCTTGTTTGGAAACCAAAGCAAAAGCAATGGAAACATGGTTTTCTGGAGGTTACAGCAGATATTGGTGAAGCAAGATGACTGGCAGCATTTTTATTATTGCCAAGAGAGACTAAGCCCCTCTCAATTTGGTATCAACACCTGTGTCACTTGGAACGCTGCCTCACTGGATGCAGACATCATGTAAATAGTTACGAGTGGCTTATTCATTACTATTACTCTTATTATTCAACTTCTGTAAGACATAACTGTCTAGCAGAGACAAGCATATCCATAAGAGCTCACCAGAATTAGGAACAAGGCACAAGATATTCAGCTGTGATGGCAGCAGATCACTGGGACAAACTGCTGCAGAGGCAAGAAGTTCTCTTTCCTTTTTTCTTTGATCTCATCTCAACAAGACTGGATGCCTGTCCAGAAGTTACTCTCCAGTCAAACATTCATCACTCTCCTCCACTTGGGGATAAAAGGATGAGTGTGGCATACAGCAGGTCAGACTAGATGATCAAAAGCTCTGGCCTTAAATACCTAACAGAAACATCTTCCAAGTAACTCTCTGAGTAAAGCCATCACGTGGAAGTATTTAACATAATCCCCTTACAACACGGAAAGTTTCCATAGTGAGTGCCACCATCTCTCTGTTCGGGGGCAGGTTTGGAGCTCTGTTGTACTTGGGACTGTATAAACTCAGTGAAAGGACAGTCCCTATCCCAAAGATCTCAATGTCTGAGTGGACGATGAGATACAGAATAGATACAAACAGATGTGGAAGCACGAGGTAAGACTGAACTGATTATGTGTTTAATGATCACCAACTGCAGCACAGCAGCTGTAATTTCTTGGTCAGATTCTTGTATGTACAGATTAAATAAGTGCTCTGGTTCTATACCAGCACATTTCAGAATGCAGAGCAGGTCACTGGACATGCCCATCCCTCAGCTTGATATGCATACATCTATCCGTGCTACATGTGCTTATTACGGTCACAGAAAACAGATCCTTTAAACGCCTAGGAGATATATTTGAAGCAATGTAGGTGCCTGACAGGTAGCTCTCAGGACCTATGTTCCTGCCTCCCTTTAACAAGAGGACTTAGACATCCAATGGGACTTGGCTGTCCAAGTCACTCAGGCATGCCAGTGCAAGCCAAATATCGCCTATATATATCTTTAAACATCTGAGCCTTTGAATTGCAGTGCTATGGAGTGATGAATAAATGCCTACTTGGACATAGAACAAAGATACTTGACTAGCTGAATAGGCAGCATTTGAATTGTACAGAACATACAGATACTCTGCTAAATAAACGGCTGTTCGCTCGCTTGATCAATAGAAAAAAATTGCTCTTTCTCTTGCCGAGCACACAGTATTTGCAGTGAGGAGGACACGTACATAAACCCCAAAATCTATTTCACAAGGCTTGAGCTGACTTATGAAATTAGAACCAGGGCATCATCTTGCTGATGAAATCTTAAGTAGTGATTCAGACAGAAATCACCACCAGTCCTGCAGACGTTTGGGATCTGCACTCGTCCCGAAGCATGCAGGCTGGGAAAGCAGGATCTGAGCCTGACCTACTTTTGTCCCTACCTCGTTCCATCAGACCTAAATCCCGGTCCTGCATTCAGTCTGGAAAACTGTTGTGAATACAAATGATTCCAGGCATTGCTGACAGACTCAGGAGGAGCCCGAGTTGCGTACGCACTTGAACCTGGTGCACTTGGGAAATTCAGGGACTTTGAGGTCGTGCAGAATTGTTCCTCTAGCAAAATCAATGCCCTTTTTGTGTAAATCAGCTTTGGAACAGCTTCAGAATTCTGTGGAGGATTACTCTTCACTCAAAGAGACGGTGAAACTCGGCACAAAAATGAGTATCTGAAACTTTCCCAAACTTTACTAAAATAGAACTGAAAGGCCATATTCTTAGCTAGCATAAGCTGGTGCACATCAGCTATAGGACAATTACCATGTAGATCAGCAAGGCTTGCATTTATTTAGCTGGCTGACCCACCTCTCCTATTGATTATTTTTTGCAGCTGAAATCCTCACCATATAGTTTTGTCTGATGTGAAAAGGAAACAAATGAAATGTCAACAACTTTAAATACAACAAAACCCCAGGTCATTATTCAGTTTGGTTTCAGAGCACTCCTAAGAAACCTCTGAGCTGTGAATGTCCTGGGATTTAAACATAGTTTCAGCTTTGCATTTCTGCTCTAACACAGGGAAGACTTCCTTTGGGTAGCGTGGGGAAGTCTTCTCTTGTCAGTGCCCTTGGTCCTAATGTCACTTATGGACAAGACAGCTGAGGCAGCACCAGAGCAGGATTGATTGAAGATGTACCCTTGTGAAGAGGTAGGGGTGGCCTCAACTTCTACTTCTTTTGATGTCCAACTCCAACTAGTCTAATCTGGGTATGCAGTAATATGCTTGTCTTCTCTGTCAGGTAGATGTTTGCTGTGTCATTTTCATTAGGTATAGACTTCTATGAGAGTTTGTTACCTGATATCAACCACGACAAAAACGTGCAAAGCTCAGCCTGAGCAAACGAGAGGGGAACCAGGGACTGCTGGTTGTGCACAGACCAAGCTGCTTGACTTCATTTTTGTTCAAGTTAGGATTTGGTAGGCAATGTCTAATTAATGGGTGCCTGCAAAGAGACCACTTACTGTCTTGTAACAGAGAAATAACTTTGTTTTTTATTTTAGTCCCCTGGTAAAAATGCCTGAACTGGAAGCCTTGGGATTGGAATGTTTGTCACCTGACTGAAGTTCTGGTGAGTTTAGGAATGCACACATTGGCCTGTTTCACTGCTCTCATCCTCCAGCAGTTCTGTCCTCCTCCAGCTGTTAGAAGTACAGGGGGTAAAAACAGAACCAGAAATACAGAGGGTAAAAACAACCAGGGAAAACAGAGGAGTGACAGCGGTTTGGGTTTGCTGAGCAGCCTCAGATGTGCCAATGCAGGACTGGGAGAGCTGTGCAGGTGCAGCCATAAAAACAGACAATGAGTGAAAACCCCAATGCACTGTACTTCTACAAGACATTTGCCCACAACCGTTACTAATACCAGGATAAGGGTCGGAAACAGCAAGTGATTGCTTGCAGTAGCTGTGGGCAGCAAAGCAGAGGACTGTGCCACTGACCAGAGGCAGGCAGGGAGTCAGCACAGAGCTGGGGCCAGACCCCAGCTGCTCTAATTCTCACCCTCCTTGTCCAACTGCTGTGCAACTCTGAGTCTTTCATCTTAAAACCTCCTCAATTGTCTTGAAAGTGCAATCTGATAACGCTGCTATAGAAACTTTGGACCCATATGGGGTCACTGCATAAACCCCCACATAATAAAGGAGATATTTATGTCCTTTCAGTACAAAGAAAGTTAATAATCACCATTAGAAACACCATGAAAGGAGAGCACACAAAGCCGAGTTAGCTCCACTTGGAGTGTAAATTGCATAGTACTCCAAGATGAACGCATGTTGTATTCTTTTCATGGTTATATTTAAATCTGTGTTTTCTTTAATTTAAATCTGCTCTATAAAGATCTCAGCAATTTGAAACAAAAGTATCCTTTAAAAAAAGAAAAAAGTGACATGATAGCATCCTTCATGCCAGGCTGGCCCTGTTGTGATTTTACATTGAGGGTGCATTTTAATTGATGAAATGTGCTACACAGCACAACTTGAAAAAGTAACAACCTTTAGTTACCATTTGGAAATGTGATGGAGGTGCCAGAAGTTAAACTCTTAGGACTAAATGAAATAACAGAAGCTCCCTATCCTTTCTTGAAGGCGCTCATTAGTTTTCACTTTCTCACATTCTGTTTGCCATGGATTTCATCCAAGAATGACGGATGTAGAGTTATTAAGCAAGTGATAGTTTCAAAACTCCAAGTGTCAGTGCTCAATGTGGAAGCTCAGTTACCTTTGCAGAGGACAAGAGGCTTAAGTACCAGTACCCCAGAGCTGGTGTCATCTCAGAGGGAACAGTCGCGTGGAAAGGTACTGTCAGAACAGGCTGAGGGACACAAGTCAGTCATGGGAATGGACAAATAAACAAATGAGGAATGTTTGAGGCATAATCTGTTATTTGAATGCTTCAGCACACACAGGAAACTAGGCAAAAAAAAAAAAAAAANGAGGAAAGAGAATGAATATGCAGAAGGCAATGAACAAGTGCCTTTTCTTAAATCCAGCCCAGGACTGGGATGCAGGGATGTCTCAAATATTATATGGAATCTTTGAGGGAAGAGGCAAATCACTGATGTTTCTGATTATGGGCTTAGAAGAGAAATCTGTGTGTACAGGTCACTCATTTTCAATCCTGGGGGCCTGCTGCCCACCCATGGTCCATGGGACACGCTCCATGGGCAGGGTACAAAAGGCTCCACTGAAGGAACCTGCTGGAGAACACGGTGGGCAAAGCAGTAACTCAAAGCCCGGCCTTTTCTGACCAGGAAGCAGAAAAGCAAAAGGTCCATGTGATCTCTCCCCATTTTACCTTCCAAGCGACAACACTGCCACAACTCCCTCCTTTTCCAAAGATTTATCCCTCCCCAGCCCTAGATGGACATTTCATCTGGCCCTATTCACTTGTATTTCCTGCCACATGCTGACACTCTGAACGAGTCAAGCCCATGTGTCAGGCCAGACCCAACCCAATCCTGTTTGCTTTTTGTTATTGCTTTTCCTCCAAGCACTTTTGCACTTGATGATATTGCTCACAAACTACAGCAGAAACAAAAAATATCACTGGAAAAAGCTGGCTGTGTAGGTTTTCTTCTGTCCTAGATGCAGTAAAAACCTAACAGGGGTCTGAGGGAAAAGCCCGTTGAGCAGTTTCTTATTTGATTTCCAGGCTCAAGTGACTTGATATGTGTCAGCTTCAATCAGACCCCGCAGCTCTGGAAGTCTACCTAGTCCTGGCTGGCAGCCTATTTCATATTCCACACCTGGAAGCCAACGGGGTCACATCTAGAAGTCACCTTCTGTACATATTTCTCTGTTAAAACTACAAGATTCAGCCTTATTTGTAAAGACTGGATTTTACTTTTGAGTGAACTTAGAAACTCCCAGTTAACGTCCAGCCTGGCAGTGGTTTAGCCTGGCAGAACCCTTTCAGAGCAGAGGTTCTCACCAGGTTTCTGTTGTTCTCAGCGATAGAAAGGCTTGCAAGAACCTGGCTATGTGCAAGCTGAGCCTGTTCTTCAGTTTGTTTCAGCCAAACAGCTCAGTTTTAAATCTCTGTCCACATCACCCATACACCGTTTCTTTCATCTCCTTTTAATCCTGTTTTATACAAACAAGTTGCACCTGAATTTCTCATATTCAAGCGTTCCTTTCAGCTTCCTTCTCTGAGACAGCTGAAGTGGTGACAATCTATTTTTGCAACATTGCCTTCTGAGGCATCATAATTCTGTTCTGGGCATCATAATTCAAGGGATGATATAGATTAATTCGAGATGTGTCAGGGGAAAACAAGAAGAATGATTGGAGTGGTAGATAACATGACCTGGTTATGGACAGGAGAAGGATTTGTTTCTTTCCTCTCTGGAGCTTCCTTTTTTCGTATTTGCAGGCCTTTCCCCTGCCTCCTGTGGAACACCTCTGTTCAAGATCTTAGTGTCCAGTGTGGATGAGAAGCAATGGGAGCTGCAAGGGGAGACTCTGGGGTTTGAGCATCCTCTGTGAAGCACTGAAATTGGTTGTTTCGAGAAATCACAGATTATTCATCACTGGAGGTCTTGATGGCATCAGAAAGCTGACCATGCTTTTGGATACTGAATGGTCTAGGTGACCTCTCGGGCTTTTTTCCAACAAAATTAATGGCAAATCCAGAGGAATTTTTTTCACCCAAAGCTAGACTCCTGTGTCATTTGCTGCCAGTCTGAGTTGAAGACCCTTTCAGGGGTCTTTTCTGAAGGCAAAAAAAATAAATGGATTTAAGCCTCTTTGATGGTGTCTTGCACAAGACTTAGTAGCTGGTCCCTATTCCCACTCCCTGGAGATTTTAAAGTCCTGGTGCAGCAGATACTCTGATCTGGCAGTTCTCAGCCTTGGCTTTTGTTGCAGTTTTCCCACTCCCTCTGAACCTGTCTTCTTGATCTGCTTTTGTAGGCACCCATTGCTTTTTTGGATGCCTGCCTGCATCTCAGACTCATCACTGTCCTTTCCCATGGGTTTCCTGTCAGCTCCTTTGTGTACACAGTCACCTTTCACTGAGGACTTCATACTGTCTCAATTTGTCTCCTGCTCTCTGGCATGTTTTGGGCAGCCCTGACGGTATTCTCCAAATACATATTTTGCTGGAAGTCCACACATTTATTCTTTACCATTTTTAGTCTCCCTGTAACCTTAATTAGAAATGTAATTAGATGATGGCTGGTATTCCTTGGGAGCTCCCAAGCGTGCACTAATTTATAGCCCACCATTACTCTGTACAAGTCATAGAAAAATCCATTTGCTGTAACAGCTGTTGCAGGGCAGGGATGGGAAACACAGTGGCAGGGCAGTTCTGGAGAGGTCCAGAAGAAAATGAGTGTGATTGAACGGTCTGAATGTAATAGAGTGCCTTCAGAAATGGATGAGGGCTGATTTATCTCCTCTCTACCAATTATACCATTATAACTCTTGCCACTAAGAATTTTTAACATAAGGTTTGCTGATGGGTTCATGAAAACAGGGCTGGTCTGGACCCTGAGAAATCCCCTGTGAGATCCTCTGTCCAAAAGCAGGCTTGTTCCTGGCAGAGGTTTGCCCAGTGTATTCTTTAGCATGCTCTGTAACAGTGTCCTGAGGAGGTTTTTTTCTGAATGAAAGAAGACAGCGATGTCTGGAACAAGAACAGGAGCAGCAACAACAAAGATTTGTGACCTTCCAGTGGCATGTTTCCTGATAGCAGTAAGAGTTGATGCAGAGCAGTAAGAGTGGGTCTGCACCAGTTATGAAAACAGATGTGGAAGAGAGAATTTCTGTCCTAAAGAGCTTACAGAAATGATAATGACAAGCAAGTTTTGTACCCATTTTGGCTAGAGGTTTTTTTAGGCTTTGTGATTTGTCTAACCCAAATAATTTTGTCCATCTTTAATATTATTCAGGATTATAGGAAGGAAATGCTTTACAATGGCAGCTTTTACTGAAAATTGCTAAATGTGGGCTGCAGAGTAACGCACTGCTCTTCCTTGGTCCATGATGGGATCATGTCTGTCTGTTTAGTATGATTCTGGGCTAACGCTGATACCTTCAGACTGAATGTGAATCAAATTCAGTTCTAACTCTACTGCCATGTCCAGCATCTATAGATGAAACTTGTCATCCCCTGGGTAGCATTAAGATAATATACATTCCAAAAAGCCTGCTAACATCTTCCCTGCCAGAATCATTTCCATTGTATGGGTGAGGCAGGGTGGATAGAAAGAACTATTTCAACTTCTGTTGAAATACAGGGGAAAACTCACACTGCCTCCGTAAGAAGTTAGATCAAGTTCCAAGGCTGCACGTCAACATTTTTCTGAGTGGTCCTGGCTCTGCGCAGGGGCCCCTACATCATGTTACATTCCTTCACAGAAAAAAGGATGTGGGAATTCTTTACCCTTCCAGAGACAGCTCTCTTTGGAAATCACATTTGTTTTCTCTGTAAGTGCCAGGGAGAAACGGATGTGAAAAGCTTAACAGTCAACTCTAAACTGCCTTTTATGCTGGCATCGTTTTTTGGAGGGGGGAGGAAGGGACTGTGCATGCACATGCACTCACAGCTAAGGTCTTAATTCTATCTCCAGATGCTGTGCATAATCTAGAGGTTTATCTTAATGAATTATTTCTGTTATTACTGCAGGCAAAGTGAGATTTAATTTGATGTGTGATATATCCCTGGATTAACTACCCTTTGGTTTTATTTGCTCCATAATGGTGAATTTTTGTTTATAGACCCATTTTGTAATTACATCCCTGAGCTCAGAAGGGCTACAGCAATGCTGCTCCATCCTATATAGGAAATCAGGATCCAATTCCCTTCTCCCAGTCCTGTTGTCAGCTGTGGCTAAAACAGAAGCTGCACAATATGATGTTCACCGTTTTGTCTTGCTTAATAGCAGCTTTACAGGACAAAGTACATTGAATTGAGAGACTCTCCTTGGCTGAAAAGACTGTGATTGCCATTTGAGAGGTGTAGGCAAAATGGCAGAGAAGCTTCACCTTGAGAAGTGACAATAGTGTGTGTTGTAACAGGTGCCAGAAACCATCAGTCAAATCCTTCATGAGAGCAGCATGCTAAAGTGTCACTGTACCACAGAGGCTCCAAGGGTGGTAGAGGGAGCTGTGGGACATGGGAGCACATGGAGCAGAGGTTCAGTAATCCCTTGTTTCCCAGCTGACCTCCTCTCCATGGGAAGCTAAGCCTTCACCCCGTGCTGGAAGATGCAGTGCAGCTTGGTGACCATGGCACTGGGACACTCTTCTCCCTTCCTCTTTTCCTACCTCATCCCGCCTTTCCCTCCTCTTCTACCCAGGAGGTTGAGGATCAACACACCTGCCCCGGCTCATACTCACATCTCTTTAGCACCTTCTTGCAATACTCCCAGTTGTCAGAAGAGAATGAGGAGGTTGCTCCAAATCCAGCTCATCCACTTCCCTGGTGGTGGTATGGCACAGCCACGAGGGGACCCCATCCCCTGCATGAGGGGGTAGAGGGGCAGACACACAGAGGGCTGAGATCCCACAGCAGCTCCACAGAGAGCAGGACATGACACTGTGGTTACAGAAGCTGTGGCAGCACCCATCCCTAATCCCCTGGTAACATATGGTGTTGCATGCACACAGAATCACATCTCATTGCAATCATAGCCATCTTAATTAGTACTACTTATAACAACAGCAGTCAGTGCAAGTACTGGGAAAAGTGGAAGCAAACAAATTATCTCCTTGACTTGACTCAAAGCATCATTGCCTCATTATTGGCTCCAGACTGACCCTTCATCATTGCCTCATCATTGGCTCCAGACTGACCCTTCACTCCTGAGCACACACTCAGCTTGCTGGGAGCACGGACTGATCTCCTCCCTACCCAGGAGACCCACACTGGAGCTTTGCTCCCACCAGCACATGGTGTGATGGAGCACCTCAGGAGTGCCCTGGAGTGGGGACCTCCATGGGACCAGCCAGCAGCTGTGAGGTTCAAACAGAAGGCCATGCTGTTCAAGGAGGGAGGTGCTGGCTTCAATCCCTATTCAAAGAGAGCCACACTAAAAACTACATGTATTTTCTAGGTATACATCACACTGAAGACAAAATGGTATTTTTACTGGCAGACAAGAATGTTTGAGGCCATTAAAGTGCACAGAGCCAAAGCCTCCAGTCTGTGAAGAGTGCCTGCAGATGGACGTTACACGGCATCTATCTGTGATTGCTCCTGACGTGCCAGTTCTCTTACACTTCCATTAAAAGTTTATGTCCACTTTTTTTTCCCCAGCAAATAAAATTAAACGTTGGAAAGCCAAAGTGAAAAAGATAAAATGTGTCAGACTTGCTTGGACCAGTACAGGATGGGATATCCAAAGCTGACACCAGAGCTGTCTCCAAAATCCCCTCCTGTTCAGAGAGCAGTGCTCCAAGGCCCAGCTCCCTGCCCTTTCCCGGTAAAACCAAGCCAGTGGTGTTGTTTTACTGCCTCCCTTAAGGGTGGAAAGTGATTTAAAAATATTTTTCTAAGAGGCCCCAAAACACAAGCAGCGTTTTTATGAGTGAAAATCGAGGAGTATGCGTCAACATTTGCAAACATATCGAGGGATGCAAGGAACATAAATCCTGGGACTTTAGAGTTGTCACGAGGCCAAATTCTTGTTTCCTTTACCCATATGAACAGTGTTGCTCAAATCAATGGCTTGAAACAGTTTCTGTAAATAAAATGAGTAAGACTCAGCCTGAAGTCTACAGAAAATAATATGAACAATCTTTCTTCCCCTGAGGAGAAGCAGCCAAGCATTCCTTGGCTTGACCTGTCCCCGCAGAGCCCGTGGGGCAGGATCCACCGTGCCCGATGCCCTGAGCACGGAGCTTTTGTTTCCATTCTAGACCAAGAAGTGGATGCTAAGGCTGCTACTCACCTTCTATTCTAGCAGGTCATTTATTGATCCTTTTCTCTATGATAATAAGGTATAATAAATTTAACACCACTAAAGAAATTGTAAAGACTTGAAGACCATTATTACAGATTTTGTATGTGCAGTGAAAGGCAAATTGTTTGCAGCTATTATTGATCGGGAAAGGCTGAGTTAATGTAATTGCAGAACATAAAAGGAGAAAATATAATAGAAAAATAAAATTAATATACCAGTCACAGAATCTGAACTCAAAAAGCCAATAAAAGATGTGCAATAAAGCCCTCTAGAGAGATGCAACTCTGTCATGGTGAATATCAAGCTATTTACCGAAAACTGCAAATATCAACCAAGGCATCCCTCACCACGCCGACATTCAGTCCAGTGCTGTCTACACTCAGTGTCCTACAAAATTAGTAACTGCAGCTAAAACCGTGTTTAACTGATTGCAAAGTGTCAGCAAAGTCTTCACCTGCCCTGCCGTGGAAGCACATCTTTGAAGCCTTACTCTGGGATGCAGAGTAAGGAATCAGAAAGAAGTTGGTCCAGAAGGAAAATGCTGGTGTCATCAGCCTGTGGGCAGAACAGCTAAAAATGGAAAGGTTCCCAGGACACTGGGGTCCAGTTACATGGTGATACAAGATGTCCTACAATAAAGTGCCCTGTTGTGACAACAGCAGTGTTCTCCCTGTCAGAAACCATGAGTCAGACCCCACAAAAATCATGACATTGACTAGAGGACCAGGAGACCGAACAGAAGCAATTAAATAGATGCCCTTTGTATTTGTTATATGACTTGTTTGGGCTTCCTAGGGTTCAGATTTTCAAGCTTTGCTCTGTCTCCAGGAAGACTTGGCTTGTGTATTATTTTGTGCCAAAGCTCAGGTTGGTTACACTTTCAACCTTACGCAGTTCTTGCCTTTGAGGAGCAAAGTCTGTGTCACTGAGCACTTGCTTGTGGCACGGGAAGAAGTTTGTGGCAAAGCAGCAGAAAGCAAGAAAATGCTTTTACATTTTCTTTATGTATAACAGAATTTTCTTAGCACTTTCTGTCCAGAATGGGATGTAAGAATATCCTTTTAACGTGTCCACCCAAAAAGGGGTAAAATATAGACCTTTCATAGGCTATATATTTATAAAAAGAAATGGTGCTTTTAAAATGGGATGTCCAATATCTGGTGACTAATGGATGACAAAGAGGTTGCAGGGTACTTTATTAAACGTCTCTAGAGACAAAGAAGTCGATTGCTACTCACCAAGTTGATTTACAGTGATAAAGATTTCTATTTGTAGGAACTGCTCTGGCTTCAGTCACCTCCCCTTGTGGCTCAGGGCACATAAGAGACAGAAAGCTTTGCTTTTTTGAGAGGAAAGAATTTCTCTCTGAGCTGGGACTGACTGCATTTTTCTGGTTATCATGACAATCCTGTCAGACTAATGGGCTGATGGCCCCAGAGCAGCTCTGCTATCTAGAAAGGGAATAATGCGACCTCGAAGAATCATTATGTCATATTTGGTAGGAGCTTCATTATTATATTGGTACCATTCCCTGTGTTGAAACCATTCAAAATTGAAATAAAATAAAAAACTTCTTTGCATTTATCAGTTGTGACAGGGAGGAATGCACAATTTCACCCGCATTGCTCTCAATGGAGGAGAGAAAAGCTGGGACAGAGACTGGGGAGTGCAGAGGAAACGTTCCATGGTCACGGGAAGGTGTCCTTGGGAGGCTGGGTCTGTGACCACAGCGTGTCTGCAGAGGAGATCAGGAGCCCCAGCCAGCCCAAGCAGAAACCAGTTCTTGTTTCTGTGACAATATTTCCTCCTCTTGAACTTTGTTTTCTCTTCACAGTTTTTGTGGCACAACCTGCTTTACAGCACCAATTCTCAGCCTGCTCCCATTTATTCTGCTCCATCCTGAACTCTCTATTCTGCTCTGGGTTGGCTGCATCAGGACACGTTGTCCTGTGTCCAGAGCTCAGGGTAGAAACATGCTAAGTGAATCTCCTGCTTCCCTAAACCTGCTGTTATTACTGCCACGATTCTGGAGGGAGGCTGGGAGTATAGTGAAGATAAATTTGTAATAATCGAGGTCAGAAGTAGAACAACAGATAAAAGAGCTCAGAAATACAGTTGGTGATTTTCAAAACGCTGTTGTGCCACTGCCTAGTGGAGTGCTAACAACTACGATTGCAGAGTGATGTATTTGCTGCTGGGGGAGAAGACAACTGTACTGGGGGGAGGCTGAATAAAGAGGAATTATGGCTTCAATGAGAAGTACTTGCAGCATGAAACTGGTGATGGGCTTGTGAGGGTGTCAGCGTGACAGAAGCCCTGGGGTTTCCTACAGGATGCCCATTGATATGAATAGCAAGGTCACGATGGATCTCATGGATCCATCAATCACGGGAGCACAGACTGCAGGCACGGCATAGCTGGAGCGACACCGGCACTGCCATAGCGCTGCCTGAGCTGGGCTGCTCGGGCTCTCATGCCTTTCACTGAAAGCAAACTATTACAGAAGGAGCTCAGAAATGTTCTAGCGTGACAAAGGCGTGTTATAACTCATCGCACCAGGTCTTGAGAGTGCTTCTTCCTAAGAAACACACAAATTGGTGAAGTAGCTGACTCATCACTTCTTTGCCCCAGTGGTGGCCGAGCGATTTAACAAGAGGAGGTATTTTAAGGCTGCAGTTTTACAGGATGAAGGTATCAATTCTCTGTCTTTCCATGACTAATCCTGTTATGGGATAACGTGATTTTAGGACAGTCCATTTCAAAGGACAATCTTTTCAGCCTTGTCGGACTGAAGTCTCTAAGTCCATAACTCCCCTCACTCAAAGAAAATGGAGAAATCTTAACTTTCTATTACAACTGTTGAGCTGCATTTCAGCTGATTTCACTGATACCTTGCACAGCATCTATGGAATTTATTGACATTCTCAATTTTACTGATTTATGCAAATATACTGCAAGGGTCGTTCCCCAAAGAAGTGTGCATCATGGCACATCTGGGTACTGCTGTAAAACACAGCAGTGCACACCAGCCAGAGGTGGACCTGCTCACACCACTGGATTTATCTGCTGCTCTTCCCGCTGGTTTTTCCTTCACAGCATCCTTACAGAGCAGGGATGTGTTACCTCTGACGTTTTAAATGTGGGTGAAGTGAGGAACAGACGGACTAAATGACTTCCCCAGGGTCATTGTGAAAGGCAAGAACTGAACTCACGTGAACCAGAGCAGTGGTAAAAAAATCCCCATCTCCTCCGATTGCCCTCCTTTCATTTTCACCAAAAATTCCCAAGGAAGGTGTTCATTGAAGAGAAGGTTTTACACTTCTAACTTCCCAGCTAGTCCCCAAGCATTCATTTTTGGCTGCTGTATGGAACACTAGCACACTAACAAGGAAAGGTATTACACTTTATGCCAAAAACTAACTAACTAAGGTCTTACATGTCAATGGGCTTCTCCAGCAGCAGACTGTCCTTTCCACTTGGCTTGCTTTCTGGCAATAAAACCTTGGTTCTTTAAATCCAGACAAGTCCAGTTCTTTCCTCAGCAAGAGGAAATACTTCTATGACTGAGGCTGAAATGGTGATGTTATTTGTATTTACTGTAATAGGAGCCTGAAGAATGGAGCAGAAGCCTACTGTGATAGATGCTGTACAGATACAGTGTGTAGTCCCTGGCATTAGTAATGCTGGGTAGGGAGAAAAGGGGGTGTGCAGCAAGGACTGAAACATTGCAAAATTCAAGTATGAGTGCATTTTCATGCATTAAATGGCAATGAGCTGCAACAGAAACATTCTTTTTAAAATACACTATGGTATCTCAATATTGACAACTCCCTGCTCATTCTCACCTTCACCTTTCATAACACACTTCTTGGTTGCTTACAAAGCATTTTGCTCACCCTAAAAAACCCTCAATTATTTTCTTCAATCTCAGTGAACAAATGGTTCACTCTAGATTCTGCACTCCAGCAAGGTCAAAATCCATGTGTGCAAATGATTTTATCCCCACAATAACATATTCATGTCCTGTCTGGGGAGTACCACTGATATTTTCTGGAATAAAGTGGGAAGTTTTTCTACTTCAATTGATGTTTCAAACTATTCCCTTCTATTTAACTGTTACTTCAAAGGAGAGACAGCTCATTTGCCTAAGAAAATGTATCCACCCACTGAATGTTATTTCTCACTGTACATAAGTAATAGGAGATTTCCTACTTCTTGCCCACTTCTACCCCATAGATTTCATATGTAAACTGGGAACATGCAGAATATATTGCTTGGCACAAGTCAGAGAAGTTTCACCTGTGAGAACACAGCGTGAATTCAACCTTTGGCTGCTTGTACTAAACCACAGGGACAATCTACACTTAAATGATACAAAGTTCCTAGATTAGACACAAACCCACAAAACCAAACCCACAGAGCAGCGTTTGGGCTTGCAGAGCTCACTGACACTCTGACTCCATCCCATTTGAATCATTATGGGAGGAGAGAGGCTTCTCCCAAGGCAAAGGCAAAGGGAGCACAGTGTTTTCCCCTTGTTACGAGGTGCTCCTGGTACTTGGGGGAGGATGCTAAGGCACAAATCCCTTATCAAAAGACTGGTAAAGGAAAATATGATTTATTTCATAAAGAAGGGAGAGAAAAAGGGATTGATGCCCTAGGAGGGAGTGTGCTGTGCATCAGGAGAGCACACCTATTCTCACATTTTACAGTTAAACTTTCTTTTGTCTTTCAGAGTTAGACATTCATTTCACCTTAATGTAGGAAGTATCTGATATTCCTTGCTGTCCTCTGCAATGAATCCCCAGGATTCACTGCCATAACCTCAACATATCACTGAGCTCAGCACCACAACAGGTGAGCAAAATTTATACCAGGGTTTGCCCTTTCGATTTCACATGTTTCTGTGTGAACCTTGAGAGGTGGGAAGAGAATTATTCCTGGTTCACATGTGATTTCGATTTTCTTCTTTTTTTTGTGGTCCATGGATTTATTTCTGTGGATCAGATTAGGTTCCAGATGATCTTAAGCCATTATTTCCTCTTTGTCACAGGTCAACTCTTATCTTACTCCATTTCAAAAATGAGGCGAGCTCTGTTGCTCTGAATGCAGAAACACAGCTCCAAAAAACCTCTGCTAGGAGCCGAGCGACAGCCAAAGTTCTGATTACCTTCACCTCCTTTGCGGGCTTCTGCAACAAATGCAAACGGCTGTGAAATCTTTTCCAGCAGGGTAATGGAGGGAGGAGAAGAGCTGGCTGTAAGTTTGAGAATTATTATTCCTACAAACCCATTCACACACCTATCACTTGGGACAAGTGAAGGGCCAAAGACATGCCAAGCAATTACACAGCTACATAGGTTTGTGCACAAGATATTCCGCATCACGTTGGCTGTAATTCGCGCTCACTATGTTGGCACTGGCTTCACCTGTGTCAGATGGCAGCAGAGAAAACAACTTTTCTGGGAGACTAAATCCATCTTAACTGTGGCCAAGCCATGTCCTTGTTTTGGAAAGTCTGATCGGGAGCTGCTGCACCTTTCAATTTAAAGTGGAAAAAGGGTTTACAAAACTCAGATTCCTTAGTGGCTGCTTTTCACCTCACTCCCAGCACTCCCAAGCAGCATCAAGATGCTCAGAGCCTGTTGGTGACACCAACAGAGCTAGCCACAGCTCCCAGGGAAATTATGAGATAATGTTCAGACCTGGTTCTGACCTTAGGCAGTACTTTGTGTCCTGATGAGAAATGATTTCTAAGCATCTTTATTTTTTCCCTCACTACTCATTTGAGTTCAGAGAAACCAGATGAATCTGTTTCCTAGTTCAGGTACAAAGATAGAAGAACCACCTTCCTCAAATTGCTGAAGTTCATGGCATGAAGAATCTTGGCAAAGTAGGAAGAGAAGTGAAGGTCATCATTCATGTTTTACAACACATTTGCAGGTGCTTAGAGCCTACAAAAGGGTTGATGTGGTGATGAAGCGAGTCTTGGCCTTGTACAGCTTGGTGTTCAATACTGACCAAATCAATTAACCCCTTTTTCTCTGTTGGTAGACTGGAGGCCGCCATTCCCTGCCAAGCAGAAGTGGCTCACTTCATTGTTTTTCCCAATGTATTTTGAAGTCTTCCCTCATTCAGTCTTGTAGAGACCCAAAGCCAATCGTTGCCATAAAACAGACCACAGAAAAGGACACAGCAAGGCAGATGGACCTGTTCTGAAGGCTTCCTGAAGTCTAAAACTACACAACTAGATAAGTAAGGATTT
The DNA here is from genome assembly GCA_013398125.1 of Aegotheles bennettii. Taxonomy (NCBI): domain Eukaryota; kingdom Metazoa; phylum Chordata; class Aves; order Caprimulgiformes; family Aegothelidae; genus Aegotheles; species Aegotheles bennettii. The sequence goes on from VZRW01002848.1 coordinate 79,524, forward strand.
GTTGGAACTCATTGATTTTGACCGAGGATTTTTTTAACAATGAGAAGAGAAATACAGTCAGTTACCTTGGTGTGAAGTGTGTGTACCCTTGACTTGCCAGAAGCCAAGAGATCAAGTCAGAGGTGCTAAAGGTGTCTCTGTTTCCTTGAGAAGCACAGCTCCCCAGCTGCAGAGACTGCATGCTGCCCACAGGATCAAAAGATCCAAGGGATTTTAAAGAGTATCACTATGCTCCTAAAGACTTGCCTATTGTCCTACTAACTGTTTGGAGGCAGGGCAGAAGAGCTGCCTCACTTCAACTGCAATATGTTGGTAGATTGTAACCCTTGGATAAGGATTGAAATCTCAGACTCTTAGAGCTGTGCCCTTGAAAATCAAGTCTCTTGTTGAACGAGGCTGCAGAGACTTAGAACAGCATGAACAAGGCTATGCTAGAAATTAGTTATTGTAACCACATGGTCCCACAGGAGTAGTTTGGCAGGGCACTGTAGCTGCTTTCTGCTATTTGCTTGCCCCAAGAGAACAGAGTTCGGAATCGCGTCTCCCTCTCCCAGTAATATCGTGTTTTGTGCCGCTGCTCCTGCTTTGCTGTGTATCTGCCAAATGCTGCAGGTGCTGAAAAACAAAGGTGAAAGCACCCATATGGTGCTTTTGGATCACAAAACCAACTCACAGAATCAAAAGCCCAAAAGGACCTGTTTCTTTTCCCTTGTAGGAAAGCCTAACAGGGAATCCAGGGAGTTACGTCCAAGTGCCAAGGCCTATGAAAGGATTTATTGTGAATGTCTTTTACAAGATTCCTTCCCTGTTGGAGATAGGCCCTTTGGGATTCCCCTTCATGATATTGCTAATCCTATCTATTCAAAATTTATGATGCACATTCCCTCGAGCACCAAGACGACTTTAAAAACACAGCGTACACTGGGGGTTTTGTCATTCCCCTTTTCAGATTTCAGAACGCAGCAATTTACTTTACTCACGGGCTTCCTTCTGCAAACACAGGAGCTGAAAACTCACTTTCGTTTGTATGGGATATTGTGTTCAGTGCAAGTGTTTACTAATATTCTTGCACAGATCTGAGGTCCAATGCTTTCCCTGGAATCAGTCATGCCAAGACTCAGGGTCAGCAATTTTATGTAAGGTGTGTGCATGCAATTGTGTGTACTCACATGATTCTTTGTTTTGGCCAGCTCCTTCAGTCACTGCTTTAGAATTAAAATCAATTTGAAAATATCTTTTCCTTTCCATACACAAAAAAAGTGACTGCAAATATAGTTCCTCTCTTGTGTTTTAAAATCTTTCTTCTCATCTTTCTCTGTGTTGGTTAACTCCAAGCATGTGAAGACTAAGTGGAGCTACTCTGCAGTTCCCTGTTGCATACAGGTAGGAGGAAGAGAGCAGGATGTAGCCTGGCTGCCCAAAATGTCCTGCCCTGGGAATAAATAGCTTTATTTCATATGTGCCAATTCCCCAGCCTCTGACGTCCTTACTATCTACAGCAATAATATACTCAGGGCTCCCAAACCTGCACCTGACTGCGGCAGAAATGACAGGTCAGTGAGAGACAAACTTTCTGTTTCAGGCAATACTTTAGCTCCAATGAAAAACACATACTGGGAGTTTTTGGTTTAAAATGTCTTATTATATTTTCCCCCACTCTTTTCCTGATAAAGTTTAATTTGATTTGGTGTAATTGAGAAAATATCCCGAACAACATACAAATTACACAATGCCTTCTTTACATAGGATTAGCAAAAAACTACTTTCTTACAATGTTACCTTCAAAAATCTACAAATATATTTAAAACCTGGCTTCTTTTCTCATGTAATTTGCCTTCTCCTTAAAATAAAAAATGCTTTCTCTATGGAATATGGTCGCGTTTTAGCTTGAAAGCACAGATTTACATCTCATCTCTGAGTCTCTGCGGTGCCTCCCAAGCACAGCAAGGACTAGTTCACAGGACAGTTCCAAACCAGCATTTTAGAAATATAAATCCAACCCCAGCCCTTCTGAGAAATAATCCATTCAGTCTCTGGGAATATCAGGAAAGACAGAAAAATGACAGCACTAATAATAAAAACACGAGCTGCTGTTATTAATGGAGGAGTTATACAAAGCGCACATTAAACAAAGCTCATTTAAAGATGCTCTGGTTTAATTAGATTTAGTTTAGCCACCTAAAAAAACAACCCAGCAGAACTTGTGGTGGGGCTTTGGCTGCTGCTCCCCACCGTGAGCCCACCTGTTTCTCCAGCCTCGCTGCCCTGGCAGTCCTAAAATCCTGGGGTCGGCTCCGCGGGCTGGGGCAGGCTGCAGGGACAGGCTTCCAGGCTGCCTCGCTGCGATGCTTGGGGGAAAAAGTTTTTTGAGTGAAAAACTACCTTTGTCCAAGATCTGCCATGCTAAGAAAGCAGAGAAACAAATACTGCTCGGCGTCTAACTTTTTTTTCAACCAGTGGGCTTCCAGGCAGGGAATAGACATGGAATTTCAAGTAGTTTTTCAGACTCTGCACAAAATCCATTACAAAACCTACACTGCTTTAAGGCGAACCCTTCCCCCAGTATAATAATCTTATAGATATATGTATATATATATAAAAAAAGCCCAACCTCCATACACAGATACAGCATATATCAGGAACAATGTCTCTGTGCCTTTGGCTGTATATCTGGATGAGGGAAAATTCCTCTCCTTGGAATAGTACCCTTCCTGGGGAGCACTTGGAGCCTGACCCGAATCCCAGGGAAGCAGCGTTCCCAGCGAGTACCTTTGGTAGCATGGAGCAGGCAGGGAGGAGGCTCCCGTGAGCCGCAGGCGGGGAGCGCCGGGAACTATTTCTATATAAACAAGCCCAGGATCAGCTAAAGTTGCTGTTCACTGGCAAACGAAAATAAAGAGATAATTCAGAATCAAAGGTGAGTCAAAGAAAAAATATGTCCAATAAGAGGAGGCAGCCCAGACAATCAGTCAGATGCCAAAACATGTGACAGACCCAGAGGCAACTCCAAAACAACCAAACCAACTGCCTGTGGAGTCTGCCAAGGAGCCAGATGCTCCTGCTTAAAAATATCTTCCGCTGCCTTGGCATCTGCATTTTCTGCCTGCCGTCAAAAGAGGAGGGAGGGGAAAACAGGAGAGGGGTGCAGGAGTAGGGGGGGGGGCAGCAACTAATAATATTTTTGCCATTTTAATTCTAAGTACTTCTGATTATTCATTTGCAGTTTGTCATCGTGTCACCGGAGAGCAAAACAAAACCCCAGCCTGGCATAGGCTGGGAAGGGAAAAACAGGCAAGGCCCTCTCTGAAGGGGGAAAAACGATGAGAAAGATCTAATAATTCTGCATTGCTGTGGGTGGCACATTCCCTGTAAGGTGATAGAAAGCTCTAAGCTGCTGGAGCTGGCTGTTTACCACCCGAAAAAGAACCCGTGTGCCTGGACCCCGATCCCTGGCTGGCGGTGGCAGGGCCCTGGGGATGGAGCCAGGCACAGGGTGCTCCAGCTTGCACCCACCCAGGGAGACCCTGAGGTGCCCAGCGCTGTGCAGGGGGGACAAACGGGGAATTAAATCCTCTGAATGAAAGTATTGCTGCTATTACCGAGGCTTAAAACACACTTTTGCAATATTAACTTACTGACTGAAGATGCAGGTTCTTTGTTACTGTAGTTGATTAAAACCATTAAATAAAACATAAATTCTGGAAACATTTGATTATTCAATGGGAAAAGGTCGAAGAAAAGCACAGTCAGAAAGGAGAAAATCTGCACAATTTCCTATAGGAAAGTTGTAATGCAGAAAGTATTATCCCATTTCGTTTTTATTGAAGGTTTTTATCTCCTGTATGAAAGTTTTCACAGGTGAATACGCCTCTTCAGAAATTAAATTGCACAACAGTTTTATTTGTGTTTCTGGATCATTTGAGTGGGAATCAGGAACCCCACGTGTGGTCTGTCCCACTGCCACTGAATTGATCGAGTGGCCTCGGGTTCTGCACACACAAACCTCCGTGCTCCCGCGTGTCGGATGTCCCTCACCACCCCATCCCAAGCAGAGCTGTGCTTCCAAAGCCCGCGCTGTTGGAGCAGCAGGTGCCCAGCAAGACTCAGAATCCAACACTCTGTTGGAGAGCGATTTTGCCTGAAGAGAGTGTTTGTTTTTGTAAGATAGAAATCAGAATTTATCTTCCTTCTGGGTGCCCAGGTTGGGTTATTAGCAGGAGGGTTTGGGACACTCAGTGCATCGGGGTCTGCCTCGATCGACACGCTCCAAAGCAAGAAAACTGCTATTAAATGAGAGCATCACTGCCTTTAGAGAGCAAACAGTGCTGAAGGTCAGGTCGAGCAGGGCTGGGGTAAAACTGCACCCCACTCCCAAACTCTCGTAAAGAACAGAAAGATCTTTTTGTGCCATTTGACTGATTTTCCCCCTCGGGTGCCCGGCGTGGCCCGGCTCTGCAGTGTTTGTTTCTGGGCAAAGCTTCCCGACGGCTGATCGCCGGCAGAGAGGGCGAGCTCTGGGCTCGCAGCTTCTCTCTCAGCCCCTCAATCCATCTGGCACCCATGGGACTGCCACCACCTTTTCTGCACCGAAGGGTTGAACTCCCTGCCGAAAATCTGTGCTACACCTTGCAGACTGAATTTTGCATAGAGAACTCATTTGCAGCAAAACGCAATCGCAGTAAATAAATAAGCAACGGGAGCCAAAATGGCAGCGTGGTGAATCGGGAAGCTTATTGCAAATAAATGGAAAGAACTTGCGGTGATGAACATTTCATGCAAGTCTGGTACTGAGATTGTAAGAATTTTGCATGTCTACATAAACTGACTGATAGCAAAGGAGTTTCTAGTCCCCCTCATGGCACACACAAATGTCTGTTAAAGACATAAATATTTAAAAACAACAGCTAGACTAAGAGGGTTAGCTTTCATTTCATCTAATTTGGCAAGCATTAGCTACACCCACCAGAAATCATTTTATTTTGTGTAATTTAATAACAGATCTATTGTAGCATCGCAGTTTCTGACATACCGAAACAAATCAATGTGGCCTTTTTTAAGTTCAGAATTAATATAAGGCTGTATTTCAAATGTTAGATGGAAATCAATAGAGATTAAAACCTTTCTGCGTTATTCACTTGTTTTCATCCTCTGCTGCAAGGTTTATTTGCCTTCCTGCATGTAATACAGAGACTTTGATCCTTGTTCAAATATCTCTGATTTTTTACTTCCCTCATGTTTGATCTGGTTCTCAGGTGAGAAATATTGGCAAAACTTGTTAGAATTACACCTGCCAATGGCAGCGTATAGGCTAGCAACATGAAATTATATAAACTGTACTGTGCATGCCCTTTGGGTTCTTACACATCAGAATAATATTCCCATAGAAATCAATCTGAGATTTTAATTTATTAAACCCTCTCTCTTATCCTCCCCCCCATCCTTAAAGGGATAGATGGAGACATGGAGGAAGAAGTGAGATAATATCAAATAAACCAGGTTTAGAGTGGTCATGGATGACCTTCACAATATGCGTTTTGCAATTTTGGGTGGATTAGAGGAAACTAATGATGGCTTTGAAATGAGCTTTTGGATAAAGCTTGGGAAACTCTAATCATTACAAATCCACTACTTAGGAGAACAATTCTGTGCAGCACACTGCAGCTTCAAAGCATACATGTCTGGTTTTCTTTCCTCCTCTCTACAAGCTTATTTTGCTTTCGCTTATTCTTGTCTTCTTATAGGAGCCCAGTGACTGTTTTCATTTTCTGCCCTGCCTTTTAATTTAAGGGAGCCTATATATATATTTATTATTTTTTTTTTGCCATTGCATTGCCCTTACAGTGCCTTTTGCATTTAGTTTAGGACTCATAGAGTTAACAGGCTGGGGAAGAGAGAGAGGAAAAAAAAAACCCACTTGCATTAAGCCTGAAGCCTGTCACCTTTTCTTGGCAATTACACTGCTAATGGCTGGGTCCCAAGCAAAGTGGCAAAGAATATCTCTTCTCACGTTCCCAACTCACAGTGCATTCCCAAATACCAGATGGTGTTTTTGGAATCCATTTCACTATGTTTGATATGACAATACTTTTGTATAATGTTAAATTATATATAACTATTTCAAATAGCTGATATCAGAACAAGGCAAGAAAAGGAATATTAGATGCAAGGAGGAAAGAGAGAAACTGAAGACTGAAGGTTCTCGTCTCCTCCTGTTGTATCTGGTGTCTCTCAGATTTTTATGTAATTTGAACAAAAGAGAAAATAAAAGTGGTTCAACAGAGCAGCTCTTGCAGTGGTACTACACAGAACTGGTGTTGGTTCCTTCCCAGAACTTGGTGTACATCTTAGGACCCCTGCCAGCTCCACAGGACACGAGTGCAAGAGCATAAATAGTGCAGAGAAGCACAAAAAAAGAAAAGGGGAAAAAAACCAGTCACGATTAAACAAGTCTCATCATTTCCTTTACAGACCTGAAAACTTGGGAAAAACAAGGCCCAGAAAATTCATGAGGGGTAAATTGGTCCATCTCCATTACCTTCAGTGGAGCTATGCCAGTTGACAGGAGCAAAATATTTGGCCCAAGGTATTTAAGTTGAAGCAACTCGGATCTCTGTAGTAAGTCATCTATGCATCTTCCCAAGTGTAAGATCAAAGTAAAAGTGTAAGCCCAAATGTAATTACAGCATCCAATCTTGCTTGCCCCAGATTAGCTATTTCAGTTTTCTGTTAACACTGACGGACTTACAGGAGCTGGAAAATATCCACTGGAATCAGGCCTGCAGATTTAGTTGCAATACAATTCATCACGCCTGAACTGAAGAACAGAAGTAGCTTGGCCATTCCTCAGGAGACAACCAGGACCTCAGCTTTGGGGGGACGAAGATTTTCCTTTTGTTGGACACACTACAAACAATTTCTTAAAAACAGGAAGAAAAGGCACTGCCGAGGGGAAAAAAGTATTCAAGCTGATCGGTGTCCGGTCAGCCTGCCAGTGATGCCACTGTCGTTGTCAGAATCCCACTGTTTAGGCACTGGTTAGTTTTGTGATTTCTAAACTGCAATTGTTTATTTTAATGTAGCCAGAACTTTGTTTTCTTCCTTCTCAGTTGCAGCTCAAGGCACATTTTAACAACCAGCAAGCTTTCAGGATAAATGCTTACCAACAAACACGCTTCCCAAGCTTAACTCAAACATGAATATTGAAACTATAAGGACACAACTTCACAAGTAATTTGTCTACTTCAATCCATTTTTTTTCCCCTGCATATGCCACAAACCTGTGGTGTACATAATCCAAATGAAGGTTTCATTCATATGGCTATGTATGAGCAATTTACCACGTTAGGACTTACTTTTTACACAACAAAATACTGGTTTTCCCCTCTTGATTACTTATCCTGCCAGCATACAGTAAAGATTATCAAGCCCTTAAAGGATCATACAGATCCAGTGACTACTACATAATTAACAATAACTTGTAGCAATGCAATTTAAGAGTCTTTTTAATGGGCATAGATGGCAGAATGTATAGCCCATCTTTCTTTGTCATCCTAGAAAAGGGGCCCCATGCGGAGCTGCTGGTTGCTGAGTGATGCTTTGTAGTCTGTACCAGACAGTTGCACAGTACCAGCTGCATTGGCAGGTAGCCGAAGTGCAAAGAGATAGCTGCCAAGCTATGCTATACAAAGGAAGCAGTGCCAGAGAGAAAGGGACCTTTGCATGAAGTCACCTTTGACCCTGAAGCCAGCATGGATCCCATATTCATCAATTCCAGACAATTGCATCTTTCATTCCACCACAAACTATGATTAGAAAGGGCCCATTTGTGGTAGTGATTGTTAGTTTACACTTCCCAGAGATTGGATTATTTAATCTTTAGTTCTGTTGGCAGCAATATTTTCCCTAACCTTTTGTAACGGCACGCCAGCGATAATCTAACATATGTATATAGGGAGGTGCACACACACATCCACACAGGCACCTCCCTTCCCACCAAAACCAGGCGAGGAGATAAAGATGCACAGAAAAGGGAAAAGCCGCAGCGCACAAAACTCCCGGCGTTTGGCAAACACGGTGCTGATGTACATTTTCAGAAGGCAGTCTGGGAAGTGTGGTGCACTCCACAGTATCTCAACTTCTGCCCACAGACCTGACGTTCCTCCAGTTCCTTCCATTTGGTAGGAAAGCTTTTGCTTTAGAGAACTGAGATAGAGCAGAGGCATTATTTTCAGACAATTGCAGATGAGTTGTTTTTTTAAAAATGTCTATAAATATTGACTACTTGTAGTACATGCAAAAAGAAGAGGAACATTAAACAGATTTTCCATGGACCCATGAGAAAACTACCAACGACAAGCAAACAGCACTGAGGGGTGTGGGGGGGGGAGACAGCGCACAGAATTAAGCAGCAGGGAAGCGTCGCGGCCCAGTTCCTGCTACTTCTCTCCTGTGTGTCCAGCTTTGATACTGTGAGTCCTATTGAAATCCATGGCAGAGCTCACAAGGTGCATGCATATGTCAGTGCTGGCAAGTTTGGGATCTTAGTCAATGGATCTTCAATAGCAAACTGCCCCCGTAGCCTCCCCAGCTTCACACAGTGCTTCCTCGAGCAATACAGCGAGCTGCTGGCACAATCAACAAGTAGGCAAAGAACAGAAGATGTCTGAGAATGTAACTCTTAGCAAGGACTTCCCAGAGTGTTCAGGAGAAAAAAGGGGTAAAAACCCTGCCAGAATCAAATGAAGAACTAACGTTTGCAATTGGAAGTGAAGAGAAAAGGGAAAAAGAAAAAAGAAAAAAAAAAAAGGATGGGGGTCTATAAAACTTTCATGAAAAGCTTTTTTGATCTGCTCCTTTGGTCTCACCTCAGAGATGATAGCTGAAGGGAAAAAATCCCTCTACCTGAAGGCTGGCCGTATTGTGCTGCACCTGACTTCTGGCTCACACGCAAGACCGTCTGTTCTTTATTTTCACTCTGTATGAAGCTAATGGAATTTGCAGTTGATTAACCTCAAATCTGGAGTAATGATCCAGCCTGGGACTGCAGCTGGCAATGCTGGGGCTATTTGTACTTCTTAACTGAGTAAGACAGCAACAAGTATAATGGCACAAAGGTAAAGATCCTGGGTAGCTGGGTGAATGTCAGAGGTGCATTAAAGGAGTTGAGAACACGATCTGAGAGTGCCCAGAGTGTCTCTCCTCCCCATGAAGAGAAATTAGGAAACTTAATCACAAGATAATATAATAAAAAGTATATGACTACACTTATTCAATAATATTCTACAGGGGACACTCCAACCACAAGATTTACCCTTTCTGCACACCGATTCCCTGCATCACAAAAAAGGTCATCTATTGAGGAACAGCCTTTGTAGAAAATTTAGGAGACGGTGTCCTAAAACTTCTCTACAACTTCTGTTTGAGTGAAAGTGAAGTCTTCATTAGACTTCATTACTGCAAAGTAAAATTCAGAGTAGAATTACACTGTATTATTTGTATTTATTTGTTTGTGCTGATTAATTATTCTGTCTGAAATATGAAAAATGGCAGCTGAATTGCTGCAGATAAACACCACCAGAAAGCAATTCAAGCATTTTTTTTTTCTTAATAGATGTGTTTCTGTTTTTTCCTTCACAATTGTTCAAAGCTTCAATGGACAGAATTACACAAATGTGCACCAAACCTTGGAACTAATTTAGTTTAGCAAGTGCTTCACACATCTTCATTTACTGAACAATGTTACTTTCAAATCATGACAACATTCTTCCTTGCCTCATGACTAATACAGTGTTATTCAAGTCACTCCTCTTCAGATCTTTGCTAATCTTCTCCCCAGCTTTACTACCTGATTCCTAATTAAAATCAAACTGACAAAGTTCCTACCACTGGTGTAAATCCTGCTACCCCAGGCCAGTGACAGGCACTGGTGCAAAAGGCATCGTGTGGCTTCCTTTCCATGGCATCGTTTGGAGGAGAAACTTCTTCAAAGAATTAGAAAAAATGAGCAGAGAGCTGGGATGAGCCGTGCTTGTTCTTCGGCTCTTATACTGTTTATTGGATAAATAAGTCTTAATGTGATGTAGTGAAAACAATTTTTCAGTCTGAGGAAGATCATTCCTTCTATCCTGTGTAAGACTTGTCAAATTAATGACTACCAGTGGACTTTACTAACACTACACTTACTGTCTGTATTTTATTTATATACCGTGCATGTAAATATACATGTGCACACACACACACACACACACACTGTGTGTACTATATGTCAACAACTAATCAAAAATTGTTTGCCCACAAGCATATGTGAAAAATTCATCTAAATAATTGTACATTTAATTTTTAATGAAATCCCAGTCATCCACTCGATTTACCAAACTCCTACTTAATATGAAGCAGCGGCGTGCGCGGAGATCTCTGTGTCTTACACTGTGTGAGCATACGTACCACTTCAGGCATCCTCAGTCAGGTTTTATTAGAATATTATCTTGATTTTTAGATCACTGCTTTTACTTGTGTGCAGAGTGAAGAAGCATATGCTATATGAGTAACCCATAGTGTTTGGCTTAAAGGCAAAATAAAAGTCAGCAGTAAATAAACAGTAAAGAACAGACTGCTGGTAGATGGGAAGGCTCCACAACCTATTCGGTCTTTCCTGTCTTTAGCTCCCCTAATTCTGCAGATGCTTACATTCCTAAGTAACTTTTAAATAAAATAATGTACTTCAATTTCAGAATCTGTCTTCAGATAGTGTTGGAAATCCATTAATTAACATCTAACACCCTTTTTGAGGTGAGTTTTAGTATTCTACTCTATAGATGGGGAGGGTGAGACATAAAGAAGTTAAAGTGATAGATTTGGCAGACTCCTACAGAAACCAAGGGAAACACATTGTGGGTCTGCTGGTAAGAACACACGTTTAAGCAGGCACCTGCATTTTGCAGGTGCAGACACCTACAGCATACAAATAATAATTCTACACCACGCTCATGCACACCCATCCTGGAGTGTGCACCCAGGAAAGAACAAAGGAATCTGCAAGCATGAACACATACATGGAAGTGCAGGTGTTCGATGATTTCAATCCAAAGCACATGAACAGATGTTTGCATCAAATTGAAATTGTCACCATCCTCAAAACTCTGCAGCTCTGTCACTCCACCCTTACCGGTCTGTTTATTTCTCATATTCCAGAAGGCCTCGTTTCACACTGTTTTTCAGGGTACAACTTCCACTCATTTTGTCTCCAGCCCCTTATTCTGTTGAATAGGAAAATAACAATCCCCAGCCCATCGATCTTTCTGCTCTTAGGCAGCCAATCATTCCCTTTTTGACTAGAGAAACATGTTTTAGTTAAAGTTTTGTGCTCTTCCCTCTTGTATCTGCATATCACTATTGAAAAGGTCTCGCATTTTACACAGGATCAGTTCCATGATCATAGAGCAGATCTGAAAACAGAGGTGTTAGGACAAGTAAAGGAAAGGTGAACTGCACCATTCAAAGATGGGAACAACTGGTTCCCTAAGGGCACGTGGCTCCCGAGGTTAACGTGCTGTGAAACCATAGACTTTGTCAAGCTGCAAGTGGGGCACACCAGGATGCCGGGCTGTGGTTCATGATGAACAACAGAGCATTAGACTTTCCTGAATCTGGTGCCACTTTCTCAGCCTGATCTTTGCTCTTTTTTCTTGCTTTCCTTTTCTCAGTTTTCACCAGAGTTTACAGCAAAGTCCCCTAAAATATTCCCTGAAATTCTGGAATAGAGCAGATGCCATCAAACGTGGCTGCACTGCTGATCATGGGGGACATCTCGTGGAGCTGGCACAGAGCCTTGTTTTGTTCGGCCACCGCTGCTGTCCTATGGCTCTTTGGCTTCCTGCTATGGAGTTGCCTCAGTGCAGAAGAGTCTGGGCAAATGAGCTACTAATCTGCAATTCAAACCATGCCTCTGCACCTAAAGAGAGGAAAATAAACCCACAAAGTTATCTGGCTGTTCAGCGGTCCAGTTACTGGAGGACCAGAGCAGTTGGTAGCCCATATGTTACTGAATGGGATTTTAAGTAAGGAAAAAGGAACAACTTCTAAGAGAGATTTGGAGAAGAGGGAGAAAAAATTCTTGTAATTCACTGCCTCTATCCAGGTGTGATCTCCTGGTCACTGCTCTTCATAATGCCAGAAAACACATTCTTATATCAAAGCCTGTCCTCCTTCCTCTCTCCTTTACAATGCTTGTGCTGAATACCCAATGCTGCTGTCCTTTAGACTTTCTCTCCTTGACACAAACTTACATCAGAAATCAGCAATGTCACTGCTTGCCAGGAGCTAGGTCTTCACCAAGGACTTCCCACCATTTCAGGCCTATGTCCTCCTCCTACAAGCCCACATACTTCTGTGGAAGGTATTTCCCCCATTTCTCTGTGGAAGACTCTTAGAAAGCTTCATTAAGAATGAAAAGAATGGGTGTCTATAGAAATATGATACATTTCAACAACTCTACACATCTCCATAATGAAAAATCTATATCCTATAGAATCAGGTGAGACAGCTATAATCTGTAAGAAAGATACTGTTCTCTTTTAAATTGTTGAAATTGTCTATTATTTTCTTTTAAATTGTTGTCATCACTTTTTGAACACAAGGCAATTCCTTGGGTGTGTTAAATAATGTCTTATGCTACAGTTTCCCCCATTGCATGTGGCAGACAGAGCTGATCTTTTAAGCCTCATTTCCTTAGGAAATCAAGATAAAAGGAGAGGAAGCAACAAGTCCTAACGCAATGCTTACATTTTAGACAAATTGCAATGCATATAAGTCCTCATTAGCAGCAGATCAAGAGTAAATTTGAGTTTTACTTGTGTTTGCTTATAATCCTTGAAAACTTGTTCTGTTTGTGCTCTTGTAAACACCTGGGTGGTTCATCTTTCAGTCACTGCCCTAAATAACCCATCTTCTTAACCTATTCTTTCAAACAACAACACAAAGTTTCTAGTGAAAAAAGCACTGGCAAACAGAAATGCAGAAGCATGTTGTTTCTATTTGTTTCTGAGAGCAAACAAAAATGCTGACTGAATGAACGATCAGATGGGACAGTTTTTCTCCTTTCTTATTGAACATCAAAGGTGAATTTGGTTCACTTTGCAATACTCTTTGTATTTCCTTGATGCAAATCACTAAGCCATGCTTTGCTTTCCATTTCTATTTTCTTCACTAAAGATGACTACTTATGAATATCAGCATATTTCCACACAGAATCAGGTCCATTTTCTCCAGCCTAATTAAATTCTGGATTTAAAAGAAATCTGGATTTACTCACAAACTGTCTCAGTTATTGAAGTACTGTGTTAGTGACCATGTACACCCCGTGGCTCAGTTAGTCACATTTAAAGCAGAAAGGCCTATTTGAGAGCACTATCTGTGCTCTTAATTTCCACACTGCTCCTATTGACAACCTCAATCCATGTGTGCGATTCCAATTGGGTTGTGAAATTAATATGGCTGTTTGTGTACATCAAGGGCAACCTGCGCTCCTTTGAAAGCAAGGGCATTGCAATTATTGGTAGTAAAAGTCTACAAGCTTATAGTGCCATCTGTACTATCCAACACTTCCACCCATATCTAGTTGTATTGCTAACTTTGCGTTTCACAGCCTCGGAAAAAAAAGAAACCACCAAAGAACAACAGACGTGCTTATAGAGGCAAAATATTTTGAATCTCACTCCATTAGCCAACACATCCATTTCATCTGTTCTAATGATTTTTATCTTATTGAGAACTACTCTTCAATAATCAGCTCTATGGAAAATAGATCCAGAGATCTCCATCACAGTGAAGAGAAGTGCTAAAATCTTTGTGCAAAAGAGCTACTGCAGGCTTGTACAGCAGAGCACCTCAATCAGAGCGGCTCCTGCTGCTCCAAAATGAGTCGGGTTTCTCGGGAGGGTGGCAGGGCCTCTGCTTTCTGGGGGAGGATAAAGTATGAGTGTATTGCACAGGTACAGTGTGTGCATGTACACTACAAAGAGCTTCAGCATTTGCAATGAGTTCTGTAACTGTTGCCTGCAGTACTTGTGAAAGAGAAGTTCCAAGTGACATTAATGGAAATAACAAAGATACCAGAAATCCAAAACATGCTATTACGAACCAGTGTATTTGTCTTCAAATACCAATGAGGAAACAACTTGACTCATCCTAAAATCATCTTTAAATATTAATCAGTGGCCGTGACCACATCTGAGGGAGAGGAGTGAAGCATGCTTCTAGCAGCACAGTGAGGTTCTTTTCACACTGGGATTAAAACCCAGGGAACCTTTCGACAAACCAAAAGTGTTGCACTTTTCCTTCCCTATGGAGGTAAGGAAAGCAAATATTTACTTCCTTACTTATAAAAAGTTTCAGATTAGGTTTTTTTTGTATGGAAACTACTGGGACTTTGCCAGCAAAAAGTCTCAGAATATTCTTCTATTTTCACATCCATTTTCAACTAATCCAAACATTAGTGGAGGGCTGGACTAATGCAGCAGGATCAGACTGCCAGAAACCATCACAAGTGTCCCGATCAATTTAAAAATCCAGTCCCGGTGCTTAAAGTGGAGCACTAGATTCAGATCAAGGTGCCAGACCTTTCAGGCAGTTTCTATCTTTTTTGGTTTTCTTTCATGGTCTGGTATTCAATACAGTTCTCACACCTTCAGATCCCAATCCAGTGTGTTAAATTAAATGATGGTGATTGGTAGCACAGAGACACCTGAGGTATAGCACAGGCTGAGGTTAGAAGTCTTCCTCTTCATCCTTCACAAGACAGTTCCTCCAGATTGTCCTATTGCTTGCTTTGCCCAGCTATCACAGTGATTTTATAACCAGGGGCTGTGACGAGCTCTGGAAATAATACAAGGGCATCAACAGTGAGAATGAGCTGGCCTAAGGGTACAAAGCTGTGCTCTTCCTCATTCTCCTGCTGGTTGGGCAGCTATCTACACACTGTCCTTCTCCCCTGGTCAACACCAGGTGAGAACATCAGACCTCCGGCTCCCGGCTCAGAGGGCAGCACTGGGAGTCCAGATAAAGTGTTCTGGATAATCCAGCTTTTATCTCTCACCCTTCCTCAGAGTGTCCTACAGCTACACCATCGTGTTCCAACAAATGAGGAAGTTTCTGAGGGGAAGAGGGTTGAACAAGGGTTAACGTGGTACATTCTCCTCTTACTAAAATGATGTCATTTCCCTCCCCCTCCCCGAAAGTATCTGTTGCTTGGTTGTTTACATACTAAAGTTAATTTAAAATATATATTATAGACCCGCATGCTTTAAAATTGAGTGAATTCTCATATCTGAAGACATTGACACAAATTTAATTTAAATCTACAGTGCTTCAATCTTACGAAAAAGTATTGGTTTTAGCCACAAACTACCAGTTTTCCTCATTTTCTGTATTTTCTCCAGAAAAATAAAGACTAAGAAACAGAAGTACTGATACATTGTAGAAATTGTCCCAATGAGTTTATAATCCAGTGTAAGTTACACAGTACTGATAAGTAAAGGAAGTTCAACCAGACAGTTTAATCCTCCAATTTCCTGTCTTCTAATCAGCCACTGACTCCTCTGGCTTTAAATTAGAAACATTCATGGCAATATTCAGGACAGGTGAAGGAAAAAGTAGAAAACAACTAGGGCAAATACTTGTAGGCAAAAGGAGGCCACGTATAGAAAATTAAGATATTATAGGGTATGTAACATGATGCATGGAATACATATGTTTAAGTTCTATATGGAATTTAGCAACTCTAACAGAGAAGGAATAATTTTATTAAAAACACTCACACAGCAGCTGAGCAGTGTAGGAACACATGAGAGTTACTGTATAAAACAAAGAAAATCCATGCTGCAACATTACACTTTGTTCACACTTTGTTATTTTTGTAGAGGCAGGAGCAGGATAATTATTAATACATGTATGCTTTTTGATATACAGTAAATCAGAAGTAGGAAGCACAAATGAGCAAAGCCACGTGCGGTTCAACAGCATGTGAGGATTACCATGGTAAACTTAGCTGAGAGTATGTATATCATGTATGTATAGATACGGCCAGTGATTTAAACAAGAAATACTACTTTTGAGTGTGTCATGCTTCTGGACTTCTTTAGCTTTGGTAGTAACAGTTAACTTTCCATATGCTGAAATTAAATATTAGATATACCATTATTTTAGTTCTCATCTGCAATGAGATTTATAGTGAGGATTCTATTCATTCTTACTAGATGGAAATGCTGGTAACATTTTGAAATTTTCATTTTTTCTTTTTACTGAATAAATTACCTGAGCAATTCCTCTGAAAAAATGAAGCATAGAGGTGTGAAAGAAAACTATTTACCAAGAGCTCTAGCGAAAAAACCAATGTTGAGCTGCAAAAACATTTAAAGTAACAAAATGACCATTTCAAGCCCAGTCCTACTATCTTTGATAAATTCTCTTTGAACTTACTGCATCTAAAGAAAATAAAGGCATGAACTGAACCAGGGATCGATAGCTGGATAATAAAACTAGAAAACAATTATTTCTGAAAATGACTGGAAGATTTGCTCTAACTGTTGTGTTCAATAACGGCAGTTTGCACGCTAACTCATACATGGAGTCATTTGAAATGGCTTCTTATTTATTAATGAGGCTTTTTTCTTTGGATATTTCGCAAAGGAGAACAGTTTGGAGTTTGAAAACATTGGGACAGAGATAACTCAAGTGTTGGCTCAGAGTTGGCTCTCAGTCACGCAGGTAAGTAAACCTGGAGTCGCTCAACTCCTCTTATCACAGCAACTCCAGGCTGATGGCAGCATAAACCTTGAGCAGAATTTGGACCAGGGGCTTTAATTTTGTATTGTCATTGAGAATTTCCCTCCAGTATATATCTCTGCTGCCCATGTATTTCAATAACCCCGTGCAAAGGAATTTTGCAGACAATCCCTTGTTAAACATATAGAATAGTCACATCATATTGGCTTGCTAGAGCAAGTAATTTTAAAAAAATAATCAGCTTGAAATAAATGTTTATAAAAGTAGCACAGCTGCACATATTTGTTACAAATGCAAGACAGAGTACTGAAACTTTTCTATGACTAACCCTTTAGTGGCTCTGTGACAGCATCAAATTTAAATTAAAAGTGCCATTGATTACAAAATAATGACCATTTTCCCAACAAACTAATTAATCTCTTATCTTCAGGTTGCTTTACCAGTTGTAGCATTTGCTATTACATATATATTAAAAAATATATGATTCCTCTTTACACAAATTTACAGCATTTTGGAGAAAATTTTCTGCTAAAGCATCACATTACAATATAGTCAAAATAATAACTGTTTCTGCTGATTAAAGCATAAGAAAAACACATTAGGTGTCAAAAGATTGCCTTAAAACGGTGGTGATAAATGCAATTATTGCTAAACCGTACAAATCCTGTGGGTTCTGTTGAAAGAGTTTGAAACATCTCTAACTGTCCACAAGAAAGAAAAATAATGTTTTTCTTTTACTTTGACCTCTTGCTATTTTGGCAAGTAAGATAAAATATATTAGCCATTCCATCAGATGGCTGGAGAGAAAAACTAGCTGCAATGAGGAAAAACGAATTAAAGGAGCATTAATAAAGATTATCTATGAAAGAAAATAAGGTCAAAATTAGAACTCTGCATTTTAAAGCCACCTTTCAAAAATGCAAGCTGCTTTGCCCAATGCTAAAATCCATTCATTTTCCTAATCATGCAATCAACCAATCTCCATTATCTCCAGCTCGCTAGCTATAAACATGCTATAGACTGGAGTGAAAGAGGGAGAGTGTGAGGTTGAGAGACGGAGAGAGAGAAAGAAAGAAAGAGAGAGAGATTACTACACCCAGCCTTTTATAAAGCCGTTTCTTTCATTATAACAGGTCTTTTCATCAAAATGACACAGAACCTTTAAATTTGGGCATAATACTCCAGTACAGTACACAGCTATAGCTTAAAACGGATTTAGAACCTGCTCCAGAAAGAAAACAAACTCCCTCGTTTGACACACAAATTGTTTACGATTCATTAAAAAGCAAAATTGCATATCAGAGTGCTGGCAGCTGAGTCCATATGGGTGCAAGGGGTATTCACTCATCTCTTTGTATGCTGGCAGTACCAAACCGAAGTTTAGCACTGTGCAGCTGAGATTTTGTGCAGCCAGATGATGCATGAGGTAATTTTAAAAGCTTTATTTGTCTTTAAAACATTAAAATCTGCTCTCTAGCTTACTTTTAATTAAAAGAATGTGGCAAATGTGGTGAGGTTTGGGGGTAAAAAAAATAATAGATATCTATTTTATGCTGTATGTTTTAGATTCATAGACTGTATGAAAAACTGCTTATTACTCCATCAATAATTGAAACTTTGTACGAAAATTATTTGCAATTAACACGTCTATTGTAAGGATCTTGAATTATTCATTTCAGTTAAAAATAACATCTCTTTCATCTAGCACAACTTCTACAAAAAAAGGCTATTTTAGAGATTTTTTTTTTTGTTCTCTTAGAAAATAAGTGGTGTGATGTTCAAGTTTAAGGAGAACTTTCTGCAATGTTTAATCTAAACAACAGCATGTGTGGTTATAAAACTGTTTATTTTTAGGCAAGTGCATTACTAAATGTTTCCAGCATTTTTACATATTATATTCACAGCACTAAAGCATCTGTGAAATAAATGTGACTGAAATGAAACTTCCTCGGACACTTTCTATAGGGTGATAATAGCTGCCTAATAAGATTTGAGGATACTTATTAAATAATAAACATTGACGTACCTCATCATAAAAGCAGCCGATAGACAATAAAAGAGGAGTGGTAATAAAACACACAAATGGCTCAGAATAAGGCAAAATCACAGCGTGATACAATTTGTGTGGTTAAAACAGGCACTTGAAAACTTTGCTTTGAAAATGATAACTAAGAATCAACAGACTTATTTACAGGAGTTTAACAAGCTAAAAAAAAAAAAAGTCACATGAATAGTCAACAGTTTATGTGCATGCAAATACCCCTTCCCCCTCCAAGTTTCCCTGGCAGAAAGTCTAATTGGAAAATCAGTACTATAAGTAAAGTGGTTAGCCTTCCCTCTTCCCATCAACCAAAAGCTGCATGTTAGATTTCACTGGCAATCGCTGGCAAACCTCTAATAGACCGTTCAAAAATGAAGAGTTTAGACAAAACAAAACGGAAAACCCCGAGCCCAAACACCTTTAAATACAAGCTACATGATCGACACAATGGCCACCACCAAGCTGCAGAATAAAAACCTTCCGGATCTCACTTTTAAAAGTCTTTCAAGTCCTCAGAGGTCTTAAACTTTCCAAATGATACCAAAATTGGTCCGGGGCGGTGAGGGGGAGGGAAAGCCCCCGACTTGTTTCAGCATATCATACAATGAAAGTGATCATGCCTTGTTTTGTAATTCCACTCGCCAGTCCTTTTTTAACTGATATCTATGTGAAATGAGCTGAGGTTCACGGTCCAGTTAGGAGCGGATAATACATTCATTGTCCTGGCAGCAAACTTTTCCTCGCACTGGAAGAATTCACGCTTGCCGCAAGAATAATAATTACAGAAAACTAAAAATGCGCTGCTAACGAATTAATCCCTAACGGACAACACGCTAACGAGGGCAGTAATGATTTGAGGACTCTCTTCCTCACAACAGGACTTGCATCTTCTGCCACAATGGGCTATTGTGCATCCTCCTAACTCACTATACCTCTTATAGATTCAAGATGTCAAAGGTTGTCTGGCCCGGCTGACCATGACATGCTAGTTAACTCGTTCTACGGAGCACGTTGGGACTTTATTGAAACTTTAATTGTGCCCAAAAGCAGCTAGAGCCAGACTCTGTGGGATCTGTAACACATGGCTCCAGGTCAGCACAGCCCGGTAACCTGTTCTAACGTAAACAAGCGGAGGGAAAAGTTAGATCGGGGTCTCCGATGAAAGGCAGCACCTCGCAAAACACGCTCCTCTCACACGTGATGATTTTACACCACAGCACTACCGCACCGTCCCAGGCTCTTACAGTAAGCGACTGGCTTTGTAACGGGCTGAACTTTCCACCTCCTCTCTTTACAAAATATTGCATGGTGAAAAATGCACACGCACAGGAACGCTTGAAAGCAGCAGATAAAGTAAAACAAACTGAGCGTTAGGCAGCCGCCTGAGACAAGTTACTCTGCACAAGGCTTTTTCAAACTACTTCTTTGCATACTTCTTTTTTTCTTTCTTTCTTTTTTTTTTTTTTCCCCTTAAGGAGAATTGAAAAAGCTTCCCTCTGGAAACTGCAGTGCACATTAACGGTCTCCTGTTACACAGGGGAAAGCACACAAGTGGGACAAGTGTGAGGCTGCTCTACTGAAGAGTGTGAAAAAAATCAAATGTTAATTTGATAAATGTGAGGTCTGGGACATTTTGTCAAAGAGGGAGGGAAAGTAGAAAAGGGAGAAAAAAAAAAGCAGCCCTGCTGCCAACTCACCATCCACCAAGTTCTGGCCGAGATGTCGTAGCAGAGCTGCCATTTGATGGAGCCGTCGGAGGTTTTCCCTGCCATTATGCTGTCAGCAAGCTTCATCTGATGCTAACTCACGGGAGATAAGACACCTAATTGAGAAAACATTTGCACTGGCATGTTGGGCAACATGTAGCCCGGTCCATACCATATGGAATCATGGGTAAAAAAAAAAAAAAAAAATCTCCTTGACAATGAACCAATCTCTCACAGACCCAGTGGCAAGGTGAAGTGGAGATGAAAAGTCATCTGCTCCTAGCACTGTCTTCTCCTCTCTCTCCCTCTCTCTCCCCCTCTCCCTCTCTCTCACTCACTCCTTTTTTTTTTTTTTAAATAAGAACCCACTGCTCAACATCAAAGAGAGGCGGTCAAAATTAGGGCTTCATCACTCAGATGATTTTGGTCTGCAAGGTTTTTCTTTCCTTTCCTCTTTTTTAAGAAGAATAAAGAGATTTAATAGGACAAAGGCAGGTAGTGGACTGCGGAGGGAGATCGCCACAGGCTATTAGCCTAAAATTTCTGCTTGACAGATGGAACTGCTTAGAGACTATCATGCAATGTTTTGTTTTGGTTTTTTTTTTAAAAAAAAGACTTTCAGTCTGATTCAGTATCTGTTTATCGCAGCTACTTTTCTCATGTACGTGACTGGGGGGGGAAAAAGACTGAGCAAAAAAAGCAAAAGATTTTGTCTTTCTTTTTTCTTTCTTTCTTTTTTCATAATTGTGCATATAATCATTTCAGCAGTGAAAGCCAAAACAAAAGCATAAACTGCTGAAGCTGATTTCTCAATTCAGTGACAGAAGCTTTCTGAAGGAGTCAAATGCTTTTCCATTTTTTTTAAATGTTAAAGTTTTGGCTTTTTGTTCCTTCTTGATTTTAGATACCAGATCTTATTGTTTGAATGAATGACTTTTCATATGAAGGTTCAAATGGCTAAAGTGCTCCCTAGGAATTGAACAATTCCCTTTTTATTTTTTTTTTTAAATATATTTTTGCTATTGTATTTTTTAAAACTGTTTTTTAACGTTACACTTCCTAATACCATCAGGTGATAACCACCAAAGCCGCACAGAGGTTTGTTTCTCCCTTCTGCAAAACTTCTCTGCAACATTCAAAACGTACACGAGGAATTGACGGGTAACTTGGAAAAAGAACACTCCAAAACAAACAGTTTTGAAAAGTTATGATGTTCTGGTATGGTCCGATATTAAAATCATGTCTTTTCCCATCTCTGTTTCCCACTTCTGGGGCACTGTAAAACCAACAAAAGTATTACTTTTATGACAGCTGACTATTACACAGGCAGAGAATGCTCTCCATTTAAATCAGCCTGCTGTATCATGCAGAGCAAGGGTTGCTCAGCTATAACCACTGCCACCACTCACTAACAGGGCACTCCAATCCATACAGTAGTGCCTTTCCTCCAGCGCTCGAAAAAATTAACTTCTGAACTGGCAACCAGACTCTCGCCAGGAATACTCCGAGGTCTGTAGAGCTGTGGCTTCTATAACTTCTATAACTGGCTCACTCAGAACCAATTTTTTTCTGCAAATCTTTTCACAATTTGGACACGAGATGAAAATGTATTAAAAATATCCACTCTATTTTAAACAATATCCATTTCTGTTTGTATCAAAAAGGGGAGCTCGTGGGCGCACAATTCCTCGTTTGATTGTTTTGTGCACTAACTATTGTTTAACTATTTGGCTACAGCAAAATGGTAATTCCGGGCTGCACAGATTACAGAACTGTCATTCAGTACGGGACAGAACTAACTTTCACTGAGCTACAAGAATACCTTCAGCTTTCTGTGATGTGTGAGATGATAAGGAAATGATTAAGGGCAAACACAAACCGCTGACGTAACATGCAGGGGTCAGTCTTTGGTTTTGCCCCAGCCTTAACAATCTGGAGGGCACAAAAATACATTAGCGCATGATGTACACAACTCCTCAGCATCCCAGTTTGCTTTTTTGCTCCGGAGAGCAGGTATAATCCCAATGCCATTTACAGGAGAGGGTCTGACTAGCATGGGAAGCGTTAAGTTTTAGTCTGAGTCCAGAAAAAAAAAAGAGGGACACTGTGCCAGGAACTGTCCTTGCGCTGGCTGGCCAAAACATTTATTGTCTTCTGTTACTGCAGGTTTGTTAACACTACCTGTCCTTTCTGGGGCTTGCTGCTTACTGAGAGAAACCTCGTTCCAAATACTCACACAAAATATAAAATATAATGCTTAAGTAACAATCAGCCTTTGAATTGGTGTCAGATTCAATTTTATGCTGCGCTCTTTGCTCTTACCTCTGAAACCAAACAACTTCCCCACCCTGCTCATTATTTATT
Source organism: Aegotheles bennettii (assembly GCA_013398125.1). Classification (NCBI taxonomy): domain Eukaryota; kingdom Metazoa; phylum Chordata; class Aves; order Caprimulgiformes; family Aegothelidae; genus Aegotheles; species Aegotheles bennettii. The sequence continues at coordinate 102,414 of VZRW01002848.1, forward strand.
TAGTATTTCATACCCAGTTGTGCTGCATGTCATTCCAGTCAAGTTCTGATAAATCTCTATTCGGTCTATATGGCTTTCCATCACCTGACATAGTTATAGATCTACTGACAAACTTTCTCAGCTGCTCTACTAACCACTGCTCTGAGAGTGCTTAGGTCTTCCCATGCCAACCCATGACTTTACTACCCCGTATGAATTATAAAATTATAAACACACCGAATAAATGTTTTTCTGGGAGAGGATATACTTTTCAGCTTATGAATGACAGAAGCATGAAACCATTTCCTTCCTGATGGTATAGTAGTTATGTGCAAAGTAATGAGGAGTGCTGTTGGTTAACAGCATTTTAAATTCGGAACAATTAGGTTCAGTTAACTTTGCCATTGTTCTTTCTGATGCTGGGGATAGTGGGTTCTTACCCGTAGAGCAATTATTCCTTTCATAAGCGGCTGTTGTTAATACCATTAAAACAAGATTAAATACAACATGTTAAATATTGCAATCATTGTGGAAAATAAAATTATTTGGTGAGCATAATGGGGAGCAAATCAAGCATTTAACATGATCCAGGAAATGCTACTCCAAACAATTGCATTTGTTTTATGCAATTTTTCCCCTTTGATTGCTGACAGATGCCGTTTTGGAAACAAACATCTAAGTAGTTTTCCTTCAATCAGGAAAAAAACCACACACCAGAAAATGGCTACATGTTTTGAATTTAACTCTTGTCAATCAGCATTCTGCACGACACTCCCTGTGAATAGTACTGGGACAAAACGATGCCTTCCAAAGACTAATAAGCCACAAAGACGTTTGCTTCTAAATCAGACTGTTCTGAAGAAAAAGCCTTCGTGCACCATAGACATTTGTGCAGACCCAGCTGCAAAATAAAATCCCAAGCAATAAATGAGTGATATTTCAAGTTGGAAATAAGTTAGGTGTATGTGTTTGTGGGCTACAGGAGAAGAGATTTGTTTTCCGACAGCTTTAGGCCTCAAGCAATGGATTGAAGCCCTTGCCAGTCGCTTTCTGACTTCCTCCTGGAGAAGTGGCCAACTACCCACAAATAATTTGCTTCATTGTTGAGCAGGGTTACCTGCCGCCGCACGAACGGCGCAAGCGTGCCCCTCCGGATCTCCCCTCGGCAGCACATTCAGATGAGGTCATTGCTGCTATCAAGTGTACGAAACCAGGACTGAATGCTAAAAAAGGCTAGTAAAGTATATGAATTCAGATGACTGTATCAAGCTGGCATTTTACAGTCTACTGGAAACTGAACGCATGAGAGCATTAGAAATGTTGGCATAGCGGGTGGTTTCTCCAAATGTTGGCTTCTACTATCCACGTCGGTAAAAGGAATGCGGCAGACCCGTGCACGGCTCCCAATGCAAGACACATCTCTAGGATCTTCATACTCTTCACTATTATTATTATCTATTAATTGCATGGTAGCTACTGCTCATTAACCCTTTCTTTATTCCCTTTGCCTCCCCCTGTTTCTTCAGTTGCAATCGCTCAGAACCTTTTCAGCTGATTGCAACAGTGTGATGTTAGATCTGTTCCCAATTTGGGAGGCGTTTTCCTTGGGAAGCCTGAACTCGGATGAGTTGTGAAGAGGATTTCCTTATCTCAAACAGTGACAATTAGTTCAAGTGCCACGTGAGAGCAGGCGGATGATTTTTGGACAGCCTCTGAACTTATGCAAAGTTGCTGACAACGAGTGTGTGTTCTAGCTTTTGGAAATCCTATAATCCTGGCTTCAATCAAGAAGATCTGCTGTTGCTGAAGGCATAAACAAGGAGAGGAGCAGCATGTGACCACTGCTGCTGCACCTTCAAGGACTTCTGAGCCAAAACGAGTGCAACGGTAAAGCCTCTGCTGACTACTAAAGGTGACACACACATTTCGAATGACCTTGCTGAACCCAGGGAAAGGAGTCCTTTCCCCTCCTCAGGAAAGTTGTCTTTGGACCCTGCGTTTCCCCTGTAGCTTTGTTGTGTGTATTTCTCCCCGCTCCCCTCTCACTCCTCTGATTTCCATCTTGCCATCTGTATTCCCCTTTTGCCTCATCTGAAACAAGCATCAAGATCTTGTTTCTGACAGAACGGTCTGTCAATATGGAAACACACTGACATCACAGACAGTGCTGTGACTTCATGTCTGAAAGAAGCAGGAGGAACAGATGAAAGGAGGGAAGGGGAAGGAATGACACATACAAACATTTTTTTAAAGAAGTAAAAATTTTTCTCTACCAACCCCAAACGTAAAGGAACATAAACCAGACTTATTTTTAAGCCTAAATATAACCAACTATTTCCTAATCTGTGACCGTAACTCAGCACAACATTTCCACACGCTTTTTATCCAGGAGAGGTCCCCGGCCCCTCGGCGCATGCACTTCGCTGGCTCAAGGTCCGTGGGACAGCCAGCACCACCTCTTCAGGACTAAACAGGGACTAACGTGGAAAAAAGCTATTAGCAACCTCATACCTGGCAGAAGGCTTGGGAGGGAAAGGCGGCCTCCTGCCCTGGACCAATCTAAATGTCTGAGTAAATGCAAATTCATATAATTCAAAATAAAAGTATTCACCAAAACCACAAACTCCATTTTGATGCAGCTGGATCAAAGGTAGCATTGCCCCACTGAGGTGGGGACACAGGACTTACACAGAAAACATTCTTATTGAGTAAACAGAGGTGGAATATTACCTTATTACTATTTTCTTTTTTCTTCCCAGAATGAAGTATGAACAGAAGTGTCTAAACATTATTTCTATTACTAGCATTTTTTTTTTATTTTTTTTTTGTATAAGAATTTGGGAGGAGTTAGAAACTCCACATTTCCTTTAGTATTGGGAATATTTATTTTAGCTCTAACATTAGAGGGCATCCAGCAGATAGTGATTTCCTGCCATCTCCGGATCCACTGCAAAACTCTAATAAGGAGATTCATAACTAGTAGGAGAGGAGCTCAAGAAAACTAAAAGGTTAATATATTCTAACTAGATGTTGGGTATAGAATGTCAGATCTGTCAAATTTCATTACAGTTTGCTGCTCAATGAAAAAGATTTGATTTCTTTTGCCACTGTCCTACTATGTTCAAGTCACACAGTGCCAGCAGCAACCAGCCAACGACCACAGGCTGGCACTGAGCGGGCCCGAGTGGGAAGCCAGCCGCAAGGACCATCTGTTTCCGATTTCTAGCGAAGCCAAGATGTGCAGTGAAGTGCATTCCATTCACCCAGCCAGGCTTCTCCCTGCTCAAGTTATTAGTGTTACAAGTGAAATTATCTTTTCCAAACAGCGGGGGAGCTATAATCCTTATGGAACAAGACTTTAAAAAAGGAAAAAAGAGGACGGGGAAAAAAAAAAGGTCCCCCAACACCACCACCCCCCCTCTCCATTCAAACATCTTTTGTTAAAGTTGTTGATGACACTGTTTGTAAATTTAATTGCCATGCTCACTGGTTTTATAATTTTAAAGGATGTTTTATCAAGAACTGTATCCTCTAAGGGAAGAACGTGCACGTCAGTTCAGGGAATCTAACGGAATAAACCATTCAAATATATTTAGAGTGTTATTTATGAATAAAGTTAAAAATGACAGGATGAATGCTCATTTATGTCTCTCTAGCATTAAGTGCCTTGAAAAACATCATAGGTTTTAAAGTATAATTTAAAGTGAGAATGCACCAACAACGCTAATTACATGCTACTTACGTTGTTTCAATATGTAATGCATATGTTTAACCTCGCAGAGAAAGGATTGGTCTTGGCACAGCAATTGTGGGGATTTAAGGCTATGCTAAACTGATAACTGCAGAATGAGCTCTGACATAGGATATTGGTCTCCTACTGTTACCTAAATGCCAGGTGAAACCAAAGGATTTATAGGAGGGAGGGTGGAAAGGAGGGGGGAAAAAAAAGGCAACACAATGAGGTGAAACTGAGAAGTTTATTTTCAAAAGGGGAAACATTTATCCTTTGACACCATTCCATTCCAGTGACTTTATTTCTAATATACCATGAGATTAATGATGTGGCTACTGTCACCGTGTCTGATGAACACTGGCAGAGCTGTGGAACAGTTGCTCCCTTTACTATTATTGGACATATTTGTAAATTGGCATATATAAGACAAACTTGTTCCCCGTGCCAGCCAATTGAAAAAAATCTTATTCAGAAGGACAGAATTTTTGTTTTGCTATTGAATTCTATACAATATGCAGTTGGTTCAAGATTGGCTGATTTCAAAACTTGTTTAAATTAACAATATTTGACAGTTTTCATGTCATACAATAATCTCAATATGACTGCTATGCGAATCAATTGCAGATAATTAAGGAAGTAAATTATCATCATGAAACAGATTCCTGACATAGCAGAGGCAAGTCAATATTTAAGCCTTTGCTCAGGGAGGGCACAACTGCTGAATGCAGCCATAATCATTCACCATCCTATCCCTGAATGATTTATTCTTTCAAAAGTAATGCTATCATAAAAGAAAATACATAATAGCTTGTTCCATTAATTTTCTTAGTCCCTTTTAATCTAGTTTTACAGATCGGAAACTATTGTTGTGAGTGGCTGATACCACAAATTCAGAATAACTTGAGTCACCTGAAGCCTAATGACCAGACGAGGCCCTTTCTTGGCGTTTCAGCTGTTCTCAGTGTCCTCAGAGGCACAACTGGACACCGGCTGTTGTTACTGCAGGACATTATTTATCATAGAATCGTCTTGGTTGGAAAAGACCCTTAGGATCATCGAGTCCAACTGTAAACCTCATCTTGCCAAGGCCACCACTAAGCCATGTCACTCAGCACCACATCTACACGGCTTTTAAATCCCTTCAGGGATGGAGACTCCACCACTGCCCTGGGCAGCCTGGGCCAGGGCCAAACAAACTTCTTGGTGAAGAAATTTTTTTTAACACAAATATTAACCTCATGCTAAATTTTCTGCCTGTGTATTCAGAAACATTTGCTATAGCTGCATATATTGCTGATCTTTTAGATGTCCTGTTTTGATGTAAGTAAAATATATTTCAGATTCTCTGCTGCAAGAAACAATCCTTCTGTCTCTCTCCATGCAAGCTTGCTCCCATGTAGGTAGAGTGGGAAGAGGGATGCAGAAGGACCCAAAGACCACAAGTGGGAACTGTGGGATTGCTCTACAAAGTTTATACTCAAGGTCTACAGGGTATGGGAAGAGAGACGCCAGCAGGTAAAAGTCACGAAGCTCTGTACACCTCTGTCATTAGCTTGATCAGACATTGGAGGCTGAGTACCAGTACTCACTGTATACATGACCAAGGCAGACTATTCATCCATATAGGCATAGGCAAGGCACATACCCCTCCTCCTCTTGAGTTTGTAGTTAATGCCGCAGAACTGAGGACTCCTTTTGGATTCAAAGATTGCACTGTCACATGTCATAAGAGACTAATCTCTGAAACTGTGATTTTTACTTTTACTTATTCTTCCAGTTTCTGATAAGGATTTGCTGCATTTGGCTCATAGTGGGGAAAAAAAAGATGTTACTGTTAATCAGGAGGGATAGACAAGTGTTCAAAGTCTCCCTGGAAGTGGCTTTCTTCCACAGGAGCTACTGGCCACGAGAGTGCTGATGGACTCTCAGATGGCAGTACCAAATGGGTGCCTTTTACCAGCTATAGCTACATAAAAGACTGACTACTCCTTCCTAATGAGAGACTTCTGTAATGCTCTCTGCTTAGGGCTGTTCTTGAGGGATAAGGAATCCAAGACAGATGTGGCAGTGACCATCGTATTAATCTCAAAGACCAAATCCCTCAAAGCAAAGGAAATATGAACGACTATAACAATAAATGCACTGAATCATATGAATTCCCAGTGCCCTCAGTACTACCTCAAGTTCCACACGTTAATTTGTAGTTCTTGAGTCACGAATAAGTAAATCCTCTTTCGTTTAGAGAACAAGATTAAAATGCAACTAATATTAAAACCACTCCTGTTCGCTGGCTCATATATCTGTTTAAATACCTGCCTATTTCTTTGCTTCACCTCTTGAGTGTCAAACTTGCCCTCCTGATAATACCAGCTGAATGGCAGCCAGCAGACTGAACTCCGTAGGTAAATACCTAGAGAACTGTTTTGGGAAGGGCTGAGCTGCATGTAAGCAAATTTTACGAGCAAGTCCGGTATAATCCATTGAAGTGGCTGTGGATTATTGAACATTTTACAGCAAGATAACACTTTGATGACCCTAAGTTATATTTACACTCTTGTGTAATCCATACCACTGGATGTCACACCATGGAAGAGCAATCTCTGAATGTAGTTTATCCAAATGCATCACTCTAAACATCTTTCTTTAGTTAACTGGACAACAAAGGAACTTTGGGGATGAAGTCTGTAGCACTTGTGTCCTTGTGTGGTTCCTTTTATTTCTTCAAAATCAAACCTAATTCAAAAGGTGGTGTACTGCTAGCAAAGACAAGGTCAGGTGGAAAAATCTAACTTTTATATTTTTTCATGTATTCACTGGTGGGCTGGACATTTCCATTGAAATATGACAATATGTCCATTGCAAACTTCATTCTTTACTGATTTAGTTCTGGAGACCTGACTTCTTCTTTGTGCTAAGGCTCTTCCTTTTGCAAAGGATAACTCTGACAGATATGAAAGCACCAGTCTGCACTCCTGGATGCAGATTAAAAACTGTGAAGATTACAGAGTGTGCCTCTATGTATTGCAGTCTTTTCCTGACACAGGGATCCACCATGGAGAAGATGACACTTCCTGTCTATGAAGGCTCCTTTAGAGGAGGCCAGGGCCAGAAATGTTCCTGAGAGTTGCTAAGGAATAACTTGCATCCTATATTCAGCCTAACCATGGCTCTCTTCTGGCCAGTGCTGACAACTTTTCAAGTTCACTTGCTGTTTTGAATGCCTGTGGGTAAAACAGAGGTGGTGGCCCTTATGCTGCCACATGACCTGTCCCTCACACGCTTTCTCCCAGCTCTGCGTTGGCAGGAGTTTGTAAGAACCCAGAAATCAGCCTGGGTGCTGAGCTTTTATCTTCATAGACCTCAAGTAAGGAATAACTGTGAACTTGTCGCCTTGGTCAGGATCAGATGTGCTCAGGGCTGAAAAGCTCAGGAACGCTTTCAAAACGTACTTTGAAGCCTACTTGGTAAGAACAGCTGGAATCTATGTCTGCTTTACCAGCAAGCTGCTCTGATACTGCGAGCAAAAACACAGGCTGAGTCACAGTAGATGACAATGCTGCTGACAAAATGTTTTAAACTGCAAACTAAAACAATGGGATTATTTATGGACTGCAACTCTTATTTTAATGTCAATAAATGTACTGGATAAATTCCCCTTCATTAGCTGGAAACCTCAGAAGGAAACAGAAATATTCTGGTAAACCACAAGCTTGTTCTTAGCAAATACATGGCTACATTTCCATGGCAGAGGCGTACCCAGACTGCTTCTTCACTGGGACAATAAATCTCTGGGAGTGAAAAACAGAGTCTATAAAAGCAAGACCTACAAAGTAAGGGGGTGTGACACATGGCCCTCAAGGCTCCAGAGGACAACATTGGAAAGTATTGAGAGTAGCTTTTTTTTTTTTCCTTTTTATGAATGGAAAACATGTTTTCTGAGGTCTACCATTCAACTCAAACCAAATGGCTGGAATGAGTCTCCTTCACTATGGGAGGTGTTTACTCTCTTATCTACTGGGCTGCAGACATCCCAGAGAGAGCAAGTTGGTTTGACTGCTGTGTGCAGCAAACAACAAAAAGCGGAAAATCACAGCAGTAGTGTGTTACACATCCTTACACTTCCAGAGATGAAGAAGGAGCAAGTCTTTCCGTATAATAGCTGGCTCCATAGACATTCTGCATCAGTCTACATGATACACTGCATGTGGGGTGCTCTAGTCCATCCCCATCCTGCCCCTGACACCTTGCTACTGCTAGAGGCTTTGTGGAGAGAGAGAACACCTGGATATGTCACTGGTCTCTCCTGTCATGGGAGAAACTCCAGCAGGTCAGCTTCTGATTCCTTGAGGTCAATTTTCAAAGGCAGAGAGAACAAGGGACAACATCTTGCCTGACGTCTCCTTATGTTTCTAGAAGGAATAGTTTCATCTCAGGATGGAAAATCCGGACATCACGTTTGGTGATTGCTTTTTCCTTCTGCTCATCAGCACTGATCTTTCTTTATTTTTCCTTTCTAAATCTGTGGTTCTATACCTTATCCTGCACCTAGTGGCTTGCAAGCTATTTCCAGAATTGAAAACGTGGTACTCTCTTATCTGCATAGCATTTTGTTTATTTATAGCCTCACACTAATGACACTTTGAGTTTGCTTCAGAGATTTTTGCTTATTGTAAAAACAAGACACACAAACAATTGTGTCTGGATCTAAGTACATTCTTAACCCCATTCAATTTATTTCAGATGCTGAGTCCTCAGGAAGGGGGAACAATGACTCATAAATCAGGTGTCTCTTCCTTCAGTGTAAGTCACCTACTGGGATCAATAAGAAGCAGGAGAAAAAAGTTCTCATTTGCAGAAGTTAATGTAGACAAATTGCTACATGTAGTAGGTAAGAGCATATTTCAAGTTCCACACTTACCATACAGGCTAAGCTTATCAATAATAGCTTGTTGTGTTTGAGCAAGACTAGAAAAGTACTTGGTAAGAAGGGAATACAGGGATAAGAATATGGAAGGTGAGATGGAGAATCCAAGTCTCTCCTCAGCAGCTTTCTGTTGAGCCTCTGGGTCAAGATCTATATAGTGATATTCCCATTTCAGAAATCCCAGGCTTCTTGCAATCTAACAGCCCTGAAGCTGATGCTCAGCTAAGCAGGGACCAGAGCAGATTTCTGGGGATGGTTTTGGAGCTTTGATAACCCTGCCCGTTAGTGCAGGCTTGTATGGGATGCACCCTCCCACCTGCACAATGTTCCCTTTGTCGCAGCTTGAGCCAGGTCACTGCTGGTCCTCAGCCATCTCAAGGCAATGCTAAACCCAGCACAACATCAGCTGGTCTTCCACAAGATAAAAATCATTCTTGCATTCTCTGTAGATAAGCAGATACGAAGGAAGCCCTGCACAGAATGCAAAGAGCTAGAAGTATACTCACAAATAAATGTTTACACAAAATGTTATTTTCTAAAATTCTTAGTAAAAGAGAGATTTACCTGACTGCCAGTCAGCTGTGAACAAGTCAGCTGGGATCCTGCTTCCTTACCACTCCTTCCTTCCCACAAAACCTCCTCTAGACTGTTGACTAAAACCTGTATTTTCATTCAGTTTTACTGTTATAATGTAAGGATTCAATGGAAATAGTTGGCACAACATGATGTTAAGGTAAAACATAAATCAATGAAATGCCTGCAAATTACAGACACTTTTCAGTAACAGGGCAAATCCTGATTCTTGAAAGCCATCACAGGAAGCAGAAGGAGAATTGTTTATCAAAGGGAGAGAAAAAACAGCTAAGATTTTTAAGCTTCATGAACTATTTTTAAGGTTCACCAAATTATTGCAAGTTCACAAGTTTCTCCACTGTAACTAAAAAAACAATTATGTTTTTATAACTAAAAAGAAGTTTGTTGCAGTAAGCCCATTCCTCCTAAGGCCTGCCTGTCACAGACATGCTACTGATACATGGCACACATTATATAGATTTGCTTTGCCATGTAAACATGCAGACACACATCCATGGTCTTTATTTGGAAGTTTACATAAACCTCATACTGAGTCAGGCTTCCAAACCTACAGGACCTGAATAAGTTCCAAATGAGGCAGAATGAGTTACTTTGCCCCTCGTTCTGTCTTTGTAGAAAAGTAGAGCAGAACCTTTATGCACATAGACACTCTCAGTCAGGCACAGATATTATTTTGCCTAGAGCAACTCATTTTGGCTTTAAAATAAATAAAACACCAAATCAGGTTCTTTCTCGTAATTGCTTCACCTGAGAACATAGTGATCACCTTCCTAAAGGGAATCAGCATTAACCAGAGCTTGTGTTTGTGCTGGAAGACCAGGGCCCTGGTGGATAATCCAAAAGATTACTCCACAGTGGATTAATCCAGACAATACTTATCAAAAATGTCATACCACAAATATGAGCCAAGAATACGTTATTGGGAAAGCTGCCTGGACTGCTGTACAATTAGAGAAATGGGAAAGTATTATGTATCAAACATTGCAAAACACTTGCATAGTCTGTGAACATACATTGTTGTAACTGTCTTTATATTAAATTAAACCAAGTAAAAAAAATTAAGAAAACTAAATCTTGTCCCCCACCAGGGTCTCATCAGGTTGCATTACACTGACAGCTCCACGGGACCTCAGAGGGTCTGGACTCTCATATTCTCCACTCACACCTCTGCCAATATCTCACTGAGAGCAGTAGCAGGCTGCCATCCTTCCTGGGGGTGAAGATCAAGAGATGGGACATTTTGCAAGTCCCATCTTCTCACCTCCATACATCTCCTTGTCCTGCCCCTTCTGCAGTTCATTATTTCTCAGACTTGCAGCCATCAGTTCCCCAAGTCCAGATCACCTTGCTTAGCAGTCTGGGCTGCACTTGGTAGCAATACAAACTTATCCCATAGGTATTCCCATCTCTCCACTCATCCAAGCTTCAGTTCAAACTCCCATTGCTCCACGACTCTGGCTTCTTCGCATTCTCAATGTATTTCTGTTTTCTTCTTCCTCCCACTTCATTTTGTTACTCCCTTGTCGTGCCCCACTCTCACTCTCTGGTCACACCCTGTCTGGCTCCTGTGACCCCCAACCCAAACCAGTTAGGTTTCTCCTTGTGTGGCTTCCAGGCCTGCCCCTGAAGGGGCAGAATGGAAATACTTGGTAGAAGCCACCGCTGCCGAGTCCAGGATTGCAATTCAGTGAAAGAGAAACTCAGGGTTTATATAAAAAGAGAGCCCTTGAGAACACAGTAATTCACCCCAGGCTTTAGACTGCAGTTCCATTCTGCCCCACACATGACAGAAAAATCACTCACACCCTCAGCTTCCAAACCCACCTCCTTGGCCATCTGCAAGTCAGAAAATGCCTGATTCATCCTACTTAATTAGGAAAAAATAATACAAAGATACATTCTGACAAATATAGAAAGCTGAATGTTTTCACCAACCTCTGTACTTTTTGCCTTCTAACAACACAGATTATTTGGGGTAAGGACCTTATAAACTCTATTTATATTGCACATAACACAAAGGGGCCATGAATATGGATTTAGTTTCTGAACCAATTAGTACTATAAAATAAAGTTTATGCTAAATAAATACCTACAGAAAAGATACTGGCAAAATTTGTCCTAAGTTTTACTAACAAACACACTGTTTGGTGTATAATAGGCAATTCATTTTGCTATGCATTTACTCTATTTAAAACATAAAGCACTTAAGGATGTTTGGAGTATGGAAGACTATTATAAAATCAATTTCTATTCTGGTTTATAACCCAACCACTTAAAGTCTTAATTTGCTACAATTTACTTTCTCATATTCCAACTCGTTAAGAGTGGGACCAGCTACCTCCTGATCTCTGATCATGTGCTTCTTAGAGCCAAACTATTTAATTATTGTCTACCACATCCACTGTCTCTACTTGCTTATTGCCTACATTTATGCATCTACAGCATCAGTTCAGGTTGTTTGCACTTGCTTGAGAACCTGCTGCCTCTTTTTCCGAGGTTTGAAGGAGGGAGGCTTTGGTTTCCCCGAGCACTATCCCATTACCCTTTACAAATAAACAAACAGCAGAGGAGCTGGCAGGAAGTCGTGGCCCTTTGGTGAGCAGGGCTCCATCTCAGCAGAGGGCAAATGAGGCAGCATCATTTTCACTCCAGCACAAAGTGTCTATTCTTGACTACTTGACCAAGGGAAGCAAAAGCAGAGAGGCAGCTAGCAAAGCACATCTGCAGGGCTGTATTTCACAGGAAGTAATGCAGCTCCTCTGCAGATAAGTTTCACTGAAGAACAAAGACTGATTTTGTTCGGAGCTTCAAGAATGCTGCATTGAACCCAGACCTAGCTTTGCAACCCCTGAAAACAAGGCTTAGAGAGGAAAACCTAATTCCTCCCTTACCTTGTTCAAATTAGCTACGTGATTTTCAAATTAGCCCTGTCAGTACCATATGAAGGAAATTTAAAAGACACCCACTGATCTCCAACTAATTTTACATGTTTTATTTATTGATTTTGCAGACTACACATGAGTTAGTGCATCTGACATAAATGTCAGAGCAACAATAACTAAACTAGCTATGCAAAATTATCCTCCAATGCTGACCTGCCTTAAAGCTATAGAAACAAAATATTTATGACTAAGAACAAGAGAAATGGTGTAATAATACATTAGCAAGCAGTATTGTCACTGATTGCAGATGTATTTTGAGTTTACATCTCTCCCACATATCACAACCTCAGGGACATGCTACCCACTGCAATTGGTTTTCCAGCAGCTCAACATTTAACATGAGATAATGAGGTTTTTGAATGATACAGGCAGCATTAGATGCAGTGGGAGACAAAAACATGATCATATTAAGAGCAAGTAGCAGAGCAAAGATTACCTCTTGCCCTCTCGTTTAGCTTGTGCAGCATATTCCAGTAAGTGCAGGAGAGACACTGTCAAGTACTTCTTTATAGTTTAATACTCTTTTTAAAATTTCCATTGCTTGCAGTGCCCTTGCCCTCTTTAAAAGCTACAGAATAAAATTCTTTATCAGTTTTGTACTTTCAGCGAAGAATGACTTTGGATTAAAAAGAAGAAAAATGCTCAAAACTTCAGTCCCTCTCCAAGAGACAAAATGGAGATAAAAGTTAAAGATAGGTTTTTATCAAAATTTAAAGGAACCAGTAAGTTCAAAGGAAGGTCATCTGTCCTACTCCTAATTATTGCTCATTTCCACTGAGCCCAACTCTGTAAAAATAGTGGAGCATTTTGTAGCAAACTGTAGCTAACAGTAAGTGCAGCCTCAGAGATTCTTGCTCTTTAAGGAAGACAAAAGGGTCTTTTCTCAAAATACTTTTTTGGCATTTTGGGAGCAGAAATTGTGAAATGTGATGAGAACAAAGTAGCACTGGTCTGGGGGAGGTCCCTGGATCCGAGCGATATCGCTACAGCAGCTCAGCAATGCTTTATTCTAAGCATCCCCCTTGGCTGTTGCCTGATCCGGAGTCGGACCATGGCTGGAAGGCAAATGCTGTTTGTACTGGCTCAGGACGCGGGGACTGGGAGCGGCGCAGGGCAGGAGCCATCACCTGGGAAGGTAGGCTGAAGGCTGTGTGTTTACTCTGGCTCAGCAGCCCAGAGCTGGAAGCCGTCTTGGTGAAGGAGACAATATCCAGAGTCCCTGAATTTATAGATTGGTAGACTCTATTTTTTTTTTTCTAACTGCAGTGGAGAAACTGCCTCTTGGTGGTTATTGATAGGCATTTTCTTTCCGTTTCAAGACTGATAAGATTATATTTGGGGGGGGGGGTAATTTAAAATCATATTTCTGCAGAGCTTTATTAGAACATTTTACCCTTGGTATGTGCTGTATATCACATACAGGAGTGCTCCTATGCTTTTGTCAGCATATTATTTAAATGTCGCATTCACTGTGTTGTACATTTCTGTATCTAACCTGTGATTTGCATTAGTTTTGGGACTAAATTTGATTTAATCACTTTTTTCTCCTCATGTATTGCAACTCTGTAAAAGAAACTGCAACCTAAGACAAAAAGGTCTCGTCCCCCTAGGACCCTTCCCAGCCTTCCCTTTGGTACAAGTATTGAAGAGTTAATTGGATGGCATCACACTCAGTGATTACTCTCTAATAATACACGGTTACACCGTTTAGTTACAGTGGGCATTTGGGTCAGCAGATGCCACAGTGAGAAAAGCTTTGCCTGCATCTTTTCTAGCCTTGCCTGTGAACTTCATCAAACTTCCCTCTTTCATCATTTTCTTTAGGGATCCACAGGGAAGAAACTCGGCTCTCCAACACACTGAACAACATCCACCCTTAGGCTGACTTCTTCAGCCCAACCTCCAATATATTTAAGATGAATCATGGAAGAAGCAGAAACTGATTCCCAGCACAGCTAACAACTCCATTACAACAGAAAAACCTTGACTGGCAACTGAATTTATTCTTCTGCCAAAGGAATAGACAACTGCTATTCACGTAAAATTAGCACATCACCAAGAGAAAACTGTTTCATAAAGCAGTACGTTTCAGCCTCTGGCTCAGGGCTCACAATAAGTTTTTTAGTTGCTGTGTTTTTTGCTGCCTACTTCTATCCATAATGAATCTACCACACCAATCTGAAACTCAGCCATCCACCCCTATGCGCAGAAGCAACCAACACAGGGAGACAGAACTAAACTTCTGAAGGTTGGTCTTGTTTTCAGTTGGGTTGCAGCAAGTGGAGATGCCAACACTGGACAAGATGTACTTGGAAGCAAGGTCGAGTGCTTCCTCACTTAAAAAGGGCAAGAAATTGTCCAAAAATAATTTGAAGTTTGAAAGACACTAAAGCAGAAGATGTAAACCAAGCAGACTGGATTTCCAGATAAGACATGCTCACTGGAGAAAGGCTCACCACAAAATATTTAGCACCGCAGCCACTTCCATGTATTTTTCTTGTGGTATTTCCTGGCAGAGTATCCTAGATGGGACCCGTCTGTGGGAATTTAAAGCAGGGAGAGATCTGGATTTTAATGGGGCTGGTGGTCTGTACATCTGCCACCACATCAGCCAATACACAGGTGTAGTGTGTGCTCCAGTGCCAGATGATGCTGCTGAAGGCAGAGGCCAAGCACAGTGACAAGATGTGTCGTCTGTAGGGACATCCTTCTTTAATTACTCTGCTTGCAGCCTCCTGCTCCTTTTCCACCTTTTTTTTCCTGCCTGGAACACAAAGGAGGAGGGGAAATAGCAACTGGCTGTCAACCGACTCTGGAGGGAAATTAGATGGAGAATCCCCTCTGAGATGGTCCTTTTAGATCCCCTCTCTGATCAGTGCAGTGGCCTGAGCAAAGCCACTGCCCCCCCTCCCAAATCCCCTAGTAGCCAGTTGGCTGCAGATGTGCCAGTAGTCCAGTAGCCTCAGCCTGAAGCCAGGAGGTGAAAGAAATGACTCCCACTAGCTACACAAGACACGGCTGTGAGAGGACATGTGCTGCTGGATAGAGAGCTGCTATGAAATGCACTGGGGGCAACTGGGGTCAGATCCTTTCCTCTTCCCAGGTATCCCCCAAACAATCCAAAAGTTTGCTGGTTGAGAAGATATGGAAAGCAGACTGTGTGTAATTTATTGTGTCCAGCAATAAACAAAATATTAAGTGCATTTTTAATGCTGTAAAACCTTTTAAAAGACTTTAAAACCTTTTACTGTGGGACATAATTAAATTTGTTTTGCTATCTGCGACAGGCCTGGCCTCCAAACACATAATTAAGCAGTCACAAATTGCAAAATTGGTTTGTTTGGTTTCCACACTGCGCAAATACCGATAAAAGCTTTCTCCTTTGTCAGATATTGCACTGTAATTGACAGGCTATGGGCAACACAACTATGCAAGTTTAGAGCTTGAAGATCACATCCACATCTTTCCATGATTTCCCAACACCGAATATTTACTCGGTGTGTTCTCTGCGATTTCAGTGGCTGCATGTGCTCAGGTAACATAGCAGCTACAGCTTGAAAGAAAAGAATTAAAGCTTGTTAAGCATAAAGGATATTTTCTTTCTGTAGGAGGCAGGGGGTTATGCTTTCCTGGAGCTAATTTTACCATCTCTGACCACTGGAAGGATTCATAAGCACTGCATATGTAGAATGACTGGCTATGTTTGTAGCTCAGTTCTTACGGACACAGATGTGTGTCCTGGAGAACAGAAACACCAAGTGCTGGGGCTTCTGCACCATTTCATGTACTCCTCCTATTCCTCAGACTACCCAGTGCACTGAATATCCAAAGTTTTTACACTCAAGCAAGAAGTATGCTATTGTGCTTATGTTGTACCCATTAGAATTTTTTATTCAGTGATAATGTGTGATCTACTAAAAAAAAATAAATGCAGAAGATTGTGCATAGATCATTTAAGCACATTCTCATCGAGATTTCCAGTAGCAGCTTTTTGGCCCTACCAATCAGCCAGAGAATATTTGCAGCACAATCGTTATTGCTGGGACTTTAATTCTTTATCAAAAAGACTTAGATCACAAGGAGGAAAACAGAACTACATCAGAAATATCTGAGGAAAGAAAAGAATTGAAGGAGACCGGCAATCTCCCACAGGTTTTCCAAACTATTATCTAGCAGCAAGTTAATGCTGAAGGTCCCACAGGACAGTTCAAAATACACAGAAAGATTATTACTTGCAGTTGAACAAACCAGCTAAACCAAGGCTTTTAAATCTGAACAAGGTTCTATGTAAAATATCAAGATCCTTGGAGGATCACCAGAAAGAACATAAGGAAGACACAATACTTCTATGTGCTTTTGTGGGTGATAGGGGGAACCACAGTCTGCTCTTACCAGAATAGAGAGACTGTTCACAATCTGGATTTGTACTTATTTTCCAGCAAGAATTCCTATGTGCTGAAGACTGAAGTGTCCAGACTAACTAATGTCTGGAAAGAGGAAACATCTCAGCTTTGAATATGCTGTGCCAGGGCGTTTCACCAGCACTTGGCTCATGAAGTTTAAGGAAAGACAAGAATGAAACTGCTTGAGGAAGCAAGTGGTGGGACTCCATGCTGCAGCGTACTCCAGATGCCACAACTTTGCTTCAAAACCTGAGGACAGTATTTGCTAATATTTGCTCATACTTGCTCTTCAGAGTCAGGATCCCCTCAGTCTAATTATTCTCTTTGCCCATGCTTTGCTTCTCTATGTTCAGGTAGATAGATAGCCTTCCATAGTCACAAATGGAATAGCTTTCATATGAAAAGATTAAAAGGCTGAAGTCACCATTCTGCTTCCATCTCTATGGATACAAGGTGGCGTTTTCAAAAGCAGACAAAATTAGACTTTGGGTATGCCTATATAAAATGGTTGTCTTACGAGAGGTGATTTGGATTTATGCTCGTGTAAGCTAAATTTAGTCCCTGAAGTTGATGTTTCAGGGATTTTAATGAAGTGATAATTTCACATGGCTTAAAATTGGGTTGGAAAACACTTAACAACCTTCTACCCAGTTTTTCTAATATGTAGGTTAGTGTGTCTGTTTCTTCAGTTACTTTGGACTTTAAATTATGAGCATTTGACTACTGGGGTTTTGGCAGCCATAGTCAGCTTCCTCCAATTAACAAAGAAAAAGGATTTCTGTGCATTTAAATACTAATCAATATGAACAACATCACACCAGCTTTATCTGCTGAGAGACGTGGACGAGTTGTTTGCACCCAGGCTGACCCTGCTGTAGATGCGTTGCTCAGCGCAGTGCGATCGTGACACCTTTGCTAAAGGTTCTCATCCAACTGAGCTACAGCACACTGCACCTAAAAATGGATTGCAATGGCCAAACAAGATTGTTAAGGTGTTCCTGGCAGAAGCACAATGGAATCTGTGTTGCAGCGTGCTGCTGCCATACCTAACTTTGCCCCAGCACTTCTGCATAAGCTCTTATTTTCAGGGCACCACCTTGACTTGGATGAAGAAATTCACTCTTCAGTGAGCTCTGGCGTGTGGAGTTATGCAGTTTGTCTGCATACAAAACAAACACCTTCACCTCTCAGCATATAACTGTACATTTGAGCATATGACTATTGTACTACTACCTGTGGTTCTCAGAAGCTAAAAACTACGTGTCACTTGCTAATCACAAGTAAGAGGTTACTCGAGCCTTTTATTGACACTATTGTTTAAAAATATCTAAATTAGTGGTTTTACAGGTTCTGGATCAAATCAAGGAATTAGAAGGTTTTTAACAGAAGCCTCAAATGTCTGACAGTCAAAAAAGCTTTAAGGCCTTGCTCTGCACTGCTTAGTACTTGCAAATCCATTTGCAATCATATAGCACCTTGGCTGTCTGTGTCAGCATTTACAGGACCTTGAAACCAGCATGTGTCTGCCTCCAAATATTCCTATACAGAAAGAGCCCTGGAAGCCCACAAAGATCCTCTTTTAAATACTGTTGTTTTATCCAGCTTCACCTTGATTGGGGAGAGTGGTCTGGGGCACATCCAGACTTTTCTGTGCCCTGAGCAAAAGTTAAATGTTGCAAGAAAATCTGTCTGGGCTGCTCTGCCCGTCTCCTTCCTGACACTGGAGCGTACAGGA
Source organism: Aegotheles bennettii (assembly GCA_013398125.1). Classification (NCBI taxonomy): domain Eukaryota; kingdom Metazoa; phylum Chordata; class Aves; order Caprimulgiformes; family Aegothelidae; genus Aegotheles; species Aegotheles bennettii. Next base: position 120,724 of record VZRW01002848.1, read on the forward strand.
ACTGGGCTGTGGGCAATACACTGCAGGTAGCATCAATCTTTGCTCTCCATGTCAGCCCCAGTTTATCTTTTTAATGCTCTGTGGTTGTAAGCAAGGTGGGAGGTGCAGGGTAGGGAGTGCTGGTGCAGAGGATAATTCCCTGCTCCCGGGCACTTTGCCCCCTTCAATGACTGCTGACTTGGGGGCATTGGCTACGCTTCAGCTCACCTCTGAATGAAGCTTTGGAGGAGGATCCAGGTGATTTGGGTGGTGTGGGATGGATGTCAGTGAGCTGGGCCCTCCGTAATTAATGCTTCGTAAAGACTTCTGGTATCCAAAATGAGCCTGATAATGATAGATAATGAAGTACGGGGCAGAGTTTCATTCAAGTATGGTCATTTCCATGGTGGTGTTTGCCTGAAGTAGAAATTACTAAATCATCAAAAACACCCTAAATCCTGCTAAGACATTTTTCGATGCACCTTATCAGCTTAACCAAAGCATAGCATTCAGACTACTTTGTCTGGAAAAGAAATACCAGACCACTGACATCTTTTCAACCACTAAATTACATTCAGTGACCACAGCATCAAGACCTGGGTGTGGAAGAAATATTACCTTTGAGCAAAAAGTACTGGAGTTTGCTAGAGGAAACTTCAGATTTTAACTTCATTCACATCATCACTCAGAATTCTGCCCCTGCCCCTTTTTTCCAACCAATATTTGAATTTATTTTTAAAGAAAAAAAAATTATAAAATTACTCCTGACCCTTGCAAGATGCTTTATTTCTAATAAGGATCCTTTTCAAAAATGCTTTGATTAAATGAAGAAAAAAGAAAGATGAATAGACAGCTAAATATCCTCTAGTAAGAAAAGTTAATAAGGAAAATGGTTCTAATATTTCTTTCTCTGATAATGGTTCCATTGTTTTGATTTTAGAGGCGTAAGTGAAGCACACATTCAGCGATGCATTCCCATGACTGAGTCACCTGTAAGATTGCATTTTGCATTAGAAAGCTCTTTCACAAGGTCTTTCCCAGAGTAGATGCCCCTGCTGCTTTGATGAGGTTAAGCAATTTTGCACAATCACGTAATAGATTAAATTAGACTTAGTCTTCCTTGAACATTTTTATATTAGGTCTGGGTTATAGATGGAGCTCAGCAACATCAATTCTCATTGAACAAGTGTACTTGAGGGCACTTCACACTTTGCAGGAAGGGCTTAACTTGAAGAATCCAAAATAAAAACACAAACAAAACTTGTACAGAACAAATATCCTCCACTTTCAGTGACCTTACTCATTTTGCCCTGCCACCTATGAGTTGGAATATCGAGTTATGCCATTTTCTACTATTCCATAAACATTTTTTGAAGGTGGGAAAACAAACAAAGGAAGCCCACTACACTTAATACCCCAATGTAGTACCCCATTAAGGGGACAGAGGCTTTGAGTTAAAATGAAAAGGTTGCAAATTCTTTTGTGTAGCCAACCACAAACTACCCATTCACATCACTGGTTAAGCAGGAAGCCAGTAGCAGGAAAAATGAACACTAAATCGTTGCTTTCATCTTAAAAATTTAAATAGTATTTAATGAAGGCATTAATCAGCAAAAGAAGCATTTTGTGGATATGTGCCATGATATACAATAGACTCAGGGAGCCCCTTTGAGGGAAAAAAATACCCTTGATCAGGCAGTCTGCATTTAATAACATAGCAAAGAATATAAGCATTTAATAAGAAATAAATGTAATAATCAGGCCTGATTTTCTACTACCTGGCTTGCATCTAAAGGCCTGGCTCAAGGTGCAAATGGAAAGTTTCCCTTTGATTTCAGGGGGCTTTGGCTGGTTGTTGCTTAATAACAGCTTTGCTAATGAAGTGTCCACTGGTTACTGAATGTGACACACATTTCCTGACATTTAAAAACTTCTAAATACATGGAAAATGTCTACACTTGGATTTTCTTAAGAACGAGAAAAAAAAAAGCAGCAGCTGACACTATTATAGCCAATAGAATTTCAAATATTTTACTACTCATAATATATGCTGAGATAAATACTTATTTTTAACGTTGGAAAGGGGGATTTTGGCACCTACCGCTGCTAACGACACAGGGAAGGGCCTCCTTTTACTCCTGCCCTGCCAACCTCCTTGTGCTGCATCACTATTTGTGTCCCTGCTCCTTCAAATTACTGTTTGCTTTGTTTTGCTCTGAATGAAACCAAAGACTCTTCAAGTGAAAGTTATTTGGGTTGAAACTGTAAACCACATAAAACCCTTGATATAACTTCGGTTTGTTTTTTTTTTCTAAGCTTAGTCAGAATTCTAGCCAAATAGGATCAGAGCTTCAGGTTGGTGTATGTGAAACAAAAATCCCCCCAAAATCTGAAAAACAAGTCACTTTTGCCTTATTTTAGGGATTTCTGTATAGAACATTAAACAGCTCTATGTAACAGGATTAAAATAAATTTACCTTCCAGGGTCTGAAATTTCTTCCCCCAGGTTTAATGACAGTTTTATTAACATAAGCTGATGCAGGATTAGACCATAAATATTTAAATCCCAACACTTCCTGGAATTAAACTAGAAAGGGGAAAATTTCAGACTGTTCCCTACCTAAAATAATCTCTTCCACCAATGGAATATGGTCCATTGAATATGGTCCACTCTTCTAATAGGTGACTTAGGCAATGGGATACTGAGTCACTAGTTAATTTACTTTTAGCGTAATTTGCCCAGAGTACTTCTCTACAATTAACACTCTGGTCTGAAGGACAAAATTACTTTGACTAAGTTGTGCCTAGGGGCTACTCCGTGAGTTGTTCAGAGTCCGAGATTTTTGGTACATGTCTGGAATTGACAGTGACTCAATGCATAAGGATTTCCTTTCCTATTCCTTTGTGTGATAACCTCACTTTTGTTGGCACAGGAATACGTTGTCTTTTAACCTGACTTAAGGAGCTGGCCCTAGAATTAGTCTTCATCATTTTGGATAGCAAGTTGGAATCAAGATTATTTTGACAGATGGCATCTAGCCTGCCTAATATGCATTTTACCTGCTCCATAAATATTGATGAATTTAATACATTTGTGTTCTGCCATATGCTTCTTAAAGGTACACTTCCAATACTTGACTTGGCTGCGTGATTCAGATGGAATTAATCTCCATTTTGTATTACTATAAATGAGATCAGAATCACATGCATTGTGTCTGATGTTGGAAGATTAAAAATGGTGTGTGTGTGTGTAAGGGCACAGGGGGATAACTCTGGCAGATTTACATCCCAGTTCCACTCTCATAGTCCTGAGGTCATGGACACTGTGTATGTGGAAGGTATCTTCATAATATAAACCTTACAGCACAGAAAGGAGCTCTGGGCAAGGGGAACCCCCTACCTCATGAAGTCCTGCACTTGGACAACATTTGAAGCCATTTCTCTCTCTCCGTTGTGAAACCCTTCAGCTCTGTCAGCTCCTGTGACTGCCATACCAAATGTCTCCAGGAAAAAAAAATTGGAAAGATGGTGTTTTTGTTAGATACCTACTGAATGGGTTTTTTTAGACCCATAACTGTATGAGCATGTCTTAACGTGCAAGCTGATGTACTATACAGATATTCCTCTGCATATGCTCTTTCCTACACCCTGCCATTCAAAGGACGTACCGCTGCATGCTTTCTGGAGAACTGTTTGCTTTGTGTAAGGACATTTTCTCTGAACTCCATCATCTCCAAGGCAGATGGGGTGTAATGTGGCAATTAGCACTCTTATTATTAACAGCCCTTTCCTGCTTCTCCACCAAGGTTACAGACCCGTTCACAATGCTATAACTGGAATGGGAGTGGGGCCAGGGCTGCTGGCAGGAAAAGGGGAGATGTGGACCAGTGAAAGCCCAAGAACCATTCCCCCAGGCTCTGGTAGCCTTGAAAAAAGCAGCACTGCTTCCAACAGGAGCAGCCTTGTGCCCAAGGCTGGGAGAAGCTGGCTTTGACTCCCAGCAGTTTTTCCTCTGTTGAATTTGCCACCTTGTCTCATCAAGCAAAAAAGGCAGCTTTATCGCTGCCCCTCTTCACATTAAGCTTCTGCTACTTCCTTTTTCCACTCTATTCAGAAATTCTTCACATAGTGTCTGGGACACCCTCCGTGCATATATATTTCAAAAATATGGCATGACCTTCATGGTAAACTGTAGGAAAACAGAACAGTACTACAAAATTTCATAAAATACTAAATAACCTACTTGGGTTTTTGCAACAATTAGAAATGATACAAAGATACCATTTCTACAAAGAAAAAAATATTTTCAATCAGAATTTCTGTGGATTCCCAGTGAAAAAGATTTTTTTCCAAAATAAAAGTGATGACAAAAATGCAAAAAATTGCAATCTAATTGCATTTTCCCAAAAATTAGTGTAGCAAATAGTTTTCTACTCTGTCAGGTGCACAATTTTTCCTAGCTACTTTCAGCAAAATGAGAGATTACAATTCAGGAAATCAGTTAGCATTATGGTATTTGCATATCCTAATATTTTCTCATTCTTAAACAGCTATTTTGCTTTTTTGTGTCTTGTATACTCGTACAAGTATCTTGTATTATTTACTCTTTACAAGGGGGAAGACAGTACACCAGACCTCATCAGCAATAGGAGGAAAATGAAACTAGAAAACTCGCCGAGAATATTTGCAATGTGTTTTGCTTGATAAATAATAACCACTTCAGGGCTGAGCATGTAAAAGGAGAGGTTAATGGTCTTGCTGATGCATTGGTACATTAGTAATGGCAGAGGCTCAGTTTGTTGGCACTGACAACAGACAAGAGCCCATACACAGCACGGTACTTGCAATAGAAATATAGGCAGCTTAGTACTTTAACTTTGCTGCCTGAAGTATGTTACAAAATTACTCCAAACGCCATACAAGAATGTCAGGAAGGTTTCTTTGCAAAGTGTATTTATGTAAACTCTCTTCAAATTACACAAATAATATTTTTATTTTTTTTTTACAGCTCAAATTGTAAGAGGTTTGGTCTCCATCCACTCTCACTAGTTTAACCGGGCTTTCAACTACACCTGTGTGTAGGGCTATGAATGGAAGTGAGAGTCCTGCTAGAAGAATTCACACCAGAGTCAGGATTTATCCTTGTGCACTAACGTATTACACAGCAGCAGCCACACAGGTTGGGATTTATCAAACTTAAAACCACAGTGACAGCACTGTCCAGAAACGCAGGCTGCTTGCTGTAGAGGGGCTGGGCCATGAAGGAGTTTTGTATAAAGCTTGCTTTGCTTGAAGAGGCTTAAACTGGCTGCACAAAGGTAAACTTGATGTAACCCTTGCCCACTCACAGAAGCAAATGGTACTCTGTACTGGTGGAAATGCAGCACAACTTCTGTACATTCAACACACGTTTGCTATGTAAGTCAAAGCTTGGAAAAGGCTTACCTGGCCATACTGTAAAAAAGACGTATGATTTAGAAGAAAGCCAACAACACAGGCCTGTGATGGTTCAAAGATAGGTCAGATCCTTATTAGATGTAAATCAGCAAAGCATCACTGGCTTTTGTGTATCCAAATTAATTTTCACCAGCTAAGAATACATCCTTGCTCTGGTTGGGCGAGACACAAAGGAAATCCAGATATTGCATGAAGAGCTGGCATTTCTGAAGCCAATAGTTATGTCTGTTTTAGCCCATAATAAGAGCTTTAGAGATGTCTGGGAGTCAGTATTCTCCTGGAGCAGAGTATGCTAATTTGTGCAGGTGCTAAAACACAGTAGCTTGGCAGCTGTGAATAGGCAAAAGGAAAATGAGTGCTTCTCCATCTTTCAGTTGTGATTTGATGTCTCTAAATGTGGGCAAAGGCCAAAGCAGTTCAAAGGTTGCTTTGACCAAACACCCAAGCAGGAATATATAAAATATGGCAGAAACACAATGAGAAATGGCTTTCCTTGAGTGGCTTCCAGGTAGACCAAAATTGTAATGCAATAAAACTCTCTCAGAGCTATTTTATTTACTTATTTTTGCCACACTTTAGTACTAGTTCTGGAAATACCACAGTGGATTAGAACTACTTTGGCAGTAGAGGTTAACCTAGGATTTGTAACCCTCAGAAGAGATGAAGCCTATTTCTTTCCACTCTTGGTCAGATCTTCTGGTTTTGTTATTGTTTGATTAAAAAAAAATACAGGTACTTAGTTAATTGTATTTTTACAAGGATTTAGCTGTGATTGCAATAGCAGTGGGACTGGTGTAAGTCAACAACTCTGCTGTACACTGGCACCACGTTAAACAATCTCCTATGAATTGCGCTGAGCTTACAACAACCCTGTCTTCAAAAACACTCCAGCATTTGGATCAGAGCACAGTCAACTGCATTCAGATGAGGGCCTGTGCTGGGCATAACAATGCAAACATGTTCCTTGCTTTGCTCTCAGTTCCTAGCAATGCTCTCCTTTTGTCAGTTTGCTCCATAAAAGTCAATGGTTACATAGAAGTATCCACAACAGTTAAAAAAAAAATAAATAAATATCCCAGGTCAGAGTGATAATAGGCAAATTAGACCAAATCATTCAGAAATTTCAGACCCTGGAAGGCAAATTTGTTTTAATCCTGTTTCACAGAGCTTCTTTTATTGTCTGAGCATGGATCTCTAGTGTTAATGTATCACAGAATACCCCCGGAGGAATAACCTTCTGCTCCCCATTGGTTTGTTTACTATAACATTCCTTGGTTTAATAAATGAGGTAGTCAACATGAAAACTTTTACTTGTTTGTAAGGTTTTGCTATTGTTATTTAAAATTCAGAGGGCTTATTTCAAATCACTACCACATCTTTCTTTTGTTCATGTCCCCATAACATATAAAAAACAACAGTAAAAAACTTCTTGGTTACTTCCCCTCAATATCATTATTTCATTATTTCTTACGTTGAATTAGGTAAGTCACTCAAGTTTCTACACAATTCCAAGCCATTCAAATTTAAATGACATGCTTCAGACCCTCAGAACACCCTGTCATAAAGGATTTTTAGGTGGGAAGAAGCATAATTTAAGTCCCACCAATACTGACAGTCCTCAGTTTTCGTCTTTTCTGCAGTACTCATTTCCACTATGCAGAATACCCTACTAAATCATACACAGCTCTCTAGAGATGTGCATATATATTATTTATGGAGGAACCCCTACCATCATGTAAGCCTAACAACCCTGTTGACTAAGCGTTTCATCTTGTCTCAAGAACACTTGCTAATAATGGTACTACAGTGGCTTTCTTGCTGTCTACTTCAACAAGAGTTCCATTTTCAGCATCCCTTCAAGAGTTGTTTTATACTCTTCTTTATCAAAGGGGTAACTTCCCACCATAGCAAGAGCTTTTAAAGCCTCTGCAAACTCTTTCATAAGCCTTTTATTTATCCAGTCTTGTGTAGTGGTTAATGTACAGTCAAATTCAGGAAGCAGAAGACCAGTTTTGTATTCTTCATTCTTCTGTAGATGCACTACATGAGGTAGCCAAATGAAATCGTATTTCTGAGCATAAGGCTCTCTATTTAGAAGGAGGAAATAATACGTAAATGTAAAGAAATATACAGGATTTTAGAAAAAAAAGGGTCTTGCAAACCTTCTATACATTTATTATTCCATATATACTGGAATAATTTCTAGTACAAAAGAGCTTTAACCTTCAGTACAGTCACTGTTTAATTTCTCATGTTAAGTCTTTTCTGGTTGAGCACAAAACCAGTGACCTTCACTGAATTATGAAAGCTACTGGGAACACTTTATGGTTCAATCTCTGCTTCTTACTCATGCGTTTCCTGACTGATAAAGACAGGAAGGGAAGACTTAAGTCCACTGCTGTTGTGGAGAGGATAGACTACTGACTTCTGCAAAAGAAAGTTGTGCCTTTCATTAATCAAAAAACAAAGCAAAACACTACCCCAAAACCAAAGCAAATAAATGCTCTTGATCTGTTTCTTGGCTATGCAGGATCTTATTTTCTATTTTTGCTTGAGATTATGTAAAAAGTTGTGAATACTAAGAAAATACATGGGTACATCTGGTTCATTGATTGTTTTTAACTCTGGTAAGGAAAGAGATAACTCTCGGTGTCAATAGCAGAAGCATTTAACCAAAATATATGCATGATTAAATTGATAGTATTATCAATGCCTTTTATACCAGGAATTGAACACTATCATTAGTTTTCAAAGCACTGCAGCCCCAGGAAGACTTGATGCACATTCATCTATTCCATCTAAACACCAGACTTCTTGGGAAGCTCTTAGTTTCCACTTACAGAAAAAGAAACCTGCATTACATAAGTGGCAAATCAAAATTCAGCATTAGTAATTGCTGAAAACTCTCTGAAAACTTGCATGTTTAGTGGTAGTGGCATCCCATAACTTCACAGCTCTCAGCCTCTGCTCCCGTACGGTGCAGTTCTGCGACAGAAACCCCTACCAAGAACTGAAACTGGTGTCAGCCAGAGCCAGGGGGCACAGCATGAGATCCTGATTTGTAAATATCACTGGACCACTCTGAAGTGGGTTCATTTCTGGCTTGGCCTTAAGCATCATTTGAAGGGCTAATTCTGTTTCATTTCCCTCTGTTTTCAGCTATTTAGCATAATTAGTTTGATCAGCCCAGAGAAAGAGAGTGCTTCTTTCTCTTATGCCGCAGTAATATAATTTCTTTGACCCCCATTTCTACCTTTTAGATACAAGAGATTCACATAGCTAGAAAGGGGGAATGTTGCATTGTTATCAGGTATATTGCCAGAATAATTCCTTCAACAGGTGAAAACTCATGTGTATTTATTTCTAAAACAGCAAAATTTCAGGTTGCCTCAATGTCAAGTGCAATGTACACCTCCTGTCAGGTTGCTCCAGTTAAATATCTTTTCAGGCAACCAAATTTATATAAAACTTTTGGAAAACATGGGAAGTATGACAAACTGTAGTGCTCTATAATACAAAAATATCACAGGTACGGTATTAGCAGTTCAGCAGTTAATTATTAAGCAGAAACCCAGCTCTGATTATATCCAAACTTGAAGCCAGCTTAATCTTAAAAATTTCAAGATCATGAAAAGTCCAACAGACCTGCAAGAAGAATGCTGTTGTACCCTGAGATTCAATCACGCTTTTAAAAATGTTTTAATGGCAACAGCTATTTCTGTTCCTTTGGCTCCAATTCATCAAAGCTATTAAGCATATGCTTACCTTTAGGAAACAAAGATGGCAACGAAACCATCCTATACTCAAAATCTGCTCTCCCTGGAAACGCTATTGCTGATTTCTGGTGTGCACCCTCTCCTGTGCACCTACTCACAACATACAGCTTAAGTAGATGTTCTTCAGAAGGCAAGCAAGATTCTGCCCCATCTTCCTCCATTCATTTATCACCCTTAATCTTTTAAAACCTATGTCAATTCTCTAAGGTATTTGGGAGTAAAGACTACAGCAGGTATGGGATTTACCAGGGTTGCTTCCACCACTAGCCTGTATTATTTCTTCATATAGAGCATTCAAAGCAGTTTTGGGGGCTATAAATTTATAAGCAACAAGACAGACAATAGTCTGATAGATCACAGTGTAATATATTAATAGCAGAGTGTCACGCTCCCAATTGATATACATGCAACATCCCAGATGCAGTCATTGTGGCTTGGGCACACAGGCATCCAACTCAGTTTTACACTAACTCAATCATCCTCTTCTCTCTCTTTTTATTTTTTTCCTTTTTGAATAGACATGCTATGATAATAATTGGGTTTTTGTTCAAAGCAGTCATTCTGTAAGACATGATACTCAAGGTAATACTTTTATTTTTATTTTATGGGCTCTTGTTTTGTTTTGTTTACAATTATCAGTGCCTGCTGTGGGTTCTCTAGAGGGCTTTTTTTCCGAAGCAGGTGCATTTTCAGCTCATGTAATGGATTTACAGATATTTGGCCATAAATAGATAGTGTTAAATGCTGCTGTAAAAATGAGATAAATGTTTATTACCCAAAAGGTTAATAAAAAATCCACCTGGGACCTTCTAGAAAATAACTAATCCCTTTAAGCCTGTATTGAATCAGTGACAGTTGTGCAAGATTCACAAGCAAATTGCATCCCTAAAACATCCTAAAAGCAGAAAAAAAAAATCCCAGACTGCACACCACACTAAATGGAGTGAAAGGCATTCATGAGATAGGTACCATTTATTATCTAATTTAAGCACTTAGTAGCAGCATCTGTTTACAAATAACCACTTCCAGCACTAGATAAGTCCCATGTTAGGTTACTGTTCCTTCCCAACTTCATTATCAAAAAGTGTGTTTTTATCAGAGTAACACAGAAAATCTCAGCTGAAAAAAGAATGGGTTCTAAAACAGTCAGCAAATAATCTTAACTGTCAGCAGGAAGAGGAAACAGCACTTGCCAGGCACAAGACTCCTAATGTGTATACAATACTTTCACTGAATTGCACAGGTTCTCACACCCGGCTTTAGTAGACTAAATGCACTTGACATTTTACTCCTCTTACACCTTGCTGAATACAGAAATGGCATGTAGTAGCCTGGATGGAAAGTTATTTATTTTCATAGGACTACAGATCGTATCATAACCATCAGACCTGACAGTCATCCATAACTAAGTGGACATAGTATGATCTGTTTATACAACACACAGTCCTTTAATGCAAACTTTTGCATCTAGCCACTTCCTAGCTTCCCTTGGGGGCAGGCAGAGCTTAGGTTCTCCCAAAATCAATTTCCTTGTGGCCTCCCAATGTTTTCAAGTGTCCTCTTTCCTTATTTCCACTCATACTTCACTTCTGCTAGTTATGTCTACTTTTTTCCAAGCAACAGAACAAACAGCAAAGGCAATCTATTCTCGCTAGATATGGTTAGTGGAGTTAAGAGCCATTTGGCCCTCTAGATTTTGAACAACCTGGCTGTCATCTCCCCCTTCTGGCTGGCTGCTAGAATGATGCAATAAATCTAGGTTCACTTTCCCAAAGGAATCCAGCAACTACCAGGGATGGTGAATTTAGCTTAGCTAAAATAGGTAGATGTTTTTTGCACCATTTGGCAGGCGATACCCAGTACTCTTGATTCTTACTTTTCTCATTCTCCTTATTTTTCCAAATGGCTGATAGATTTCGTCTGGATGAGGACAATCTTCATCAAGGAAGGATGAAAAAGTAAGTAATAATCTGCTTTTATCTGCTTGAAGCATACACTAGGGATGAATCTGAGTTAAAAGGTATCAACTGAGATCTGAACTTTCCTAGGACTGCCAGTGTGCTTTTGGGAGCAGGGAGTTACTTAAAAACTGAAAAAGTCTGAAATGTACCTCAACAACAGATATTCAAGCCACAGATTCCAGCTCCTGAAGTTTTCAAACTCGGGATGGAAGGACAAGGCTGGGATGCATCTTCAATGTATTTTGGTGAAAAAAGAATTGCATGATATTGAAACATGAGGTCCAGCACTCAGAAACAGCACACATGTCACAAACTAGCCAGTTTTAAAAGACCTTTTGCCAGTTAAACACAAAATAGTTTTTTTTCTGATGCCTAGAGTGGGAGTTACTGGAGCATTTATGTGCGTGTATTTACTTTTTAGAAGGCTGGCATAGGATATAGGGGTTGCAGGCTACAAGTTCATAATAGATGCTACAGCCTTGGACACATCTTTTTGTGCCTCCATTTCCCATTGTGTATAAATGGGGATAGCGATGCCTCCTTGTAAAGGCAGGAAAAAATTAACTGTGAGATAGTCATGGTCTCACAACTACAACCTTTCAACAAAACTTTGAAGCAAAATTTGGCCACTGGCTTTTATATCTTGTTTCAGTTCACTGTATCCAAACTCATTTTTTACACATTTTCCTCCAAAGTCATGTACTTTATGCTGTCTTTCATCTTCCATTTATTATCACTGATAGATTTCCTAAAAACTCCATAGTGTTGGGAAAGGTATCCCTTTACCCTCCCAACAGTAAAAGATTTTTCTTTTATTCAATAAAAAATGCTTTAAGATACAGCTGTTCCTTTAGGCACACCTTTGGTGTGTGAGGGAATTTTGAAACTCCAGTTTATTTTGCACTACAATGATGTTTGCTAGAAATATATCCCGAAGTTAATGAAATATCAGAGCGTATCAGAAGTTTGTGCCCGATGCTTCAATCCCCTCCCAAAACTTTGTGGTATTTTAAACTAGTGCATAGCTTCAATTATGAGATCTGCTGCTCGTCCCTAGGTTTAGAGTCCTGCGTGGATGAAATAGCCTAACTCCATCCTGAGATTGACAAGTTATTAATTAGGACAGCAGGCCTGTCACAACCTCTAAGCCTCACCAACACTTCCACTAGTTCCTTGGAGAGATGTATTGTCACCTACTATTGGGATTAAGCTTCTCACTTCCAAAATATAAGCCTCAATCATGGCAGTAGATAGAAAATTACTCCGTTAGTATTTTTGTAGCTCACTGGCCTGCACCTCTTCCTTTTTGATTTTATGGGTGAAGTCTCAGATCATTGAAAACAATGGAAGTTTTGCCACTGACTTCACTGGGGCCAGAACTTCATTCTACATATTCTACAGGGAATCCTGAGAGAAAGGATTTAATTAATGAAGTAGATTATCATGTGCAATGGAACAAAAAGAGCCTTAAAATATGCTCAGAGGTCTCACTAGTGCAGATAGTGACTTGGATAACTTAGGACAGCGCTTAAATCTACAAAATCTTCCCATGTTGGCTGAGAAAGAAGCAGCCAATGCTGCAAACTCTGATAAACTAACAGTGATTCCTTGTTGCAGGAGAATGCTCAGAGCACTTGGGAAAAACCCACCCGTTAGCAAGCTATGAGACTCCAACAAAGAAAAAGGAAGCTTTTACAAAGGATGACTGAAGGGTGACATGCTTGGGACTCCCTGAAAGTTGAATTCTTGCCCTGACACAAAGGCACAGGGAGAGCACACAGGATTTGGACTCAACAAGAGCTGTATGTTTTCCTATTACTGTTTGCATTGTATTGCTTGGTATTTTCTAATGAGGCCATTAGCATACAATGCTGATGATCATATTCAGCATTAGCCAGCCTCTGTTGGTAGTGATTGCAGATTCTGTTTAAAAGAATTTTCAGTTGCATTGCTTTTACCTTCCATCAGTTTAGAGACCCAGCAGTGTATATATAGTATATATAGCGTCAGGACCAAAAGAATAAGAGAAATTAACAGGAAAACATGCATGCTGGAGTTTCAATGAGAGCATTTAATCCCATTAGAAACATTCACATTCACTATCAGGTACCCTGAAGAATAGCCACAGTGCTAAAATGTTAGTGTTTATGCAGCTCTACTAGTTTAGAGACAGCTGCTTTTGTTGGATTAGATTCACAAGAAAAGCTCCAGCCAATGCCATGTAGGTCACCATGTGGGGTTCTAGCACTTGCCACACTACAAAAACATTATTTAAGACCAAGTTTGTGGAGGAGCCAAGGGCCCTCTGTAGCATCTGGGTGTGCTGGTTTCTAGTTCATTGCTCAGAGGAAAATACATGGCTTCAAGACAGAAAATGGAAAGGGATTAATAGAGAGATTTCTGTACATTGCAGAGCAATGCCTTGTCTCAGATCTAGTGTTCTATGTATTTATCAAAGCCATAAATGTATAGCTTTATAGTCAGTGTTTTCAAAACACCCATAGGCCTGTAGGCATCATGTAGAACTAACACAAGCACAGTACATAGAAAAGCAACACCACTGAGAATGTGTATGTAATTGCACTCCAGCCTGTATAATACCAATTTTCACAGTAAGGTTATGGTCAGCCATAATAATTAAAAAAATCCTACCTTTTCCTTCCCACCCTTTTCCAATCAGCCTTTTTCAAAGCACCTCCAAATTAATACTACTTAACTGCTGGTTTTGAGCATGAAAGGACTTCGTTATCTGAGATGAAGTTTCCATTGAGTGGGAGTCAGCGTTGCAGATTTACACATGAGCAAGGTAACACACATGGGCTATCACACCTGTTACCTAAGAAATCTAGAACCGCTCGAGTATGAAGACAACACAAAAGCACTTTCCCATTCTTGGGAGAGTTCAAGTCTAGGTCATTTTGGCAATGGACATGAAGGAAAAGCAGTGGTATTCATGGCTCTGCTGGGAAAACCAAAGTTCAACTTCAGTCGGTCTGTATCCATGAGAAGGTCATTACTCCCATCCAAACTTCAATTAACACTTTGCTGTTCTTTACACCTGTTAGGCGTGTTAGATGTTAACTCACACTAACATAATCCAGCAAAACAAGCTTGGGATACACATAATTCTGACCAAATCTAATAAGAGACATAAGTAACTGACAGCCAACAGTTTCACAGAGAGCTGCAGAGACACTCCGAGGGAGGTCTTTGCTGAGAGCCACACAAGGAACTTCTATCACCAGTTTTGTCAAATTTCCCATCAAACCTGACTTTGAAAGCATCAACAACAATACTTCTTCCCTACTTACCCTGTCTGAAGTCCTGCCTCTGTCAAGATCACACAGGACTCTCCTTTGTCCCACACCACCAGAAGCAAAATCTGCTCTGTCACCAAGATGAGGCCCTCAGAAACACCTGGGTGCACCCAGGTGCCTTAAAGAGGTACACCTGGGCATCGTTGGGTGCACCAGGCCCTGCCTTCACCTGCAGGATCGTTATTCCTAACAATGCTGTGTACAAAAGATAAATCTCAAAAGAGCTTTCAGGTTAAGGAACTCATCAAATGCAAAGACTCAGGTTGTCCCCGTAAGCATGAAATGGCAAAATGCCTTTTTTTTTTAACAGAGTCATTTTCCAGGATGGATTTGTATCCTGCAGTGTTCACAAGGCCTGTGTTTTCACAGCATTTGAGGCAAACAAAATGCTCTTGATGAAATACCAGCTCTTTCTGTGTGCAGAATATGGCATTGCATTTATAGAGCAAAGGAAGAAGCGGTTTACTTGCCTTGAGGGGAATTGAGAAGTGACAGTAGGCACTTAACAGCAAGTTCCAATTACAGCATTTAAATATAATTGCATATTCTGTTCATCTATGTCAGGGTGGCATCGTTTTAATATGATTGTCACAGATTCTGTCTAATATTATGAGTGATGTGAGTAAAGCTGAGCCTACAGAAAAAGTTCAGTTCCAGGTCTTAATATACACTCTAATTCTGTCCGTCAATTATGCTACAGCAGAGTTCAAATAAAGGTCTGGGGATCTAGAGGATGTAGCTACCTTTATTAAAGTACTTCTGTTGTAAATACATGTACGGGTCAGGAGACAGTTATCATTTGGTTTTGTTATTTTTTATGAGCCTACTACTATTAGAATAGACTCTTGTGTATAATGATTTGGATGTGTCGTGGAATCTTATTTCAAATGAAAACCGTAAAGTGAAATAACAAAAATTACAGTTTGACCTCTGCAAAAGCGTTCATTTATGCACTCCCATTTGTGCATTGTGTGGAGCATTACAGGAGATGATTATAATCCAAGGATCCAAAAGCATTTTGTATATCCTTTATAAACTCTAAACTCCTAATTAGAGTGGAAACTTTGGTATACAAAGAATGGAGATTCCTGTTTAGGAGTTAAACTTCAAAACTTAACATAGGCGTTACTTTTATGGGAAGGGTAAAAATGTATGGCAGACTGCTTCTTCTGGTGTGAAGACCACTTGAAGGTGTTCCTGCCTCCTTGC
Organism: Aegotheles bennettii; assembly: GCA_013398125.1. Taxonomy (NCBI): domain Eukaryota; kingdom Metazoa; phylum Chordata; class Aves; order Caprimulgiformes; family Aegothelidae; genus Aegotheles; species Aegotheles bennettii. Next base: position 136,423 of record VZRW01002848.1, read on the forward strand.
TCCACCACACCTAGGCCCACATTAGGATTTACTGCCTCTGCAGTTGTGCTAATGAAATGGATCGTATGTCTGCACTTCAAACTTGATCAGAACTTATCTGAGTTAAAAAGTATCCCCTTTTGGAGGATTTTTTAGTCCAAGTCTGCTCATTGATCTGGTTTAGAAAGCAGCCTACACCTCTGCATGAACACAAATATTACAGCAGTGTATTGCAGCTCAGGGGCTGGAACAAATGACTGCAGTAGAAAAGGGAGAGAGATTGTATCACAGACCTGTATACAGAGCTGCCCAAGTTACTGTCTCTTGCTAGAGAGTTTTTGAAATGTCTTTATACAGGCACAAACTTCTGATTATACCCTTCATCAAATGCTGCAGATGTTTTGTGGGCAGTGCATATAAACAGAATTTACTACAGAAATGCAGCCACCTCCTTGGAGAATTCATTAGTTTTATTGTAGTGATGACCATGATCAGCCAATAGAATAAATCAAGAGGAAAGCCCCATACAACAGAAAGCAGAGGGTGGAATTACAAGACAGTAATTATCAAAATTTTCTTACTCCTGTGCAAATCGTGACAAGATCTTTAGACAAGTTTACATCTCATATTAAAACATCACTGCCACCAACAAAACTATCCCCTAGCACCATGCTGGCACTCGGGTTGCTGTAATCGTGCAGGAAAGATGCCATTTATTGAAGCACTGGATTTTCCTTGGCAGTTTCCCATCCAACACTACAGGGCTTGGCTGTGTTTAACTCTCAAGATCAGGCAGGATCTCAGCCAAAGTTGCATGGCCACATATTTTCTTAACCCTCCGACCAGCTGCCATGTTAAAAAGACAAGTTGCAAATGCCTCGCTACATAATTCTTTAAATTTAAGATGCTCTATTCTAGCATTTTATTGTCACATTTGGTCTCTGAAAAATTGTTTCTGGACAGTTACCTATATTTAGCAGTCACCCTGTTTTCTCTGTAGTCATTTATGGGAGCAGAATAATTTCAAGTAGATTTTCTTTCATGGAAAAAACTCATAAAATTTCAAAATACGGAGTTTCTTCTAAATTGACCCTTGCTGAAGCAATGCCTGTCCTGGGGGCTTATGAGGAAAGACAAAAAAAGAGATGTGCATTTTAGAGATCAGTGAAGCAAGCAAATGATTGTCCTGCAAGCTCTTGGACAACACTGCACAGAGCTACCATATGCTTCCTAGTGCTCCCCTAACTGCCAGCTGTCTCCACCTTGCTTCTTCCAAATGGCAGAGGGGGCAGCCGAATTGCCAAAATTGATGTTTTGACTTACAGCAATAGGCAGAGCAGAGGCTTGGGGTCAGTTTGTTGACAACATAAGCTCCATGTAAGTAGAGCAAGGATGAAAGAGGGTCACATTGTTCCACTGCTGTCATGCAAGGGTAACTCAGGAGAAATAAGAGTATAGAGGTATTTCTGCTAAACTATTGTGAGAGCAACAACAAGTCCACATTCTGAGCAGTATTTTACCTTCATTTTCCCTTTCCTTTGTAGAAGAGGCAAATGTTAAAATGAGATCTGCTGCTCTTTGAATTCGTGTCATGATCTGAATACAGATAAGCCCAAGACCAAATGAACTGTTGACAAATGTGCAGGCTGGGGAATCTATATTACATTCACCATATCATAAACTCCTTTCTCAGAATGACCTGACAAGCTTTCCTCCACCTCTTCTTGTCCTCCCTTCCACTATTTCTGCCCATGACATTGGAGAACCATCATTATAAGAAGTCTTATTAGTTTGGGCTTGGTGTTTTATCTCTAACCATTGGTACTTCTCAGCAGTGAGATACCACCCAGTGAGTGGCACCCATTGTACAGAAATGGCCTGTCCTTGTCCTCACTACCTGCTGGGCTTGGGACTTGTACTGATGCAGACCTACTGACACATGAGGATTGAGTGTGCTGTGGGTGTGTTTCTAAACTTCATGAGGATGGTAGATAAAAGCTCTTCGACTGGGAGGAGAAAATCCACTATTCTGCTAAATTACAGTGATTGCTCCCTAATCCTGTCACGTTGCTAAGGGTATTATAGAACCTCCTCAGAAACCTCAGATACCAGCATTGTTAACATTGTTTTAATGATTATTTTTTTCCAATGCATTGTTATGATGGCATACCTAGTGATTTTTTACTATACCAGCTGGAATCCTAAAGCTTCCCTCTTATGAAACATTAAATTGGATAGGTTATGACTGCCTGATTTCACTTACTTTCTAAGGTAGGCATCTCATGGGAGACTTTACAAATGAAAGCTTTTAATAATAAAACATAATGGGCAGGTGTGAGACACAATGTAGGAATACATCCTTATCTCAGTTATAAACTGAAATGCTAGTACACTGTTAAAAGCCTTTAATTTGGTGTAGCCCAAATATGTGTGTGCTATTTGGATGTGAACTTAGAGACCATAAAACCTCAAAAACTCTTATGAATTTGGGCCCATGACAGCCTGGAGACGCTGAACATGCCACAGTGCAATTGTGCAACAAAGACAGTGCAACACAGTGCAACAAAGATGGTGCAATTACTTTGGCAGTCTTCAACATCCCAGTATCTTCACGTGGGCTTCATGACCACCAGAACATATAGCACCAGGATTCACGTGCTACAGCCAGGCCACCTACCAATTGGGAAAAACAAGGCAGCAAAGTGCAAAACCATGCTTACCTTACTTTTAACTACCCTTTACACAGAAGCAAGACCTGCAGAACCAGGTGCCTGAGGGGACAGGCTTCAGGTAGGGCATTCTATCTGTCTGCATCATGTCCTTTAATACTTTTTGAATTTCAGACATGTCTTGAGGACAGCTAAGATTCTCCAGGTTGAGTAAAAATTAGTATTTGTTTGGAAACAAAAGACCCACTGAGTGAACCTATGCATACTCCAAGGAAGCATTTATTGCACAAGCTGACAGTATCAGATGTCAGAGAATCTTCAGAGGATTGCTCCTTTCTAGCATCCCCAAAGCCTCAGTTAGAGTTTGTATTGCCCAAGAGTTACCCCAAGCCATAAATTCATAAAGTCCAGTCTTCACGAGCTCTAATTCACACAGAATGGGTTGTTTCAACTCTCTGGTCTTGGGGCTTACCCGAAGGCAGTTCTAGCTGGATGGCACACACTTCAAGGGGTTGTTCAGCAGTCAGAGATCATGACGGCCTCAGGTGAATATCTTCAGCCAGAGAAGAAAGCCAGGAGTGAAGTGTAAGGCAGGATTACTGAACTGACTCTTCACCAAATAGGAATTTTCTCCACCCTAGAGTTTCTTTGCATTGCCAAATGGAACTGACTTTGTGCTTGGTGCATTTGGTTTTGTATCCTCCAGAATGCTCTGAACTTCCAAGAGCTCCTTGGTACAGAATGGTATAAATGGCAAATCAGCCTCAAGTAACTAAATAAGATGGTACTCCCTGTGTGTGTACTGAGTACAGACACATGCATGCCCATTATCTAAAACACCCCCCTTCTCCCATCCATATGTTGAAGCTTTTCCCAATGCTTCCACTTCGCCAGTGTCTCCTTCTGAACAGGAGATGCACAACAGCTGGTGAAACAGCACAAAGTCAGGGGAGAGTAGCTATTAGAGGAGTTAACTGGTAAAGCCTGGACACCACTAGGAGATATTTTCCATGTCACTGTGCATTCAGCATGGAATCTGTGTCATCACATGGTGTGGCAGTCTTGGCAAATCTGTTCCAAAGCTGAGTCTGCTGGCACTTTGTGACTAGCATCATCCCTGCTGTCGCTGCTCTTTGGCTGCCTTACTGCAAATGGGATTCTCTTGTCACCTCTGCTACCACACAGAGTCCTAGCTTACCTACATGTCACTAGGTTGAATGGTTTTGTTCTGGACTCCCTTTTAGATGGTATTTGTCCATAATAGGCATCCTGTAAAAACAGGGCTGTAATTATTTTCTGCTTTTATCCAGGAATAGAGGGAATAGGGGAGGAATTCCTGATTCTCTTCGGACATAACTGTGCTCAAGTCAGCTCAGTCTTGATGTTATTTTTCCAGTGAAGATCATTCATCAGATAAAGAATCTCTGAAGTTCAGGCATTAAACTTGAATTTTTTAAAGGGACAGCAGACCTTACTGAGAACCACAGTTTCTCTTGTGTGTAATTCAGCATAGGAGCAGGTAATACACTGCTGTTAATTTTGTATCTGTCAGAGGCAGTTCCTTCTACATAAAACTGTATTCACTGAGGGTATGCAGTTATAAAAACAGAAAGGCACGAGGACACAGCTCCTGGCTCACTTGTCAAATGTTGGGAGCACATCATGCTCCCTACTGCAAGAGATAAAGTTGCTTTTCCTACTGTGCTAGTCCTTTTCTGCATTTCACCCCTTTCATGTATCCAATTAAACTGTTTATTATTTTATTAATTTTGAGGAATCCTTCAAGGTAGTTACTCTGTTGTGATGCAAACTTTGTACAGAAAGTCCTCAGTGTGACTAATTCCCTGTGCTAACTTAAACACACCTTGAGGATTTTTGCTTGCTTGTTTTCTCTATATCTGCATGCAGCCAAAGCTTTGGGCAAGTCTCACAGAGGATGGATTCCCACTTCAGGAAAAAACTGGCTTGAATGGTGGCTGGTGGCTCACAATAACGGGCCACTTCAGCCAGCCAGAACCTTGACATGGGTCTCTAAGCCTTTTGAAAAAACAAAGCTTAACGGTTGGATTCGTTATCCACATGCTGCATCATTGTGCTAGGACACAGAAACTGTAAAAGTAACAACCCTGCACTGAGATATCTCCAGAGAAGTAGAACTGCTGGGTTGTTAACTTTCCTTTTCCTTCTGCCAACTCCTGCATAAAAGGGAAACAACAGTATCTGTACAACCTCTACTGCTTTTAGAAAATTCCCTGTCTCTGAAAGGTTTCATAAAATCTTTCATTAACCTACTATTATGTATCCAATATATGCCTTTATCTCAAAAAAATTAAAATAATTAAATTTAAATCTTTTGATGTAGAAAATGAAATACTGTTCTTTAAATGTTCTTATTATTTGAGCAATTATAGTTTCAGGGTCCAGCTTTCTCTCCTCTGTCTTCCTCTACAACTGGCAAAACTTTCAGGTTAATTTTTTCTGTTTTTTATATATTTTTACACCTCTTATTTTTGCATCTTACTCACCTCCTGGTCCTAGCTGATCTATTGCAACAGGGAAGGAAACTGTGGCATTTGGGGCTAATGCAATTTGTTGGAAACTTTACCCACAGCAGAGGGACCAAAGGGACAAAATCCGTTTGTTCTACTTGTCCCAGATAAACCAGATACACAAAATATGTAGACATACGTGAGCCTCACTGGACATTCATATGGACAAAAACTACACTGGTGTTAGCTAACAAACACCCCTCAAGCATTTTCTTCTCAAGCAATCAGAAGAATTCCCTGACACCAATACAAAGTAATTTTCATCTAGCATGTTTGGAATAACCCAATCAATTTAATATGACTATATCTTTTAAATGGTACAGGAGGACAACCAGAACAGTGCAATACGACTTGGAGCAATTTTTACTCTAAACTTTACCAGACATTGTCTGGTTTAGTTTATCTTTATGGCTGGTTCCTTAGCTTCTGGCAAGGCAAGTATTTAAAAAATGAACATATGTTGCATAAAATGACAATGCATGTAAATTAATTATTTCACTGTGACATACATTTCTAGCACAGCCCTCTTTCTGCAGAGCAATCTCTATAGCTAGCAATTCTATTAATGCTTTGTGAAGTCTGCGTGGTCGTGTCTTAAAACACGGCTGCATTTCACAAGTCATTCATTACCTGTAAAAGCAAGTAAGCAACCTCTGTAAAGTAAAGATGAACTTTCAATAATTGATCTAATGAGGATGGGGAACACTGTAGTAATCAGTGCTTTGGGAGTAGCCAGTAGGGTTCATAAGCTCTTTCTGTGGATGACACTGGTTTACTGAATGTCTGATTCCTGGATTCAAGGCACTTACCTGCTGTGCAGGTGCTATTTATTCATCTGCCTTGTACATGAGTTGTAGATATTTTTTTAAAAAGTAATGACAAGGAAACACAAAGCATTGTGATTAATATCTTGAAAGGGTGATAATAATAATTGTACTTTCTACTTACTGCTCCCCAAATAACCTTCCTGAGTGGATTTTGTTCTTAAAAACTGAAACTGAATGAGAGAAAACAGAATCAGAACTGCCTGAAATGTCAAATCTTAGGAGCACAGCTTGGAGAGCAGACAGATGGACCTAGCAAAAAGCAACCGCATATAAAAGTGTTATAATCCATCGGAGCAGCATGTTAGTCGAGAACAATCAGATTCAAAATTGTTCCTCTGAAATTTTCTCGCTGGCAACCAAACATTGTGACTTTTGTCATCGTGCTACGAGGATGAATCAGATGGGTGACAAGAGCCAGGGACTGGAGAGAAAGCAGCAGATGTGAAGACAGAAAAGTGAAGCCAGCACAAAATGCCGCTATCGCTTACGAGGGGAGGTAGTGATTATGGCATTAATCAACATACCATAATCAATGGCAAAACTCTGAGGAGTGCCAATATCTATTCATCTTTATTTATGCATATCCCAATCCTTCTTTATAATGTTGTCCCTGGGAGTAGTTTCTAGGTTATAAAGATTGTTGCCATGAAAAGAGATAATTGTAGTTCATGACCTGGAGGCCAAGGTAGTGCATAATAACGCTATTGTGCTCTGGGATGTACAGAGGGCTCTATAATGAGGGTGGAATGTAACCAAATACAGCATTCCAGAGTAAAGTCAACAATGCATTTTTAGCAGAAAATTCTAGCTGTGCTATTAGAAATATGCTTTTGCCAGGATGTAATTACACTGCAAACCAAATTATATCACAAAAGTGATAGCATTCCTGACATCAACAGCCAAAAAAGTACTTTACCCCAGGAGCTTACCAGACCTGTGAACAATAGAAAGTTGTGTTGGAGGGCTGTTAGCCTGGGACTGAATCCTACCTTTGAGTGCATAATGCTTAACTCTTTCCTTGCCTCTTGAGCAATATCTTCTTTCTTGCTCACCCCACAATTACGTCTGGTATCTGCCATGTTTGAAACCGACAACTATTTCCCTGTATAGTACTAAAATGTCCTAGTTTTAAGCCTTAAACTTATCTAAAAGAGAGTCTGGCTTAGCAACCTTTGAGCCTGCTGTTTCCAGAAGGCTTCGGCTCAGTACACCAGATAAGGAAGCCTCAGGGATGCTTTGCTGGTTTTGGCAAGGACCGTACTAAAAACATAAACCGATTCCGACTTCTCTTCTTTACTGTTTGCAATTTCATTTTCTATTTCCATCATACTTTTAGAAGAACACCAGAGTGTCTTTTTTATACCGAGACATACAGATAATAAATTGCATCACACCAAGTTGGAGGCTGACATGCTTTTTTCAACGACTGGAGTGTTAAAAGTTTATGGGAAGTTTGACTTAAAACTGTAGTCTACACCACACTCCCAGCGGAAAAGACAAGAAGCTTGGAAATGATGCTCCATTTGCATTGCATGGGATCTGAATATACTGGATTAAGTTGCTTTATGTGATGTTATGTGACTGAACGTAACCAAGTACAACCATATGGTCCATAAAGTAACTTGTGAAATAGACTTGCCTTACCATGGGAATAGATGTTGCTCATTTACAATCCCCAAAATATTCTACGTCTGAATTGCTTGTAAGTAGTGCAAGGGAGCTGGGCTGTATTTTGAGGCCAGTGCAGCAGCCAGCCAGAATCCTGACACCAGTTCAGCTATAAAATGTACTTACAGGTCAAAGATACAGAACAATCTGAATCACGCTGATTGCTGTCTTTAGTGTTTCCCAGTGCAGATCTGTTCAGTGCACAAGAACGCTGAATTACTGGTGATGTTAAACTGAATGCTATGAAGACTATCACATTATTCTGGTTAGTTCTCCAGGGAAAAGAATAATCTCAGGATCCAGTTCTCCTACACATCTACCTCAAGGATAAAATCTGTTTCAAGTGATTTCAAGTAGTTTCTCTGTGGCCTTAGTCTCTGTCTGCTACCTTTGACAGCTAATTCTTTCCCATTCTTTTGGAGTGTAGTTTAATCATGTAAAACTACACTAACACTTCTCAAATATTTTAAATGCCCATTATTCTGGATTGTCTCTTATAACAATGATCTGTAAATCCTAGAAACTCACGACAAACCTTGAAAGGGTCTACCAGCATTTCCACGTTTGTAATTTTCAGTAGCAATTGGATGTTCTGAAGTCACTGGATGTTACTAAAATGAGCTATAATTCCAAAGTTAAGACTCAGATCATAGTTACTTCAATATCCTGGATTAATCTGAATTTGGAGCCTGGAACGAGGCTTTGACAAAAAGATTCAGAAGTTTGAAATGGGGTCTTCCCCAGAGCTAAAGAAGGCTTGGATCTGAATTTTCATTTGAACCTTTTGCGAATATCTAAATTATTTTCACTTTGAAGAATGCCTGGCCATAGCTGAATACTGACATACTCCTGTGAGAACAGAATTGGAGCACATTGAGCAGTTGATAGTCAGGTAACTCTCTTTTCTTTGTTCTTCATTGTCAATAACACCCATGATATTAATATTTTAAAGTAAATAAAAGGACAGAGAAGAAAGAATAAATAATTTAATCAGTGGATTAATCTAATAATCTTATGGTAATACTGGCAATAACTATTGTTGTTTCAAGGTATGATGAACACTGCTGTTTTTATTAAAGTTGCATGGAAAAAATGCACACTCTGGTTCTTAAATATCTTAATGAAAATAGTTTTGCTCTCAGATAAATGCTTTCCCAGTTGCCCTTGAATTAAATTATACTAGCTAGAAACCAATGGTTAAGTAAATAAATCAAAGGGAGATATTTCTGATCAATGTCTAGAGGCAGTTCTATATGTTATGTTGTAACCCTGTAATTAAAAAGTGTAGTCTAAATTCAAATATTGTGTAAACTACCTGTTGGCTTTACTAGATCAGTACTTGTTTATTACCTATTAGATTTTTGGGAGGCATCCATAAAGATCTACACCCCTGCTAAGAGTATTAATCTGTAGGTGATGAACTCTGTTTCATAATGGAGATTTATGCCTTTGACAAAAATGAGAATATTTTATATTAATAATAAAGATCTTTGCAAATTTCCTGGGGAGTTACTTGACTATATCCTCTTGTACAAGTTATTCTACTCATAACCAGTTTTGTGTGCTTTTTAAACACCGAACATCCTTCTTTTCTACTGTGTTAAATAAGAGAGATTTTGGAAGTCAGATATCTGTGGCTGTATGCTCACGTGAGAATGTGCACATATGTGTAGAAAAGTTTCTCTATACTTTGCACTCAGTGAAGTGCCACACCAATCCACATACAATTCTGTTTTCTCACTTTTTTTTCCAGTCAGAGAGTGTTCCCATGGATAGGTCAGTGGCAGAACTATCAAGCCCTGCTTATGAATGTTGGATAAAAAGGGACAGAGATATTGGCTTTCCCACTGCTCAAGGAACTAATTTTTGAGACCTATTTCACCTCCAGAAGGAGCTGAGTGCCTGAACTATTTAGATTTAAATTATAGTGATGATGACCAATTATAATTGTCTTACCAAATACTGAATTCTTATCCATATCTGGCACTAGCAAGCAGTGATGAAATAGGCAGGGAAAAGAGGAACTGGAGATAAAGAAATGTAGGAATGAATATTCATTCTTAGAGGTATACACCAAAGCACTGAGGACTATGTGCTTTCACAGTGTTTTCCACTGTTCCTCAGTTTCTTCCTAAAATGTAATTTGAGCAGGTGGTCAGAAAACAAAGCAAGCACACTCACGAGCAGTTAGGAAAACCTGTACTCTTGTTATTCCATTTCTGAAATTTCAATAGTAAGACACTAAATGTGAAAAAAAAAAAAAAAAAAAAAGAAGTATTTTTGACCTTTGTCCTTTGGACATCAGCTAATCTCTCCCCCCACTGTGACTGATAGGCATAGCTAAAAGGGAATGAAGACACGCCAAGCATGTCCAGATTCTGTATTTGCAAGCTTACTGTTTCCTTCCTAGAAAGGAAGAAACCTCTGCATATTACATTATTAAGCTGCAACTACCAAAAATGGTGCCTCCTTCCTGTCACACTCTACAGCAGACTGAGGATATGCAAATCATGAGACTACAGATTTATTTCCCCTTATTTCATTAAATATGTATCTGTGAGGGAAACAGGCACAGCCAGGATTATTCCCATAGAACAATTTCATAAATTGCATGTGTTCTGCACAGACTTTTAGGCACAGACTGAACATTCCTCACTCCCTCCTTAGATGTTTTCCTCAGGTCTGTCATTTTATTTTTCTCTCCCCTCTGGCCTGTAAAAAGTTGAGCCATTTCCTCCACAAAATAATCATCTTCCTAAAATAAGAAAATAGAAGCTTCTGACAACTGTATATCATTACGGTATTCAAACTACATAAAATAATCCCAACATCTGTTTCTCTGTCAATTTTCCAAACCCTAACCTACTAATAATATGCTAGATGGATGGTAAAACCGACTATCACACTATCTGGATCCTTCTGATTAAATAAATGCAATAGGATGTGTGGCAGCTTTTGTGACAACACAAAACGAGGGGAAAAAAATAGGTGCAAAAAGAATCACAACAAAAAAGGAGCATATGCTATCAATAAGCAAACATTAAAAGTAAACTCCAGAAAAATAATTTTAAGACCAGTAATTTATCAGAACAGATTTGAGACATTCTGTTTTTACAGTTACATCACTTACAAGATGGTTTCTTGCTGGTTTTGAAATCTTGGCTGTCCAATAAGGTATCAGCTTGATATAATTCCCTTTTTCTGAGTGTGTCTAATGCTTGGAAAGATGTTCTCTTGATTGACCTTGACATTTCACCCTGGGTACTTGCATCCTGGGACTGCTTTTTATCAGCGGGCAGTCATTTTAGCATTAGGAATTCTGCAGTGAAGGCTGTTGTCAACAGTCATGCAAGAATATTAAGAATGCTCTATTGCATATAAATGTGATCTCAGTTAATGTTTAGGAAGCAATAGCAGGATTTGATAAAATAATTTTCCCTAACTATGATGGGGCCAGAGAGGAGGCAAGAGGGAAAAAGAAGTTGTCGTGACATCCATTTCTATGTCAGACTTGAAAAAGACCTTTCTTCTGCTTGGTACATGTCATGTGCCTAATGACTGTAAGTACTTAAGAATGGCAAACTGAATCAAACTGGACACCCTGCTACTTTAATATCCTATATCCAATAGCAGTGAGCAGCTGAAAGAAGCATATAAGAACAGAACAAGTAGACAGGTAGACAGTGATACCTTCTGCCAGGTTCTGACAACCTGCATTGTATGAATTTCCAAAGCCAGAGATGGTGTTCACATCTTTGTGTTGAACAGCCCTTGCTGCACTTTCCTTCTTTCAATGTAAATAATTAGTTTTTGGATTCCTTTTTCCTTGTGGTCTCCACAGCTGTCTGGATGCTGCAACTTAGAATAATTCATGTTTTTATCTTCTCACCTTTTTTGCTATTTAATGTGAAAAGTGAAAGCCATCTGCAGCTGCCTCATCTCTCTTCATTGACTGCATCTAACCTCCAACTAATTTTAAATTGCACATTCCCCTATAACCCTAATACCTCCCTTTGTCCGTAACTGCCTTTATGAATGAAGGCACAGTGATTAAATTACAGTGATGACATGCCTGCTTTGACTTCTTTGCTATGCATTGTGGTATATGACAGGGTTTGTTAGCTGAAGCCTCTCAGGATATTAGTTGTCTGAAATAATCCTGCAAAAAAGCGTTCGATTTTTAATGACAGAATTCTAAGTATCAAAATGTAGTTGAAAATGGGGAAAAAAAAAAGGAATGAAATAGCAAACATGTATGATGGAACACCTTCTAATTACAATAACGCACTCCAGGGCTCAAATCATCAAATGATAATTTACACCTAGGTGATTTGACAGCACTTGGCCTTTGGCCTTCTGCCTAACAACACAATAGGCGTAAATCATTACCAAGTGATTCACACCCTGTCATGTCTTATTGCTTAATTAATTTGTCTAAAAGGCTTTCCATGAGAACTTATAACAAATGCCTTTGTTGTATGTCTTTTAGTATGGGGGTCAGTACCTGCCCTCTCTGTCATTCTCAGCTCTCACTTCAACCTCCTGAAGTATCCAGCAGGTTTTTTTGCTTTTACTACGCAGCCATTTAAATTTATACTTGTGTTTTACTCTCTCCTCTCTTAGGTAAGTTCCTCTGTTGTTCTCTGGCTGCTGTATCTGTGGACCCACGGATGGAGGTTAAATTCATGCTGAGCTTAAGACTGCAGAGAGCCTAGAACGACTGATCTTATGGGTCACCGGAAAACTGCACTCAAGCAGTTAAGATGTTATTTTTGTTAACTAGCAACTGTATATTTACTCAGGCAGGAATATCAACCTCATATATAATGATAGAACAAGTAAAGCTATATTGTTGAAGTAGACGCTAAATTTTTTAATATAAATATGCATAGTGTACTTGTGCAATGATCCAATCATAAGCCTCATCAGTGATCTGAAGAATAAGAAATCTGATGATACAAAAAAGGAGTTAAATTAATGGAGAATATAACTTCTGATAGCCCTTAGACAGAATGATCCAGCTGCACCCTTGAGTCCTTAAACTACTGATTGCTGAAAACTAGAATGATTATACAAGGGGAAGGTCACTCTAGTGCTGCTTTTATACTCTATCCTTAAAATTCACGTCTGACTCCTTTAGCAGGGAGGATGCTAAGTTAGATGGATCAAACACACAAAAAGGCTTAGCTTAAGTTCTCATGACATTGATAACCAGAATTTCCCAAGGACTGTTTTTTGCTAGAAAAGACCAAGAAATTTCAAGAAATGTTTCATAAGCCTTTGCAAGGGCAATATTTTTCCTAGGTGTTTACTCAGGACACACAAGCCCTATCCAATCACCAGAAATGTTTCCTTTATCAAAATAATTTACTCATCATAGACGCTGCCCCTCCTGGGAATGAGGGAATAAATAATATGTGACCAGTCCTTGCATCCAGAATAGTCACTGTTGGAATATACCCAGGATCTGGAATGATGAGCATGGTACAAAACTGAAGGTAGGAGCCACAGACACATGACATCAAGGTAAGAGAAAAGCTGGAGATCTGAATTACATCTTTGAGTAAGCCAGGGTCTCCTAAGATAAAACACTTCTTTGTTAATTTTTCCTTTAAATTCCCCTTGTTCTAAATGTTGGTTTTTAAAATAAAATAATTATTCTTGTAAATTAGAAAAAAAAATAATTCATCACTTTTATGAGTGAAATGGCTCTGACTCAAAAGCTGAAGTCCTTTAGCTATTCTTGCAACAACAGGCACAGTGGGAGGGCCAGCCAGCCACCAGTGTGCCTCCAGCACTTCTTAGAAGACAAATAATGAGGAGCTGACTTCGTGCCTATTCAAATACTTGGTCTTTCTTGCTTTGACTGTCGCCTAGAACTAAGCAAATATTTAATGATAACTTGCTTGTTTTGATTTTACTTTACTGCTTGTATTTTTTCCTCGATCAGATCATGATTTCTCTGAGACTTCATCTCTTGGCTGAATAATAACTGGGCTGGAAAGTGTCCTTGAACTATCTCAAGCTGTGGCACAGTCATTATTGGCCGCATGGAGGTATTTAATGTCTGTGCAGGTGAATGCAGAATCAAGTTTCTGTCCAAGTAGCATTTTTTTTCTGGATACATCTGCAAATCTTGTTAGAAATTATATTTTAGGAAACTGTCAATCTAAGGAAACTCCACTGCCAGGTTATTGCAGACAAAAGAATGGGCACAACTTGATGAAAACAGAAATCAGCTGGATAGATGAGTAATAGAAATCTATGAAATTTTCACTTCTGTCTTCAGATGGGATACCCTCCCAGTCACACAGAGCAGCAGGGAAACACTGCCTCTAAGGAATTAAATCAAGACAATTCTTATATACCATAGAGGTCATTGAATAGCTTTGAGATGGTTAAAACTTGCAGGGTTTGACCCAGCAAGTGAGGACTGAAAGTCTTCTAATCTCAAAGCTACACCAGCGCTCTTCCTTGATTACTAATGAATATTAATAGAAGTACAAATTCAGTGCTAGGAATGCAAAAAAGAGACACAAGACTACATTTAACTTCCAAGAATCTAATGTCTCCTTATTGAATTTTTCTCTTTGAAAATGAAAGTTCACTACCTGCACCCTATCTTAGCTCAAAATAAACACCTGCAACTACAGAAGCTTCTTTCACTTCTTTGACAACTAAAGAAAGAACATCTGGGAAATGCAACCCAGCATCTGGGCAGTTGGGAATTTGATTGCAAAAGAATATAAGTCATTACCTTAAATACAGTTCCCAAATTAAAACCATTTTGTGAGAATGCCCCTTATCAAAGGTACTTTCTCTCTATGACTTAAAAACGCAAGTATTTCTTAACACAAATTTCAAATGAACGCATTCCAACAAACACATTCACACGTTGCCTATGTTTATTTGCCCAGTCAACAGTGTTTTCACCTTTCCACTTATCTGAGATTGAGTTTCCTGATAAGACCATGTTTTTATATGTATTTGTGTAATAGCGAAATCATGATAGTGATGTCAGAAATTGGCTCTCCCTGTTTACAAGTGTGTTGACTCTAATGATGTAAGGGTGACTGGGACATATCCTATTTTTATTTCGGGAGATCAACGTTCACTGTTGGCTTTGTTGCCATTTGCTCCAGAGCCCCATAGAGGTTTTTTTTGCATGCCCTGTTTTACACAATGGAGACAATGCTGTGAAGTAATAGATAATTAAGTCAATTGTGCAGCAGGATGCTTTGAAGAGGCAGGGGATTATATCAGACCTGAGTGTTATTAAACCTGTTTTCCCTCAGCAGAAGAAACTCATAGAACTGACATAATTTTTCAAGCAGTTAAGGAATATACACCATGAAGGCTGTACACAATGCAGACATGCTCAGCAGTGCTGGAGGACAGTTTGTTTGGCTAGACCTAATCACAGTGATGCATGGATGAAAGCCATTAAAGTAATTCCAGGTTGTGAAGTGCATATTCCTGGTGTTTAACTGTCCACTGAAAAAAATAAAGAGCTAATAACTGTATTTTCTATATTTACTTTCCTATAATCTCTGCAGTAGGATGCTGATTTTATTTCCCTGCTGTTATGTTGCCTTCTTCGTGTCATGGGTACTAAATGAGAGCATGAATACACTGCCACAGTGGTCTCTCTTCACACAGCCTCTTTCAGTAGAAGCTGGGCTAAAGGAAGCCACAGTCCTACTCCTGCAGTGCATTTCTGCTGTCTTTCTGTTGCTAATGTCTGGTATTGTGGCTGCTCCTGGGAGACCTCCCTTACCCACATCCTCCCAAAAGTGGTGAGTTCATCTGAAGAAGACCAACCAGTTCATTTTGTCTCCAGCACTTCAGCAGTCACAAAACCAAAGTCTTCGTAGGTTAGGAATAGCTTTTCTAGGAAAGGAATGGCTGTAAAATACATCATTAATATTTTGAAGGGGTAGCAGGAAAAATCCCCTCTTGATTCTCAAGATTTTTTGTTTACAGCTTTGTCAAATATTCAGCTTGTTTGGGGACCCTGAATATAAGGCAGCAAATTCAACCAATGGTTTTAGCAATTGTCACCTAATAGTTTTATGTCATGTGTATGTGGTTCCTGCAGTGCAGGAGAACATGACTTGGAGATGGCAGATGACTACATTTTCTATGAAGCCAGATGAGCAGGTCACGTATTTTATCACTGCTAAATATCTTTGCATTTAGCAGTGACCTTCCTGAACATTAGCCAGCCCAAATGATCTGCTGTGCTCAAGTGAGGCATCTGAGGTTACCAAGATCAGCTGTTTAGCCCGAAGGAGGGCCAGACCATGCAAATACATAATATTGCATAGAACATGCAGACAAGCCCAATAGTGAAGATTTCAAAGGCAGTTTTATAGAGATCTACCTGTTCCTTTCATTCCTTTAATTTTTTTTAAAAAAGGAATTAATTCAGTGCATCCCCTAGAACTGTTGGAAAAGTACCCACGAGTCTGGCTATCAAGTTAAAAAGAAACTTCATGGGGACCACCCAGAATGTGTCCTTGGTTATCCAGGGCAACAGAACCTTAATGAAAGATTTTCTTTTTTCCTTGTTTTTGTCTTAAACTTTAAAAAGCAAGGAGAACCCTTTGAACATTTATGCAGCTGCTCAGACACTAGCTTGCTCTGTCAGTCAGCTTGGGCCACACTCTCTGGTTACCCTTATCTTCATGCTGGGCTCTTCAGTAGTAGTAACATGGAGTTCTCAAACCATAAGCCACTTTTGATCTTTTTATTCAAAAAATAGCATGTCTGGGTGGTTGGATTTTGAAGGTGCATGTATCTCCTGTTACTGTTTTACTTGGTCTCGGCCTTAAAAAATGCACTGAAAGGTATCATTAACTGCAGCGACTTGTTTATTCCTTTGACTTCTGAAACCCTGGTTCTGGCATGGATCAGCCTCATTTCTGCTCACTTCACAGAATGTTCTGAAGGTGAAGCAATAAATGCAGCTTTCCCTGGTAAAAGAAGCATCTCTGCTATTTGCCAGCACTGTCTTTAGAACAACAACCAAGTGGCAGTTCTCTTTATTCTGTTTTTGAATTCAGATGATCACTGTACTGAATCAACCAAAAAAAGGGAATTAAAACAAAGCAGTCTATAGTGAAAAATGGAAGATGACATTCTTTTGATTTTCATTTGAGTAAAACACTAAGTTTCTACTCATTAGACCAATTTTTACTGTCATTACACCTGGCAAGCTAATCAAAGCCAGTGTGACTGTAGAACTGCAATTGAATTTCACAAGAGTGACATGTTGGAGTCAGAAAGATTAGCTTGTAAATCCTCTGTAAACACTATATGCAGGACAGTGAAAACATACTTTTAACAATGTCAAAACAGAATGTAATGTTGGAGCGATAACAGGGACTCCATCTTTTTTTCCATTTGAATAGAAATTCCAGATTAGAAGTGCCCTTTTAGATTCAACAAACCTTTGGGGCTCATTGCTACATCAGGACCCAGGATGCTTCACAGTTGACAAGGAAGCCTTGCAAAAGAGACGATTCATGCAGCATGACCCGAAAGTGACATGAGAGCTCAGCTTGATCTCTGAATTGTATCCCGGTTCCTGTCACCAGGACTGCCCACTTTTGATTAGGAGATTTATCCAAAGGTTTGTGATAAATATTTTTCCTGCTCTTTCATTCTAATTTTCCTCATTGTAGTTAATGTCATCGTAGAAACAGAAGCTGAAAAGAGTTCATTCTATGCAAATGCTTTACAAGCACCTCTAAATTGTGATCATACCAAATTTGCATGCCTGCCATCTGCACATAAAAACCTTGTCTTTGCTCCAGCGACACTGGCTTACTGAACTTACACTCTCTAGATTTGTACATCTCTGCACCATTGCACGGTTATTTGTGTAAACACGGCCAATAGGAATAGCAGCAGCTGCACATGTCCATCTGAGGGCAGAATGCACTCTTAATCTTTAATAATGAGTGGCAATATGTAACATTTAAATAAGCCTTTTCATCTTCAAAGTCCTCTGCAGGCACATGGATTCACCCAACATCTCTGGCGTGGATATTATTAGCATCATTTTACAGAAACAGTTAGAGGACAAAGGCAAACAATGTAATTTGCCTAGGGCCAACTGTGGGATCACTAGCAGAGAGATTATTATGAATTGGCATTACCTGGGAACTTCATTTAGAGACCATCAGAAAGAGTAACATAGGAATGTGTTCAAAGAGCCACAGAGAGCTGATGCTGTTTGTGTGGTGCTGTTCCTTCCTAAGAATTTACAGGGATATATCCCAACCATTATCCTCTCTAACAGGAGAAAAAAATGGAATTTTTAACAGGTGAAAGTCACCTGGAATTCTCCTGTTGGTAGTCCAGGGTGTCACTCAATGCATTGTGATATAGATGAGATCGATTTGGCACAGAAAAGTGCAGCACACTGCAGCGAAAGTGAAATATCACCTGAGTTTTGCTCCACTGCACATTGATTTAAACCACATTGAATTAAACTGCAACAATCTAGATGCTTTGGATCAAGCCACCCTCCTCGAAATATATGATCAATCTTTTTATTTTAAAGGGATCCCATTTTCATAGGAGTAAACTCCTGTGCAAAGACTGGAATTGTATTGCAGTAGTTGAAATACTAATGCACTGCATCCTAGACTGTACCTCTCTCAGAAGCATTACATGTTTTTGATCTAAGCTTCAGAGAATAATGTGGACAAAAAGCCTTTTCAAAAGCAGAGAATAAAAATGGTCTTATTTGAAATTTGAGTCTAACAGCTGAAAAAAATGCCACCCTCATCTTTATTAGCCTGCTATTCAATCCACATGAAGTGAAGACATCATAACACTCCTATTATCACCCCACTGGCCGTGGGGTGGTAATAAATGAAAAGAAATGCATTACATACTATCTGAGAGACCTTCCAAACCAGGAGTCCTTTTAGCTCTCCTTGACTTCAGTGACAAACTTTGGCTCTCCAGACCTCGTGCACAGTACTTGTTTTAAAACTCTGGGGTAGGTGAATTGAAAAATACATTTAAAAGAAACACTTGTAAAATGTATTTACCCACTTGTGGGGTTTTTTTGTCGTTGTTCTTACATCTCATCTTAACATAGCACATCTGGCAACAGAAAGGTATGGCAGCTGAACACTACGTGAAAAAAAAAGATAGAGTCCATTTTGTCCAGGATTTGTAAATTGTGTAAAGTTATTTTGCAGGAGAGAAGCACATTATCCTTCCAGAAATGTATTCACACTTATATTCTGATGTAAAAAATCTTTAACATACTCTTCTAAGTTCCTAATGTGAATAAATTCAGAGTAAACACATATTACTCCAGCAGTATAAAAGTGACTGGAAAAACGTGGTTTGTTTTCTTCCTAAGGAACTACAGCTAATGCCAGAAATCTTACCATCCAGGGGGCTGTTGATTTTTCTCTTGTTCTTTATTTATAGGAGACAGCTATAGGCACACTACTCACTCTCTAATCTTCCTACAGATATGGCAACCATCTGGGTGCTGGGGTGGGTGCACTGAGCCCTAGGGTGCCTTTAGCCAGTTCACTTGAAATCTCGAGTCTGTCCTGTCCTATCACCCAGCAGCAATGGAACATTTGTTCCCCGAAGGGCCGGCACGCTGCCAGCAGCAGGTGTTAGGCTGTCCTCTGGGATGAAGGCAGCAGGCATGAGCACTGATGTGTGCCTATGACAAGATGTTGCAAATCTGCTCTCATAGCGACGGTGACAGCATCTGGGACAGTGTTGTGAGTCACCATTCTGTAACCATTAAAAACCAGTTGCCATTGCTTTCATAATAATAAATTAAAATATCATTCCAATGAGTGCTTGTCTCAGGAAGAAAATTAAAGGAGTGCATGTATGGATAAACACATGTGTGTGCACTCACACACACACAGCCTTACAGTACGTGCTATTGAACCGTGTTCAAGTAATTGTATCTTAAATTAACAGGTACAGTTGATTGATAGATTTCTGTCTACTATTAAGACTGCATTTTTAGATTTTCTTAAAGGAAATACAATCAAACAGAAAATATTTAAAAGTAAGTAAAAATGCTACAAGCACTGCTAGGAATATACATGCTTTTGAATCAATGATCTTATAATTAATAGATAATTTTAACACAGTTGCTCCTATGAAGTCCAGATCCCTAAACCACTGAAGTTTTACATTTTATTTACATGGGCTGAAACTGTGCTTCTTCTGCCTGTATTCAAAGCTAAGCAGGGTGTGTGGCATTTTACAGGAAGAGGATTTGTATAAATATCTGCATGGAAACAATAACAGATTAGCAGTAACTGGTTCCAAAATGTCTGTTTTGAAAATGCCTGCATAGATCTGCAGGCAGGTGCACAGATATTGTTTCCATGACCTCTTCCCACGGAGATCATATTCTTCTACTTCGGTTTATATTGGATTTGAATATGGATAAAGCACATTTTAAAAATTCTCAAACAAGACACACAGCAAATATTCAAATAATGCTGTCCCTTGGTTTCTCTGGAGTCTTGTTTCAGCCCAGCATGCTTATCTTCCTAGAGATCTAAATCCGAGACCTTCCATCTTACTGACCTTTGTTGAATATAACACATGGGACTGACGAACTCAATGACTGGGCCTCCCTTTGACCAGTGTTCCTTTGTTAGCAAAGCTACTGCTTTAACTTGGGCTGATCCTGACCCGGTTCAGATTAATGGCAGAACTGTTAATGATGTCAACAGAGCCAGGATTTCACCCTTGCTCTCAATACTTACAATGGTTAGCATTATCACGATGGAGTTTTATCAACATGAGGGGCTTCAGCAAGCGAAAATTCACATGAGGGTCAATGCCTCACCCTGCATTAAATCCAACAAGCAGCTTTTATTGCTGTTAGTGTTTTCCTTCCACTCATGTTCAGTCACCACTTGGTTTAACAATCCGAATGGTTGTTCACTGCTTTTAGTCTACCAATTAAGTAATTTGCTCACTCACTCTCCTTTACACTTTCCTGCAAGCCCCATTTTTGCACATTTGCCGAGTAATATCCCATGCACTGCTGAAGACCAGATAGCTGGGCCCTACCATATTTCACCACATTTTAGTGAAAAAGAAGTTATTTGTTCAAAGGCAAATGAGAAGTTGGTTTCAAATGGTCCATCTTGTGGAAATACATTTTATAGTTTGCCTTCTCTCTCCTTTACTTCCCTGTTTTTAAATAAAAAATTGTTCTATGTTTTTTTCCTCATAAATGAAATGTGCAAAATAAAACCAGGGTTTTTTTCTTACAGTTTTGAGGAAACCTAAATTACTTCTTAGTAGAACTGATGCAGTCAAGAATTTGGTAAAAAAAAAATGCAGAAAATATTGTAAATGGCAAAACATTTTTTTTCTGGCCTTTTTCAAAATGTAAATGTTTGATTTCAGGAATGCTGAGCAAATATTTTAGTCTTCAATTTTTACTTTTTGATGGTATTGAAAAATCCATTGATCACTCAGCTATTTCTTTCAATGTATGGCAAACATAAAATCAGAGAGCTGACTACAGTGGTAAGATCAAACAACACCCTCACCCAAGGGTATTCTCAGCATTCACTAAGCCAATCGATTACCTATAATACTACTGACTTCAAATCTAAGTCAGATGTGTCAGCATTGCTTGATAGTTACTGCAGTGTCTCCAGCATAAAAACCTAGTAAGACAGTCAGAAAAGAAACTTATATATGAAAGGGAAGAAAAACAGACAAAAATATTAAGTGCAGCTTTGAACCTCTAAAGTTTTTTTAGGATTAGCTACTGGGTATATGTTTAGCTACAGTACAACAGTACAACATCAAATCCAAAAGGTGGCAATTACCCTTGACCTCTGCTAAAGACACGCACTTCTGAGGTCCCAGTTCTTTTGATATTATTAGCTGAACACTAAAGTTTTCCTTCAGTCTCCCACATTGTTCACTCACCTGCTGTGTGTTTAAGTTCAGATTTTTGAAGCCAAGCGTGTGAATTTGTGCATGTGCATCTGCACACACCAACATTTGAAAATTCAGCCCATGGTTCACATGAAAAAACCCACATCCTATTCCAATGTCAATTCTATAAATACCTCTGAGAAAGCTGAATGATTTATTGAAATGTTTCACAAAGAAACCACATACTGCATAATTTTGATGCATTAGATGTGGGTCTGCATTTTTTGAAGAAAAAAGCCCTTGCTGTAAATCAGTAGCATGAAGAATTAAAACATGAAAACAAAAGCATATTATTTAAAGAACAGCCTGTTCCCTAAACTGTTACTGTGCTTGGTGCCAAACCACATTTTGTGATATATCATGTACAACCTCCTCTTGCATGTTTTACTGTTATGCTTTATATGACTTGGAGTGAGAAAACCCTGATAGTTCTTAGACTTACCACTGCCATTAAAGACAGGTCCACTTGTAGGTCTGAATCACAACATGACAAGTTCCTCCAAGGATGATGACTCTAAAAGAAGTGGAAAAGTGTTTGTTTACTTGGCAATGTCTATGAAAAGAAATCTGAGTTAACTAGAAATGTGAATTTACAGTGGGTCTGTTATCCTTCATAAAACACTTGGTGGACTCAGAATGACAATGAACTTGCTTGCAAAGTGCAACACATACAAAGTAGGGCCACTTCATTCTCATACAGGCCCAGAAATAAATGACAGTGACCTAAGCTTGATTGTGAATTTAGAGCATATAGACTATAATCACTGCCGGTATGCAAGTGAGCCCGTAGAGGTAAAGGTGAAATAGTTTATATCACACAGGGCTATGTTATATTTCAATTACATTGGAGTAAAAACGAGCAAACAGGCAACTACTGTAGAGCAGCTCCTGTCCACCACCTTCACACAAAAATCTACGCTGGAATGTTTTGTTTATATGCTTCTATCCTTCATCATTACACTAATCCATTTTCATAATTCCTCCTGATTAATTTACCAAGACATACCTGAGAGGACAAGCCTAACTTTCCGAATTGTGGTACAAAGGTTCAGCAGCCTTTTATAGATCTTGTTTCGAGTCTCTTACTGAACAAACCCTAACTCAGAGGCACTGAGATTAGGAAAAAAAACGGGTCTGACAAGTTAGCAAGGAAAAAAAGGACTGGAGCTGTTTGTACTGAGGGTGATGCAGATAATCAGGGGAAGGTATTTCAAGGGTAAATCTTTCTGTGCCTTTTAATAAAAAGGATTAAGTGAAAGTGAAATAGAAAGTTAGGAATGCTCATTCATTCATCCCTATTGCCTAACAACTCTCCCTTTTGAGAAAGGCCTGGTGTCTTGCCTGAGCTCAAAGAACAGAAAACTACATGAGCCTGTAAAGTAACTGGGGCAAAGATCCTGAAGGAGTCGTAGCCTAGAGCTGCAGACTGGTGGGTGAAAGAACGAAACTGAAATCTGAGGTGAGACTGAATAAAGAGATGAGAACTGGAGCCAAGGACAAAAAAAGACTGAATTCTGGAAAGAGAGGAGGCAGACTGAAGGAGGATCTGGGACCTAATACGGGAGGGAACACCACTAGGCGGAAGGAAAAGGCTGTCCATGGAAGGAAAGCAAGTGGAGAGAACTACGACTGGAAACCAATGGAGAAAGCATGTGTAAAAACTGCCTCTGCTGTTTACTGCTCTGTTAGCTCAAAGAGGTCCATGCTATGGTACAAAAGGTGCCAGACACAGGAGAGACCCACAGGGATGTCAGTGTGATGCAAGGTCTGTTTTCCATTTTATTTATGAGCCTTTTAGAAAGATGAAAGGCAGGAACTATACTAAAATTATACATATTTCAATGTCAAAGACTCATGGGGAAAAGAGATTACCGAATCAATGTTACTCCTTCAGTTGAAATTGAACTTTCCCTGTTCCTATGCATTATATCTTTAATAACATAAACCCACGCTAGTCTTCCTCACAAGTCTCTTGTCTTATTCCTTGCACAGTTCTGACCTACTTTGAGGTGAATCAGGGTTGTGTAGTGAAGTAGACTCCTCTGGATCTCCACATATTGAGAAACTTGAGGTAATAAAGGAGGTAGGGTTTCCTGGAAATGATAGGAGAGCTAAATCCATTTAAGATTGAGATCTGGCTTCTCTAAATGCCATTGTGTGGTGATCAGTAAACTACATGATTAATGCTACATGGTCACTTATATGTACCTTGTTTTCAGGAGGCCCAAATTGATACTTGAGTGTTAGACTGAAGTGCTGAACTAGCTGAAGCAGAGGACAAAAGAGGGCCATGCTAGGAACATGTAAAGTTTAATTTGGGTATTTCTATAAAATATTTATAATAAACTCAAGTATCAGTAAAAAAGCAGTATCACTTATGAGTACATTGAAAAGACACATATTTTTTAGATACACTAAAAATAGAAAGCAGCCAGAATCTAAATTTCTCTTTTGCACATATTACTACCATGATTTTAGTGTATTCCAAGGAGCAAAATGACTGACTTCAATAACTAATTACACTTAGGTGATCCAATTAATCCAGACACTTACCCTGTTGCATTTTATGAAAATAATGGTCATGAGAACCACATTTCTGTAGTTAAGCCCAAACTAGGGTATTAAAATCAAGATGTAAGGGAAAGTATTCTAAAGTAATGATTATCTTACATTAGGATGCTTTTCTCTTTTTCTTTCTGTACCTCATTTCCCTTCACCTTCTATTGGTATAACAAAAATAAATTAAATCTTGTTTGTCACATATATAAATGTTACTGTAAAAAGCACTGCAAAGGACCTGAAGAGGAAATGAATAACTGGGCAGCAAACAAGACCTGGGACCACACATTAAACTGAGCAAAAACAGAAGCATGTCTCTATGTGAATAAAAAACCATGCACTCAAGTAAATGTAGCACAATGCATACACAGTTGTGGTGCAATCTTAATTTCAGCTTTCTAATGTTTCAATCTTTGAAGTCCCCTGTCCTTTTAACATTCCTTAAATGTTATTTCACTGTAATTACTGTGTTTGTAATGAGAGATTTGTTCTCCCAAATGGAGTTATTCACTATCAGACCAGAGTGGGGAGAGGCAGGCCCTGGGAAGGAGAGAAAGGCTGCAAGGACTGTAGCTCACCTGTTCAAACCTCTTGTACTCATGGCAGATAATTCTGACCAAACTGGAAGATTTTTCCTCAGAAATGTTCATTCCAGAAGAATGAGGCCTTCACCTGGAGGAAATACCAGAAAAGAGCTGCTGTAACAGTTTATTCCTGCAGAGCTGCAAGTGTTGTCCAGTCCATAACCCTCAGTAGGGCCATGGTGGAAGCTCCCACCTCAAGTGGGCATTGCACAAAAGTGACCACTGCTAAAGGAGTCTCATAAACCTTATGGTTTATGAGACAGCTTCAGGGAACTGCATTTATATTATGGCTGGGCTAAGGTGCACGGTTTATGTTTTTCTTTCCCCCCCAAAAAAGGGAAAACCACAGAAAGAAATTGAAAAGATGAGGAAACAAGTAAACAAATGTGGTTTTACAGAAACTGAGGGACAATTTATCCTCATCACAGCAAGCAAAAACTTGGAAAACATTTGGAAAAGTCAGAAAACAAGTTAAAGTTGGTTGGCAGACTCTGACAGAGCTGACAGCTAAAACTACCCCTGGCATGGTGACAACAGTGTGGCATCAATCTGTGTGTAACAACCTATCCTTGAAAAACTCCATCCTGGATTTAAGCTAGCACTTCCTAACCTTTTCTCTACCCAGCCTCCAAACTGCGGCACAAAAAAAGAAGTTTTCAGACATGACTTTTCCACTGGTTTGCGATCAGGGGCCGGCACCACCCCCTGCCCCGGCTGCCATCGCCCGGCTCCCGCCGCGCTCCCTCAGGGGCCCGGTTCTCTCCCTCAGGGCCCGGTTCGCTCCCTCAGGGGGCCCGGTTCGCTCCCTCAGGGCCCGGTTCTCTCCCTCAGGGCCCGGTTCTCTCCCTCAGGGGCCCGGTTCCCGCCCTCAGGGCCCGGTTCGCTCCCTCAGGGGCCCGGTTCGCTCCCTCAGGGGCCCGGTTCGCTCCCTCAGGGGCCCGGTTCGCTCCCTCCCGCCTCACAACCCGCCGAGGCTCCCCGGCTCCCCACACATCCCCTCGCCTGGGGCCCGCCCCTCCCCCGTGTTCCCGCTTTTTTCCCTTCAGGATGTGTTTCTGTCCCCTCAAGCAAGGCTGTGGCAGGAAGATGAGGAGCATCAAGACAACGTGGCTTCCCCCACGGTAAGCCGGCCCCCTCAGGGTGCCCTGAGCACCCTTTGCCCACAAGGTGATTGATTATTGCCGTAGGGTTATTATACAGACTCACACAAACTCTGGCACTTGAAGCTGGTGGCTGCAGGAGGGTGAAGCAGCCACAGGAGCTCGTTTGCTGTGGCTGCCCGGGGAGGGATGGGGCTGTCACACTGGATAAGTCCAAAAGCCCCTCCTGACCTTAAAAGCCACAAATGTGATTCTCAGGACTGAGCCCCCCCATAGTTTTCTGGCAACGTGAAGGATCTTGAGTGAGTCTGAGGAGCGTGAAGAGGTCACAGTAAAGCTTAAGCTTAGGCCCCGTAGCCTCGAAAGATCACCCAGTCCAACCCCCCTGCCAGAGCAGGGTCACCTAGAGTCCATCACACAGGAACACATCCAGGCGGGGTTTGAATGTCTCCAGCCAAGGAGACTCCACAACCTCTCTGGGCAGCCTCTTCCAGTGCTCTGCCACTCGCTGTATGTTGTTGCATGAAGGTATAGAAATGAATGCCATGGCACTGCTTTCTGTGAAATGTCTAGCTGCATCCACTGTTTGCTGGTAATGGCCAGGGCATCCCTATCTCATTACAGCTGTAAGGTCTTGCTGTGCCTCTTCAGGAATTATTGACCATTTGATCTCACCTGAGGTGTGGTGGCAGCAATAAGCACAACCACCCCTTACCAACTGCAGCTTAAGCCCCAAGAAAAGTGGGTTCAGAAAGTTGTTTTCATGCAATGATCTCACGTGCTGCCATGTAAGATGCCACGGAAGTTATTCTTTCTGCATTGTTACTACACCTTAAAACCAGTCTTCTGTTTTGAGACCCTTCAGTGTTCTCAGATTATCTGTATTTATACAGTTCTTGTGGTCCTAAAATCTCTATGTGTTTAGCTGGATGATACACAGATAGCCTGAGTTGTCAGTCACTCTCTCCATCTCTCCTATCCATCGCTTGAAAAGCTCACCTCAGTTCTATATATTTCTTCATGCAATATCTCCACGGGATTGAGACCAAACACCTCAAATACAATAAAGACATCCATATGTAAAATGTGAGCTTGTATGAGGATGCAGCCAAAGGTTGCACTGCAGAGCTCATACGTGTGATATAATGGCCGTATTATTTTGATTACCAAAGAAAGCTGTGCTTTCTCAGTCGTGGTATGCCTAGCTATCATTTGCTGCCACGTGCCACGTTGAGGTTGATGCTTAGCAAGTGAGGGAGGGGAAATGAATTGTTAACATCTGTTTTATCATCTTTTGATGAATGAAAAACAAAATAAAGACCTTATTTGTGCCCGGATCATTCAAAACAATTAAATTTACACAGATTGGTGTCATCATGTGTTGTGTTTCTAGCAAACTGAGTATGATGTGCTTACCAAATGATTCTAGAGATATTGCTATAAAGCAAAAAAAAATAAATAAAATCTCCTATATACTGCCATACAACCTGTCATCCAGCCCAGCAGACTTCAGCCTTTTGACACTTGGCTGTTGTGTCACTGGTCACTGTATTACACATCTATCATCTATAAGAAAAATGATGACTACTTTTCTTTCCAATTTCTCATGTGCTAGAGCCATGTGAATAGTGGGTCTGTTTGGTTCCCAACTGCAAAAACAAATAAAAATTCCATCTTTAACACTTAGGAAACTGTCTATTTTTAGTTTGGTTTCCTATGGAAACAAGGCATCTGTGATCAGGCTGTCTCTGTGCATGTATCTGTCCTTGTGTACCCCCTAATAATTTTTGAATCTAGTGGCCTTTTCCAACAGAGTATGACAAAATGATAGAAGTTTGAAAGTAACTGGATTCTAATACATTTCATGAAAATAAGTGGCCAGATACATGAACAAAAAAATTTGATGTTGCCCAGCTGAGGGAAAGCTGCAGCATGAATTTGTATCTTACGAGGCTCCAGAGAATCCATGGAGGTGAGAGCTGCAGTAAATAACACCACTCTACAGAAAAGCTTCAGTCCAAGGTCACACTTTTATGCACCTCAGATTCATAGGAAACTGGGTTTAATTCATTCCACTGCTCACACAACTATTTGCTTAATACTTGCTGAGGGCCCCCCTTACTCCTCAGTCAAGATTAGAGTCAATTCTCCTGTTTCCCTGCAACCAGAAAAGAATCTAGTCCCAGATGTTTTCAAATTTGACCTGTCATTTGGGTCAGAGGATTGGGATCATGTGATACTAGTCTGTGAAATTAAAGCTCCCCAAATGGTGTAGACTTCTGCATCAGAAATCTTCAGGGAATGCCTGGAAGCAAGATGTCTTTGGGAATTAACCAATGAGCCCTGCGAGGAGAAGAAAATAATGTAGGACTCAGCTCTCCTTTTTAAGCTGGGAATTAAAATATGTAAGGATATTAAGAAATAATATAATATATATAATATATTTATATATATTAAAAATATATAATAATATAATAATGCTATGTTGTCAGTCTTCCCAATATTGTTCAGAGATGGAAAACAACCAGCCAAAAGAGGGGTCTTTTGGGGTAAGGAAACTGGAACAGGACATAGAGTAGTTAATAGTACCTATGTAAAGTTAACTTGGATTACAAATTAGAGATGTTCAAGTTCACTTTGTGCCAGTCAACTCCAGAACTGGAATCACTGGGGCAGAAAGCAGAACACTCCTACCTCTCTCTCTGAGCTGGATCTGACTCTGTACAGCTATACTTCTGCAATTTTGCATCCAGATTAGTAAGTTCTATCCCCAAGGCAGAGCTGCTTCTGGATCTGTTTTGTGTAAGGACTGTGTAGAGACTTACTGGCCCAAGCTGGTGCTTGCTTGGAGCTCTTAGCACTGTGCTCTATTGTACGATGGAGCACATACAAGACACATGAGGAGCTGTGACTGTAGGTGTTAGGTGTGTTACTAGGGGAGATAGGAAGGCTAGCAAACTGGGGAGAACTGCAGCTTCCACTTCCCCTGAAGACCAAATGGCTGCTAAAGTCTGCAGAGAAATCTCAGCTGGTTTGTAGCTCTTTTCCATTTTCTAGGCTTATAGAACTCAACATCCTGGGAGACAAATAAGCCTTTCAGTATGGAAATGATCTTCCTAACAATAAAACATGGCTCCTGCTTCCCTACAGCTCTGACAGCTGCCTTGCCTCTCTTTTTGTGATGGTCACAGAACCTCAGATGGATGGAGAAGGTGAGGATATTTATCTTCAGGAGTTCCCATGAAGTAAAGATTTTGGATCTCCCCCCAGATAAATAATGTGGTTGCCATGTCTGTCATGTAGCAGTCTATTACTTCATCCTTTTCTGTGTTACATGCTAGTAAAACCAGTTACGCTGCTTATTTGCTATTGTGTGGACATTATATTTGGTGGTCTCCTAATTTCTAGTCTTTTATATGGAATAATAATGAAAGTATTTGAAAAATAAAAATTGGCAGACGTATTTTTGAGACCATTTGCCTGGCACTTATAGGTAGTATCTTTTAGTTGTGTAGGATTTTTCTTTCCAATTGCCACAACAACATTTACCGTAATTCATTTAAAAAAAGAGTTTAGAAAGCAGTGTGTGTAATTAATGTATTGATCTAGTTTTCCATTATGTTGTTATCACAGGTGAAAAATGTGCTTTTGATGAAATTGTTGATTAAAACTACCACAAGATCCATTGTATCTAGCTTACTTTTCCTTACCTAATGGAGCAGATGGATATAAAATGAAGGAATGCCATACTGACCTTTAGCAGAAATATATACGGCATATAACTCGATACCTATAAGATAATTAATAATAATCTGACCTTTTTAGTTCCTGAGATAGCGTTCTGTTGCTAATAGTAGCTACATAGTGTGTTGTGTGTTTTCACTGAACGGGTCACACACTTGCTGGGAATGTTCTATTTGTAAGAATGTTTTCTAACTATCGAGCCAGTGATTGGACTTAAGATGTAAAAAACTCCTGGATTTTTGCTGAATTATTTAGCAGCATCTGTCCTTCATATTAGCATAACAATACAAATTGTGCCTCAGTTTCTCCTTGGTCATTTGTTTAATGTTACCATTTTGGTCCCCAGCAGAAATTAGATTTTTTTTTTATTATTATTATTATTTTTTTTTTTTTTGAGGAAAACCAAAAGAATACCTTCTTTGGTTTGGGTCAAGTGCAGATCTTTACAGTCAAGCTGGCATGCTCAATGTTCACAGCTCTTAAAGCCCATGAACTCTCAGAGCGCACTTGTATTGCTCACTTCTAGTCAAAGGCTCTTTCTGGGAGCAAGCTCACAAGGATCTGTGGAAAAATGTTTCATCCACATTGGACCTTTCTAGCTACTAGCTGAAGCAGTTCTGTTACTACATATCTCTGCAGCAAAACACTCCAAATGTCAAAGCAAAGGGGTGAAGATGCGAACAAACCCTCATCCTCTGCTTGTTCAAACGTGTCCAGCTTTTCCAATCATCAGAAAGCTGCCTGTTTACTCTGCTTTGTTTTCCTGTGGCATCACTCCCCTCTGTGCTGTGTCACAAGGCTGACCCCAGACACTTCTCTACATAGAGCATGCTGCATAATAACACAAGAAGGCTCCACATTTCCGAAACAAAATGTGTTTGTTACCAGGAGCACTGGTTAGCTCTAAGCTGCGACTGCAGCCGGCGCTCCAGCCATTCTCATTCAGGCTGAATCCTTGGGTGCCTTCACTCATGCAACCCCTGCTCCTCCCTTCAAATTCTAGACAGGCTGTTATCAGCAGCTGTCTGCCTGCTATGTAGACCAAATGGAAAGGCTCCCCTTTCTCAGGATCACCACCTATAACAAGTTTCTCAGCTTCAAATTTCTTCCCTGTTTCTTACTTGACTGCACTTCCATGAATTAGCCTGTGCTCCTTTCCAGGGTCTATGACTTCTCCCTTAAAGTCCTATTAAATTCTCCCCTTTCTCCCACTCCCTTCACTGTCTTACGGACACTCACACCACCGACACTTCCCCAGCCCCAGTTTCTTACTTATTATCATCTGCCTGTTTCCTACTTTGCCTGGCTTTCATCCTACAGCATTCTGATCCCCTCAGGATCAAGAACATTGCTCTTCTCTCAGTTATTCTGGGCCTATTTACATATACATATGTATACATATATATTTCCAAGACTAGATTGCTATGCATACTGTGTATGTTCAATCCATAAATAAAATATTTTGAGAACATTTTTATATTTCTTTCTCTTTACTGTCAGCAGCATAGCTATCTCTTCTTTTAAAGATGCTTGCAAATCGTTTTCTGGCTAATATAAATAATGTAAATAATTCATGTATTTAGTAACGATAAATATTCATATTTCATTTGAACCAGACAGTAGTCGTCTAGATTAAATTAAACTGCTTTGGATTCAACAGCTGGCAATCTCCCCATGCCAAATAAGGGATTTTAGTCATACTTTATTTAAAGCATATAACTACCAGAAATGGGAGGTGAGGAGAAAAGGAAATGGACTCCCTTACCCAAATATATAACACATCTGTCTATTGACTGTACTTTCTTCAGACTTTGCTGCAAGCAAATATATTTATTTCTGGAACAGACTAAATGGGTGCTGAAAGGAAGAATACAGTTTGCATACTTTATGAGCATAGATAGCTATGTCAGAGTCTCTTATCATTTTTGGAGTTCAATTCTTAGTGAGTTGTATTCCTCTTGCCTGAGGAAGCTGGGTAATTTTGGGGGCCATTTAAAAAACAACCAAACAAAAAACCCAGTAAAAAAAAAGAGTAATGAAATAGAAGCCTCCTCCCCAAAGTAACCAAGACCTTTTCTTTATACTATTGAAGTCTTAAGGTGCATTTTCATTTGTCCATAATTATCATTATTAATGAGAAACAGGAGCTTTGTAAGCACGGAGCAGGAGTGAACTGTAACTGCAGGAGCTATTTAGGGATTCTGCCTTGAACATTTGGAGAAATGGGGATTTCCTTCCTACGTATTCCAATCAACAGTGCAAATATGGGGCCAGGATAGGAGGAAAAGTGCTTATGTTTTCTTTCTGTGTTTCCTGCATGTTCGTCTGCCTTCCTAAATCTGTAAAATAGGCTAATAGGCAGGAGGACTGGGAACAGAAGTACATTTCCTTGCTCAGGAAGCTGTAGTGAACTGTTTTGAGCACTCTATATAAACCAGAAAAATTCAGAAGTCAAAAGCATACCTTGCTTTCTGCCCAGACGAGACAGAATCACCAGCCTTTAACAAATCTCAGGCAATGAGCTCTGCAGAAGACGATGGAGAGACTTCTCCAAACGATTCTATGGTTGCTCAAATGCTGCATGTATCTTCATGAGAAAAAAAATGTGTTTTTTAAGCCAGTCTGAGCTAAACCAGATTAAAATCCTGCTGAGGACAGAGCAGTTGTATTTTAACATGCCTTATCTAGTCAAGGTTAATAATGAGCTTATTTCGAGGAGTTCCTCAGCTAGATAACATGAATTGAATCTATATGTACTGCATTATGGGACTGGTTCTGAGGCTAAAGACACAATGTGTGTCTTTCTGTTCATATCAGGCTATTCTGAACTGGGCCTGTAAAGTATGAATGTAATTTCAAAGGTAGGTGGTTTAGGGAGTCATTATTTTGTGAGCTTTCCCTGATTTCTGAAAGAGCTGGAGATGAGGATAATGGGATGCTTGGGGTCAGAATATGGAGTGAATGAAGTGTGGAGAACTTCAGGTCAGTGGGTTCCCCAAGAGACTTCCTCAGTTTGCTGGCAGCAGCCTTGTAAGTCACAGAGACATTAATAAGTCCTTGGTGTTTTTATTTTTGCTTGCTTCTGTGTTCTTTCCAGCATTCGGCAGGATTTCGGGCAAGTAGAATGTGCCAGTAAAGGGATGCAAACACTGAGGTGGCCAATGGAAATATTCTTCTTCTTATGCATGCTCACCATAAAACATTTGCAGGTGGGCCGTCTGGAATCACAGCCATGACTCTGCCTGGTGTTATTTCCTCATTTGTTGTTTTCTCCATCTGCTCATTTATTTTCCTGGTTATGGTCTTCTTCTCTCTGTCTCTATTTCCCCCTGCTCATTTGTATAAGAAGAAATATCCTTCCCTCTGGCAACTGTGTAATATGCTTTCTCTTTTATGTATCTATTTGGCTTGCAAATAGGTAGCTTAAAAAGCTGAGACAAGACAAAGAAGCCATCATCAAATTCCAGCAGATTCTTCATGTATTTAGACTATATTCCTGCAGACTTTCTCGTCTTTTCCAGAGAAATGTTTCTGACCATGGCATATCACAACCTAAACACACAGTCACAAAGCTTTACTCAGGACAGGTTATGTGGGAAATGAGACTGAAGCAGGGAACACAATGCAGAGTAACTGCAGGCTCAGTTACCATCTCGCTTGTGCAGAGCAGGGATGGGGAACGACCAGATTTGCTGAGCAAAAGAAGGCGCTTTGCAAAACGCATGGCTTCTGCCTTGCTGCTGAAAAAGAGTGGTTGCATTTGTTTGTGATCAGTGCCAGTTGTGGGGTGCTTCTCCTCTATTTATGCTTAGCCAAGGAGAATTGCAAAGAAACTGGAGTCTAAGCTACCATTCTTTCCTGGGTTGTGAAGATATTGGGTCTGACCTCTGAGTGGTGTAAATCAGGAACAAATGAATAGATTACAAAGCAACACAGGGAGGGGGGCAGTCTCTTCTTTGTCAGATGGTGGCGAAGGCTACCATACTCTGAGTTCCCTGCTACATCTGCCCTTTCACAAAGGCACGTGAGTGTGATATTATAATCTGTTATTATTTTCAGCTACCCATTCTGCCTAGAAGTGAATTTTGATCTGCAGCACTGGGGAGCCGCTGGAGGCTGGTGGATAAGGTGCAAGCCTGGGTCACTGCTGTTGTGGACTGAACTGTTTTCTCCCCTAAAACGTATGGGTTTTGACAATGATTTCAGGACTTCCCCCCAGAAAAGGATTCTCAGTATTTCCACAGACCCACTGTCTGACCTCTGGCCAACTCGGTCATCCTTCTACACCGCTCTCTCATCCGTCCCATCTGTTTGGACTTTAAGCTCTTGAGAACAGCCATTGTCTCTTAAAGTGTATTTATTTTGTACATTACCTAGCACCGTGGGGCTCCTGCCTCAGTTGGAACCACTGGGTGTGACTGTAATGTAAATACTGAGTAATAATAATAGCATATGTGGGGGTGTAGAAACAGGGAGAGAGAGAAAAATATTTTCCCCATTCTTGTCTGCTTTTTGTTGTTGTTCTATTTCCTATTCACAGAAAGCATACAATACTGATTAATGAAAAATTTCTGGCTCCAGTTCAGTATCTGGCTTCAGTACATTTGCTATTTGATATCTGAGATATGTACAACATGTTCACAGTGAATTCTCCAACTGAAAACAGTAGAGTTCAAACCAAGTCAATTAATTCACAGAGTGAATGGATTCAAGCCCAGATTCTCGTGCCTTGTGGAGGCCTCTTTGAGTCTCCTGCCAAAAGATATCTGTTTATAAATGCAGTAAACGTAACTATTTGATACTTATAGCTCTTACAGCCTTATGTGATTTTTTCCTTGTTATGGCTGATCTCTGATAATTGAGTTACATTTTGCAGACATTTCAGGCATTCTCTGTCTCTCTGCGCTTTTCCCCCCCCGGTGCTACAGCTCAGCCAGTGCTTTGGACGGTTTCACATTTCCTTTCTCTTTGTTGCCTTGGATATTCTGCTGAAGTAAGGCATAACAAAACTGTATCCAAAATCCATACGTACTTCCAGCCAGGCTCCGTCTTGAACCTGCTTTGTGGCTCTTGTCTCCGAGAGATCTTACCATGTCTGCAGAAGGAGAGGACTGATAAAACCTTAAAATTAGAATGACTGTTGTGTCCTGCACTGATGATCCAAGAACATTAATAATAGATCTTTGTTGAGCAGTATCTCTCCTCCCTAACGCTCATGCATTTAATCAACTGATATATATAGTAGGCATTTTTGAAAAACATTCATCACTTGTGTGGAGTATAGCAGGTAATGTTGTAAAAAGAAAGAACAAGATGTGGGGAACATCTTTATCCATGTGAAAAATTAAGTTAGAACAATGAGGAGTGGAAGTTTGGGCTAACATTTCTTTTCTAACAGGAAACATTCTGGATTTCTTAGTTTAATTCTTTAAATCTTGGTTTTGTTTATTTTTCATCTCCGTGTTGTGCCCTCTCCTTTCTTTCTCACTCCAAGTAAGGGTACCCCAGGGCTCTTTTAATTGTGCTCTCCTTTTCTTCTCCTTCCTTTTGCCCATTTTTTAACCCAGCCATTCAGCATACTCACCTGTTGTCTTTACACCCGCTATCCTCTGACCTTCTGCTTCTGAACTGTTTCCAGTCCTCCATCTCATAGCATGGACATGTCTTCCTGGCTATTTCACTACAACTGAAATGCTTTATAGGCAGAAGTTAACTCCTGAAATATCCTTAATATTTCTCTCATCCTGTTTGTTCTTTATGATCCTTGGCTGCACCACTCCTTCCTCACTGCTCAGGTCTGCAGCCTGGGATGATCAGGTTCGATTCATTCCAGTCTTTGGCCCGGAAAACAAGGAATTAATTCCTTTGCATCTCATGCACTTCTCAACCATCTGGTGCAAAGGAATGACACCAGTAAAGATTATTTTCCTTGCCGATTCCTCTGACAAATTCTCTTAATTATTCACCTTATTTTACCTCATTGTCTACACTATTTCCTCTAATCTTTTGGATCCTTCCTTATCTTAGGCCCTGCTATGCTCTTGTGTCTTTCACTGCCATACGCATCTACCTCTGCTCCACCATGGCACCTGGACAAGTTGCTCATGGACCAGTATCTCATCCTAACAGCTATTTTTTTATGTATTTATTTCTCATCATGCATAGTGGACTGAGTGCCACTGTCTCCTTTTTGTTCTCCAGTTTCACCTCTGTGATGATAACAAAATCAGTCAGTGAAAGACACCTGGAGAGGCAGGAAAGATTAATAATATCCATATTTTTAAAGTACATTAAAAATGCATGCACCAGTATATTGCTCCCTCCCCAAGTTCTGTGTACAATTCCTATACTCAGTGGCAGGAGCTGTTTCTTTCTCTGTGTTTCTGCAGCACCCAGCACAATGAAGTTCCATTCTGCTGTATTATCCCAAATGCTGCTGAGAAGCAGCTGTAACAGATGAGTATTCCCTAGCATGATGTTGAAGCATCAGAGTGTTTTATTTAGCCACCTAAAGAGAGGTAACATGAAGCTGGTACTGTATCAAATGAATATATACTGTCCTCAGCATTGTTAGAGTAGGGGTTAGAAGACAGTTTGTGACTGCCAGAAGTTCTGGAATGGCCTCACCAGAAGGATACTGTTTCAAGAACAACTTAATGAATTAATCAAAGAGATTGTAAAGCGGGATAATGGCAATCCTGAAGCCAGTGGTTTTGATCATGAAGCGAGGGGTGTTTGATTCGTTGATTTGTTATCCACAAAAGGGTGGTGATGAGAGGCTTGATCAGCAAACATGACTTGTGTTATATTTGTGTGGTATTTAATCAGTTCCATGCTTTAGGGCTTCTGTTTACCTCTTTGGCACCAGAAACAGGCTAGATATGAGATGGAGTATGTAGTAGACTGGATGCAGTATCTAGCAGTCTAGTATCTAAAGATGTGTTCCTATTTGTACTGGTGCATCTTAACTGCTCAGGTTGACTGGGGCGTTTTGCTGCATGCACTCAGCTCCTGGAATGTGGAGTCAGTCCTGCTCCCTCCTGCTCCATGCAATGGCAGACAGCTTTCCATTCTTTTGCAGCAGAGACCCAAAACTTGCTCGTGGTCTTTGGGAGGCATTTTGTGGCACGTGAAGTGAGTGACCTGTGGTTTGTTCTGGCTTCAGTGTCTGTGTGGGGGTTATCTGCAGCCGCGGGGTCTCAAGACAGTCACACTCAGCCTTTCCCAGCAGCTCCCATCACCATCCCCTAGCCATCTCCTGCCCCTGTATGAAGGCAGTCGGGCTGTGCCTGGCAGATGATGCTCAGCTGGTGGGATCCCTGCAAAGGGTGCTGCAACCTTCAGCAGGCAGTAGCACTGCTGTCAGCGTTAGCACGCTGAGCTGTTATTTGTGGTATATTTCGATAAGGAAAGATAGCTGAGGAAATAAGTGTCAAAACTTAAATCATTTCACATTGTAAACTGTTGAACTGCTTTAATCCTACAATAGTTCTGCTTCTTTCAGTTTATTTAAGTTCAGTCACAGCTAGGAAATCAGCTCCTCAGTATTTTTGCAACCGCAAGTAAACCTTGCCAGCAGTAAGAAAGAGGGGAAAAGGTGAAGGGTTGAAACAGGAAAGCCTGGAAAATAATGAAATGTCAGCATTACTGTGCTGGTAGCAGATCCACACAAACCAGCAAAGACCTAAAATGATCATGTTAAACAACCAGGAGTAGCAATCTAAGAAAGCTATTTAGACCCTGGGATAGTACTCCATTGCAAGCAACTCCTAGGGAGGTGCAGAAAGGCTTTTGTTAGAAATTCAGAGAAGTCAAGAGCAATTCTTTCTTCCATGTCTCTCCTCAGAGCATTTATTAAGGCTATAATTCTAAATCTGCTTCTCCTTGTCTTGAGGAATTCTCCTGAATTTTATCCTATGAGAAAACCTTATGTGCACTAACATCAAAAAGGCATCCAGCAGATTCTTCATTGCCCTTATCTTGCATACATATAGGTAGAATTTCATTCCAGCACTGTTCATGTGTAGTGGAAAATGCTTGCAGTGCAACCTGTGATTTCCCTCCTCCTCCTTAGGAAAGCTTCAGTATCACATGGTTGGGGCATCCCGTCGCATACCATGGACACTGTCTAATTGAAAACATGTGAAACCAAATATCTGGTCATCAACTTCTAACTGGAATGGCTTTTCAGAAAACTTTTCAACAATTTCAAATAAACAAAGTGTGTTGATAGACGAGTTCTGAGCAGGAGGGAGAAAGTCTAAATTCATCCATTTTAAGCTGTGAATTAGTCATAGCTTCAGAAACAGCTTCTGTCTTGCCACAGGTTTGATGTCTCCCTCCCCAAATTTTACTCATACCTTCCTTTCCTTTCATCTTGATGATTAGAGCTTCCCTTGGGATGTCTGCTCCAAGTCATGCATATCCAAACAACCAAATTTATTTCAGTTTCTCACAGATCCTCTCTCTCCCCTCCAGCCTGGAGCTCCAAAATGCTATTTCTTTCAAATGTTTCCATAAAATGTCCCCATCCAGCTGTCCCCTAGACAATTCACCCGCTTCTATGTCTTGCTCACGTCTTTCCAACCCTTAACTCAATGTTTCTTTTGTCCAACATTTTATTTAAAGAAATCTATCTCTCTTTGTTACATATTAGTGGCTTCTGTCACGTTTATAGTCAGGTAATTTTAGTTTTGCTCATCTTTGCTCTACTCTCTTCAGTGTTTTTAGGTAGATGGTGGTTCGTAAAAACATGCAGTAATGTCAGACAAAGCTAAGAGTGAGGCTGAGACCTATTCGCAGATGTTCAATAAAGTCAAAAAGAAGCTGATTTGAGGGGATAAATTATTCATAGCTAATTATTTGCTCTTCTTTAATGCTAAATATCCTACATTTCAGCCTCCTGCAGGCAACTCAAGCAGCGATTCCTGAGTTTTTTAACAGCAACAACCACACAGAATTTTTGAAGTGCTTTTGGTCCCTCCGGGTTGACAGGTGCTACATAAAAAGCAGGCAGGATATTGTTATTAAGACTCTTGAGATTTTGAAGCATAAAGTCCTGTAGAATGAGCTGAGATTGTATCTTCAAAACACATGTTACAGCTTCAACATACTCATAGGCTCCAGGCTGTTCTTTCGGCACAGGCTTGAGCAAAGAGCAGTGTGTCAGTCACTCTGCCCCAGGGACTTGGTGACTCCAGCTCAGAGCTGAATTTGTAGTTCATCTGCATCTACGGTGCCGTGAGGAGAGGAGATGAGAATGTATCATCTGCTTGCACTGCACCAAGAGCTGCTGGTTCTCCCATGCACGTGCTGACTTTGCTGTTTGCCCAGAAAGCAGTGGATGGATTCGAGTTTCTGGTCTTTCTCCTCACTGCAGAGTAGGTAAAGATGGGGCACAAGGCTCTATTTTCACATATAAAATGCAAGATGCAGCTTGCCTCATTAGAGCTGCAAGATTTTTCTCCATACACATAGCTCAAGCCTCAAACTGACCATCCCTAGTCCTTTTGGCTATGGATACTCTGCTCTCTGGCCAGTTTTATTCAACGGAATTACCACCTCATTGTGAGCTAGGTAATTCAGATTATTCCAACTCTGGAATATAGTTGTCAGTCACTGAACTAAGGTAATATGCACTATCAATCCATTATAGTTGTAAATCTGATGTAAAGGTCATAGTAGGAAAAGACTTGCTTTCCTTTCTTTCCTTTCCTTCTTTTTTTTCTTCTTCTCCCCCTTTTAACTGGAGATGCTTGTGTTATTTAAATGAACGCAGACAGCCCAAGTCAGTCCTTTGGCAACCTAAGCCCTTCAGTAGTCAGTTCTGACTGGCACACAGCCACTCACTTCTGCACTTGCCCATAATGAAATCCATTCAAACTTATCAGCTCCCTGAGAATGGTGTGCCTTGATCTAAGATTACCATGAAGGAACCTACAAAGCAGGAAGCTACTATTTATATGCATCATTTTATTTGCATTGTAAAAGGCTTTTTCAAAACACAATGGGTTCCAAGTTGTCTGCTGTAAGCTTCAGGCTGGCTCGAGTGCACTGTACATTTTGTATATGTATTTGTGTGTAGATATATATGTATACAGTGTTAGAAGGATATTGGCTCAGCAACTTCAGAGTCATACCAGGCTGTGAGAGGAAGTCAATGTGTTTATACAGACACTGAGTAGTATGTTAAAGGGCTTGTTTTTTGGAAATAAAAGCTTAATTTCATTATCATAATGATGATAACATACAGCTTTGAATGGTATTAGTTCCTGTTTACATTACTCATGGTGTTGGTCTAAGCTGCATTTGCCATCTAGACATAATTACTATTTTATTATTATTTTTTTCACAGTTAAGTGGAGCATTTTAGCACAGCTGAATTGCTGCAAGCCTTGGTGGAACAAATCTATTAGTGGTATGGCTTGAAACAATACACAAAAGAGCCCTGTGTGTGGTCTGCTCTACATGCTTTTCACTTCCTTATGTTAAACAATAAATCTCTGAGTCAGCTAGAACTCAGAGACTAACATCCAACGAGAGCCGCATTTTATCTTTTATTCATTGGCAGGAACATAGCTGTAGGAGGTATTCAAATCACACTTTTATTTAAACAAACACAGCTGGATCACAGCCTCTTAATATAGCAATTCTCTAATGAAAAATAACAACATAGTATTTATCTCTTTTCTTTTGTGCAGCTCTCAATTTGCTAAAATTAGGCAGACTTCAATCCCATACAAAATTGGCATGTTTTCATGACCAGAGCTCATAGCAACTAACTGCAAAATTATAATGGGAATGTAATTATAGTAGGGCATGTGAAATACACATCCTTTTGCTGCTGTAAGCTATATGGGGTTATACAATTATGCTGTAATAACATCATTTATCTTAAAGAAGTCAGACAGACGATTTCATTTATTTAACTCGAGTTCTCCAGTTATGTGCTGTGTCAGGTTAACATTAACGTATTGCACAAAGTAACATGGTGCAAGAAGTCAGGGCTTCCCCAAGATGCATTGTTCCCTCGTTTGCACAAGTTTATTTTCTTCTTTATCCCTGTGAGTATTTGGAGACAACCAACTTGAGTTTCTAGCTCTTTGGGAGCATTGTATAACATGTTTGTCTATTGTTGTGGCTGAGCTGCTCGTTTCTTTCTGTGGTTGTGAGTTGGGGCCAACAATTTGTAATTAACTGCAGGAGGTAACTAAGTAAAATAGCTGAGTCACCTGAACACATGCTGAGTGATGGTTTGAAAATAATCACCTTACCATTTATGTGGTGTAATAATTAATATTGGCCAAATTCTGCACTCATCCTAGGCAAAACAATCACACTGAAATCAACAGGACTTTTGTAAGTCAGTTCTGTCTTTGATCCCCTCAGGATTAATTATAATACCCAGAATACCATATTTCTATGGCAGATGCAGTATTTAGGGTTAATTTTCAAGATTATTCCAGCCAGTTATAGTGCACTGGCAGTAGTGGCTTGGAGATAGTTGCTCTGCAGGAATGGGACAGGGACGTGTGACACTAGGAAGGCACTAAAAAACGGTCAGGGAGTGCTGCAAGGTGCTGCATTGCTACTCAGCTGTCTTGGGAAGTCGTGTGACTTTCAACACAGAAAGGTTGTATGGGGCAGGGAGGCTGTCATTTGAGAAAAGACTCTTTGGGAGAGGGACTTTGATCATGTATCAGGTATCACT
The DNA here is from genome assembly GCA_013398125.1 of Aegotheles bennettii. Taxonomy (NCBI): domain Eukaryota; kingdom Metazoa; phylum Chordata; class Aves; order Caprimulgiformes; family Aegothelidae; genus Aegotheles; species Aegotheles bennettii. The sequence continues at coordinate 177,783 of VZRW01002848.1, forward strand.
GTTAGTTATTTGTATTTTGTTATAGTAAGTAACTATAGTGATCATTATTGCTGCTCAGTGGGACAATGCAGGCACAAGCCATAATGAAGCTGACATCTCTGGAAGTATTTTACCAAGCACTGGGACATGTATTCCTTCCAAGTCCTGTTCTGTAGCTTGGGATCACAACACCATCCTCACACTGTGTTTCCCTTTGCCTCTTCTTCATATTTAATAAATGGACACGCACTGGAAAGTTTTTATATCAGTCTGAATACTCCATGTTCTTAGGGTATTAAATACACCTATTGTGGTCCAAAAATTATGCTGTTATTGATGAGGAAGTTTGGCTTTCCTCAGCAGCCATCAGATCCCTGTGTAACATGTAGCTCCTGATGTAGATGGGGCTAAACAAACTCTCCATTGGTTTTAGAAAGCTGGTGTTTAGCACACTTTCTATAATGGATTTTGAAAAGAGTTCAGCTTGTTTAAAACAACAGCCATATGGTTTTCAGTACTGGAGGGCTGGCCAGAATGTAAATGGATATGACACACATTGTCAATAAAAAGTCAATAAAAAGTCATTTTGCTGCTAAACACACATCTGCAATTTTAAGGACAGTTTTGGGTCCAATTCCACATTTGTTCAAAAGAATGGAGCACGGGTATCTCATGTAGGGCTGAGTTTTGACATTGTTATTTTGGATTACAAGCTCCATTTCCCAGTAAAAACATCACATTTTGTTTGATCAAATTTGTATCAAATGTCTTGGGGTTTTTTTAACAAGATCATATGTATTTGTGCCTAACTTGTGTTATTTTTTGAGGTTTTCTTCTTCTGCCACTGTAGATATATATTTGATATAATAACTGAACTATGCTATCCTTCTGTGAGGGCTGGAAGACCAAAAAAACCCCAAAACACTGACCAGTCACTAATTGCAGCCCTGGAAAACAGAATTTTACTAATTGGGACCTTTGCTTTTTACTTTTTGCCATGAAATGCACCGTGTGTTCAAAGTGCAGTCAATGTTTCTACACTCTAACTTCCCTTAAGTAAGTGTGGCTTTATAATACTAATAATAATAATTAAAATTCTGTTTTGGAAATTGTTTGTTGGAGCTGAGGTTATTCTTCATGGTGTTACTGAAAGCAAAATATTTCTGAGTAACTGGTTCTCTCAGAAAGGTTTGTTTCCAAAGTTGCAGCTGGCTATTATATGCTCATGAGCACATCTTTGAACCTTGGAAGCTAAAGCAAAAATAATAGTGAAGAGTTACTTCCAAAAATATAGTAAAGAGTTCTTGAAACCTCTTGTCAGGTAGGACAGAATTTGATGGTACAAGAGGCTATAAATTACAATATGGGACCTCAAGATTGTATCAAATGGGAAGCTAGAAAGGCCCTGAATGATGAGGGGACCTCAGGAAATTTCACCAATACCTGTGCAGACTCTGAAACAGCGAGCTATCACCAAAAGAAGTTATGGAGAAAGGCTGAATATTTTGCCTTTATCACAAAGAGCAGTTCTTGAAGGAAAAGAGGACTTTCCTCTTCAATCAAGGTGTGAATTTACATTCAGAACAAAATAGGGCTGTTTTGATTTTAGTGTTTAATTTTTGTTTCCCATCTCTACACTTAGCATTTCACTCTTAGATGGTATCTACCATTTCGTAGCATCTTTCTAGTGTCACGGGTCACTGACTTTTAGCTATCCCAGTTTTCACTGTTACAAATCCTGGAAAATTCAGCCAGGAGCCACTTGAGTAGAGTGAAACCTTGAGAACAAACAGCTTCTGAACACAGCCTACATTCCTGGAGACATTTGGGAAGGTGTGGAATAGAAGCGTAGCTGGTGAGCAAATACTCCCAGAAACGCATTTGGCAAACACCACTACTTGTCCAGGGACTGTCCACCCCCAACTCAAAGTGAAAAACAAATAAATGAACCTTGGCGTTGTCCTTGAGGAACGAAGCTCAGTCAAAATGATTTCTTTCTATGGATGCTTTGCAGATCATCATAATGACAAGTAACTTGTCTGGGCACTGTGACAATTTGTGGATTTTGTCTATGGACGTGAAGTTTCACTGCACGCAGCTCTCACGAGTGCAGATAAATTCCTTTTGGATCTAATTCCACTATGGTCCACTCTACTATTAGAGATGGGTGCCACATGTTAAGATGGGATAAAGCACTCAGCTGTCCCAGGTGTTTATTCAAAGCCATTTGAATAAACTAAGCTGAGGTAGAGCAGCCTGAGGAGAACAAGCTCTCTCACAGGATCTTTGATAATTCCTGTCTCTGGTTTTATAAAAAATAAATCTTCCTAAATATTGTTTCAGCTCTTGTGCTTCTACTCCTGATTAAAATCAGGAAATGTGGCATCAATCTGGGGAGGTGAATGAAATCAAGGGAAAGAAACCAAGCCACTTATTGATACTTCACAAGTGTCCTGGTTCAGGTTCTTGGAGTGGTTTTCCCATTCCCATTACACAGAGTTTCAGGAAAAACACAACACTCCTAATTCACAGGTCTGGCAGTGTAAACCAAGGTGACATAGCTGAAAGAATATTGATTCTCCAAAGTGCAGTGTGGTTACAAAGTCAGCATGACTGTACAGCTGCAGGCTGTCAGTGGTTCTTTCACTATTCTGCATAAGGCACAAAACCAAGCAGGACATCAAACATTCATGTAAACAGAATTATCAGGTAACCAGTGCTGGTTCCTAAGCCCTGGCTTTCTGTGCAACTGCTACGTTTTCAGTGACCAGCAGGAATGCCAGCACTGGAGCCTGCTGGTGTACTTTCACCTTTAAGGTGCCAAGCTCTGGATGTCTCTAGGAAAGAGACATTTTTGTATTGCATGAGAGAGTACACAGAGTTTGCACTAAATGCAGACTGAAAAAAAGCACAGCTTTCGCCACCTCGAAACCTGTGCAGATGTGCAACCCAGGTATCCTTTCTCCCATTTATCCTTTCTAGCCTGCCCATTCAGTTTTATGGTGAAATTTGGCAAGAGTGTCTTGCATGTTTTCCTTAATGACATGGTTCAGGAAGACCTTTGTTTGCTCTTATGGATGGATGTAGAGTTCATCTGCCAGTGCATTGTCATCAAACACACTCTCACTCTGTCTGCATTCCAGTTTGTCCAAATTCCATGTGGCTGCATCAGCACAGCACCAAGCCCAAGTTAATATATTTAGTCACTGGCAGGGCTTTCCCGTTCAGGCTTGGCATGATGTTAACCACAAGGCTTTGACCACCTTGGAAAGTGGACAGATTGAGCTTGTATCTGTTCACAGTCTGACATATAAGGCCCTGGAACCATTGGAGTACTGGGGCCACTTCCACTTTGAACACCTTTTTGGTATAGTTGTTTATTTTCTTAATGCATCATATTCAGCTGTCTTTCCTCTTCCTTCCTTTCAGCAGCAGCAGCAGCACAGGGCTAATTTTGATACAAAGCCTGGGGCAACTTGTCAGAAAGTTTAAAATCAGATTTTTGATGTATTATATCATCATGCAGAAGACATAAAATACATTTTATTGGATGCTTTGGCTGAATTGTTAAACTTTTAGCTGTTTTTTCCCTCCAAAACTGGGTGGAATGGACTACTTGTGTTAACGACTTACATGAATACCTACAATAACATGGTATTTTGTTTATGGATTACACTTCTATTGAGTAGTGGTACCCAAGGCAGAGAATATTAAGACAGTATGCAAAGTTTTCAACATGGAGTGCCATGCAAGTATCCCTTTAGAAGAGGAGCTGGTTCAAGGTGTAGACTAAGCTTTCATATGGTTGCACAATGCCTGAGCTTGTTGGTTCTGAGAAGAGGTAGAAGGTTTTTCTAACCACTATCAATAATTTCTCCTCCACCTTTCACTGTCAAAAGCAGCACTTAGAGTACTTTGTCCTGTTCCCATTCCTTTTCCCACCTGTCTTTGTCCCTAAACTCACATTAGGAAGAGGAATGGAGAAGAAAAGATCTGAGCTCTGGGAAGTGGTGAGTAGGTAGGTTCTGTATCCCTGGCTGCAGCCACAGTACAAATAGGAAAACTGAGTAAATACTGATTTAAAAAATATTTTTAGATTCTTCTGCTTTAAATCACTTAAATCTCACTTTTGAAGACTTCTCTCTGTAACCTTATTCATCTTTCACAAACAGAAAAATTTCATAAAATCTCACATGGGGCTGAGAGCTTTTTATTTTAATAAACCTTCTTGAATTGATTTCTCCTGTGGGGCACTAGGCCAAAGCGTGTGCACAGCAAGGACAGAAAAAGACAGCAAAGCAGGACATCGATCAGCCAGACAAGCAGCAAACACAGACTGTTATCTCCCACACTACCAGCACACAGGAGGCTTTACCTGAAAACACATGTTGAGTGCTACCTTATAGACCCAAACAGGCTGGAGCTCCATGGGCTTCCCTTCGAGGGAAAGACAGGAAGAAAAAGTGGGAAAGGGAGCTGCTCCTCTCCTTCTTTGCTGTTTATCCTAGACCTCATTTAGCAAAATAAAAACCAAATAAAGAGAACTATGGAGACAAAATACTTCTGTTGTTTTCCAAAGTCTTCTAACCTTTACATTTTACCTTGGGTAAAGGAAACTGTTCAGAACACTGCCTTTCCCCCAACCACTCCACTGCCTCATTTTCAGACAATCAATAAGATTAAGAATATATATTGGTTTTAGTTTACAGTTAGATGAGCTGCACTACACAGCTATGGAAAAGGAGCTCAGGGTTCAATTCCAGAAGGCTCTTCATTAACAAAAATGACATATAACCCCCCCACACACTTGGCAGCAACCTGAAAAGGGTTAATGAAGGACCTATTTGCCTCCCCCATCTGTGAAAAAGTGCCAATCAAAAAACAGCTGCTATAAAAGGCTGCAGCCCAGCAGGAATAGGAGCAGTAGGTGGAGAGGTGTTGGAGAAGCAAGCTGTAGGAGGCTTGCCTGCCAAGGAGGGCTGATGGAGCTGGGAGGGGTAAGAACACTTGGTCCTTTGCTTGTTCAATCCTGGCTTGGAAGCTGGAGGAGAAGGTGGATGTGAGGTCCCTGACTTCTGGTGGGAAGGGGACTGAATCCTCAGGTTTGGAAGCCCCATGTGTTTGGCCCTAATGCTGGGTGTGTCACCTGTCAGGTTTTGGGGAGTGATTCTGATATTAAGTGTTATTATAGGGGCTGGAGAAAGGTGAATGGCCTTGAAAGAGCCTTCCTAAATATCTTCCTGTCCTCAGTGAAAACAGAATAAAAGCTGCAGAATACCACCCCCTTCACACCAAAAGATAAGTTTTCTTTAAAAAAAAAAATATGCAACTATCACATTAGTTCTTCACTCTGTGCTATTATCACAAACTTGTACTTGCTTCTCAATAATCCCATTCTTACCACTGTACTTTCTGTACACTTGTGCTGTTGCTTGCTAGAAATGTGCTGCAGATGACTTCTTTAGAAAAAAAGTGATGTTTGCTGGGTTAAGTTTCAGGCTCAGTAACTTCCCCTTTCTCTCCATCCCCAGGTGTGCCAGAGAGACAAAATATAAACAGTGAGCTAGAACTTGCTGGATGTTGCTGGAGAGGAGGCAAAAGTGTGGCATCCATACAGTCTTATGCTTCCTGTAAGACTCTGTGAGATTTCTTAGTTATTTCAGCTTTATAATCTGTCTAGGAGGGACTGTACCCCTGTGGGTGTTAGTAAGTACAGGTGTAATCCTGGGATCTCATTAAATTTAAAAAGCCAGTCTGGGGGGAAAAAGAAGGTCATTTAAATTAATATTAGCAAAAAATTGTGCACTGGAACTGGGAATGAAAGGCTTAGGGGAGTTGAAAAATGCCTTCAGCAAAATAAAATGTGATAGAAACGATGTGTCAGCTATCAAAGACATTGACTAGGAGCTGAAAATGGCAGTAGGAATGCATTAATAAAACTTGAAAACAACAGCTTCAGGTGTTTGGTAGCTTGTTTCCTTCATATCTGTTGAAGAGATGGAAAGATGATGTGAGAGAATAGGGAATATTCCTCAGGTTTGCTGATGTAATTCTCCATCAAATCTGCTGTGGACTGTGTCAGTGATCTGTTTCTCAACTGCTTAATTTTGTGCTCATTAGCTTTACCTGCAAAATAGAAAGTGCAAGGAAGAGCAGGAGCCAAATGGCAGATCCCTGGATACATTCAGTAAACTTCACTTGTGTAATTGCATTCCAGCTTCCCACATTTGGCAGCGGTGGGCTGGATATTGTAGCTGTCTGCTAAGCCTGGTAAAAACCAGGTAACTCCCCTGCTTGTATGAAGGGTGAACCTGTTGAGATTGGAACGGGGAAAGGACTTTTTAGTGCTCCTTGCTCTTGTCTAAAACCTTTTTTACTGGGAGTCATGCTTGCTATGTTTGAGATGGGACTACTAAAAATGTTGATGTTGGTGTAGATTCTTTAATTTCATCTGTCCTGTGTTATTTTGGTGTCTCTTTGGTGTTGTGAGGTGAGTTTTCTGCCTTGTGTGGGGTCCTTGTCTGTGACAACCATCCTGGTGCAGGCTTGCCTGAAGCACTTGGTGATCTCCAAGGTCTGTGCTCAGGATCTTTAAGTGCCTGCAACCTGCCTTTGTGTGCCTCTCTGCAAAGAGAAACTTGCTGGAGGTTGTGGTCCTGGAGGAAATGGACCATCCTGGGCAAAGCAAGGATTTATTCTAGAAGCAGAGTGGCTCCTGAAATCAGGATTTTTGGTTCTCAATAAAGCTATCTTCCTCTCTGGTGTTCAGGAAGGGACAGGTTTAGAGTTTGATAATGGAGATGCAGTAGCAATCCTTGTTACAGGAACTACTTCTGGTATGCAAAGTTGTCTGCTGTACGAAGTTTCCCCTGGGCTTTGTTACATGTGCAGGCTTGCCTGGGCTCCTCTCTTTGCAGTCAGCTCAGCACACTTCAGTGCCCTTTCACAGGTCTGCAGTATTTTACATTACTGGACATGGAGTAACAATGACACGTGTATTCTGTTAAGAACAGGGCAAAGACCATAAGCTTTTATGAAGACTGCATGATGTATTAACGGTGATGGTGGCTGACAAACTGCTTTGTCTGAACTTCCTTTCTCACTCTGCCACTTTGCCAGGTCACTCCAGGGACTCCAACCACCACACTTCCTCTGCTCTTTTCATTATTCCATGCATTATTTCCCCAGGTTTGTTCATAACTCTGCTTAACAACTTGCTCTGATTTCCCTGCAGCCTCCCTTGCTTTCCCTTCTTGCCACGACAGGAAAATGCACCATGTCATGATCAGGGATTCAGAAGCAGGAGTGGCCTAGGGATGCAGGATCTCTCCTGTGTGCCTCATGGTTGCAGTCCGGGCATTCAGCCTTGCCCTGTGCTGGTCATTCAGCTGTCTGGAGAAGAGGCAGCTCCCCCTGATGAGGAGTTTGTTTCTGGTAAAGTAAGCCAGCCTAGATTTCAAAAGTCATGTTTCTGCTGTTCCATAATGTATGGAATGATAGTTCATTTAACCTAATTAGTGTTATTGAAGAAAGCAAATCTGTCTGCACCGTGCGTAGCTTAGAATTGAACACTGTCATGTTTGACAATATTAGTTGTCCTTTGTGGAGCTTGATGTGCTACTCAGGCACTTGTCTGTATACTGAAATCAGGACTCTTGCACACCCTGTAGTACCAGCCCAGAGCTGTTGGTATGTGTACTTGAATGAGTAGGTTGGTCCCAGGGTGCCTGGGATGTTGGTGGCTGTCCTGTTGGGATGCCAGGATGCTATTCAATACCACTTACCTCTGTAAGGTTTTTGATCTTAGGTTGTACCCCATTTACAACAGCTTTACAACGCTACCTGTGTGGGGGTTATTTTCTTGGAGTCAGAAGAGCTGAAAATTTAAGTGGAAGCTAAGATGTATGATTTAAGAAGCAGGAGGTAAATACGTGCTAGAAATAGTGCTTGTGACTTACTGAATGCTGAGTTACTCCATCTGGGACCACCGTGGTGTTGGCTTCCTATGAATGAGAGTCCCCAGGGTTATTGCTAGCTGCTGCCCCAGAAATTCTAAGAAGCTGCTCTAGAAAATATCTTCCTCATTCTGTGTTTCATGTCTGCACTTCCAGCTCTTCAGCTTGGGAAATATTTTTGGACAAGACATGCTTGACAGGTGGGAAAAAAATGAAGCAAAGCAAAATGCTGGCCTCTTCCAAAGACGGAAGTGTTACCAGGTTGGCTGGGGCTCTGATGTTGCCATGTTAGCCATATAGAAAAATGGCGTGGAAAGGAAAGCTTGAGTGTAGTTGAGAGTTCTCACAGCCCTGTTTTTGTGTTATTTGTGTTTGCGACAGTATCAGCTTTTTCCACATAAATACCCGGAAGGCAAAATTTCATTTTTTTTTCTGCAAAAGCTCCAATAAACAATCACTTGGTGCCTGCTCTGCAAACTGACCCTCTTCCTGAGATAGAAATGTGAGGGCTTTGCTTGTTGTCAATGAGCCTGTCATGGTTTTCAACATGTTACTTTGCAAGAAATTCATTTCCAGTGATCAGCTTATAAACCTGCCATAAGGAAGTGTGTTTTCACACTAGTCTAGTGTACTTCTTGTTTTCAAACTCTCAGGGACGTAGAAATACACCAGATTTTTGGCAGCACATGGTTTGAAAATCAGCACCAACGTATCTATTGAACATCTCAAACGGGTAAAGGAAAGGGCAGGTTTCATCAGGGGTCAGTAAACAACGAACATCTGCCTTGCCAATCTTTTCTCTTACTATGGTTTTGTGCAGTCCCAAAAATCCTTCAGACATATGTTGAACAGAGTTTCAAAGCACCCAAGCCTCCTGCTTCTGCTGATATTTTGGCCAGTGCTTAACCCTATGTAGTTCAGTCAGGAATTTTTTCTGACTGCAACTGAATCAAATTGTGTGGATTTGGATAGCGTTTTGGGCTGGGAAGTCAAGGTTTCTGATTCCCAGCAGGTTAGATGTAGTATGGGCAGAAGCTCTCTAAGCCTCTTGTGCAGTTACCCAGGAAAAACAGATGAGTGAAGTATTAACTGATGTTCTTCACCCCTCTTTGTCAGATCTTGGCATGTGATGCTTAGCTTTAATGTGCTTATTATAGTACATCCCTGCCCAACACAATCTGCCCCAATTGGCCATAATAAATAGTTCCACAAAGGTCTTCAGCCAAGTGAGTGTTTGACCTAATAATGCATCTTACGCTCTGCCTTGGAGCTTAGCAGTGCTGTGCTGCAGAGGACACGGCAGTGCTCTCTGAAGGTCGAGCTAAGCCAGTCTGCCAGCAAGGAGTAGCCATCTGGTGACCCCTTGCTTAAAGCATCAGCCTTCGTTCCATGAGCACGCAGCTGGTGGGTTGCCAGCAGATGCATTTAATTCAGAGCCTGGGCGTTGTGATGGTATGCAGGGAGAGAAGTGATCCATAACGAAGCTCTGCTCTGGCCCACGTGTGGCTTTATTGATAGACTGATGCCCAGCAGCAAACAGCAGGTCAGCTCACCGATCATGAGGAGTGACTTACTCATGCTGCTCTGCTCTGTCAAAGCATTGACAAACCAAAGCTGGTGAGTAAACTTCAGGAACAGTCACAAGCAACATCAATTGCAACTGCCCAACATGGACATGCTTTGCTTTTAGACTCTAGAACCCAGAAGCCTACCATCTCCTGTCCCAAGTTCACAGACAGAGAATGAAAGGGGCAAAAAGCAGTATTGGAGCAACTGAGACTTAAGCACTGTCCCAACAGCATTTTTTGGTAGTGGGGAGGAATATGCCATTCTGTTCAATCCTTACATAATTTGCCTGAAATGTTAAGTGGTGCACATTGTGATGCTGATCTTGGACAGAGGTGTCCACTAAGGATTGAGCAGAAATGCATTGCCTATGGTCCTGTTTAACTTCATTAGATATTCTGTATCTTAAAATATAAGTTTGACCATGTCTGAATTGAAAGATGGCTCTCTGGATTAAGTGAAAGGAAAAAAGAAAACCACAAAAAAAACCCCAACCCCCCAAAAAACCCCATTTCTCCATTCTTTGAAATGGAAAGAGAATTAGAAATGTTACAGATGTAGTCGAGTAGGATGGCTGATCAGATATTGTTGGAGAAAAAAAAGTACTGAGTGGCTGGCTTTTTTGATTATTTTTACCTAGAAAATGCAGTTCTGTCAGACTGAAAAATTCCTGAAAGCAAGTTGCCTACTGAAATGTCACTATTTTGTATATTCCCTTTAGTGACAGAAGAAGGAATATTTTAGCAATGTCTAAATGGTTCATTTGGACACTTAAACCAGCGGTTTAATTTTCAGCTGCTTATACAATGAACCTTAAGTCAAAATGCAAATGGAATATTTTGATCAATTTTTGAAAGTATTTTTCTTGGATAACACAAACTAGGGGGCTTAGCTTTTTCTCTGAATAAATGAAACAAATAATGAAATCCTTCATGAAGCAGAACTGGTCACATTTCTCCTTAAGATGAAACAGGTCTTGTAATTATTTCAGTCTGGTAAGAAAAAATTATACTTTATTGTTTGACAAGTATTTGCTTACATTTTACTTCTATCACACACAAATTCAGCTTTCATGAAGAAGCCTTTCTAATGTGTAGTCCTTATCTCCACACCAGTCACTGGGCTAAATATGTAATAATTGACAATGTCCAGAAGATTTTTCCTCTGCTTGCTAACCAAATTTTCTCATAAGCTGGACAGAGAATCATGTACCCTTTGAGTAGGAAATCATTGAATCTATTCAGCTAATGAGTCAGTTAAAAAATGCAGACACCAACCTACTTACCACCTGAGTTTAGCTTATTGGGATCAGACACTAAAGTACTGTTTCTTACCCCTGTACTCTGGTCCAAAGCAGTTTTTTCCAACAGTAGCTGGTTATGTTTGAGGTAGAGTGGAAAACCTTCAAAGTTTTGCATGAAAGCAAGTGTCGTGTGGTCACAAGGAGTCCGAGCTCCTTGAATCCTCTTAAGGCTCAGTGCTACACAAACATGGATTCAGGACTTGAGTGAGGGTGAGGATGGCAAAATGTTGATTTTTTTTTTTCTTTCATATTAAATCCTCTCTCTGAATAAAGGATTTCCCTTGGCCACACACAAGTGCAAGTTTTTTTCAGATGCCATCATGCAGCAGTGATACACACAGCCATCGCAGGTCCCAAGTTCCCATCCTCTGATATAGATTACCCTTTGATGTCTTCTTGCAGAGTTAGAGACCTACATACTCTGATTAATCCTGGTACTCTGGGGCAGTGAATAGGGCTGTAGGAGGCTGTTTCTCCATGTGTGTGAATTAGGTAGCTTTTCTTGGTTCTTTGCAATGCAGAGACAAGACTAGAGGCAGACAGGCCAACAACACAATGTTTTTAGCAAGTCTTTTTAGCAGCCTTCACCACTACCAAGATCCAGCTGAACTTTGTGTCAGGAATAGCCACCTACTCCTGAGGATGTTCTGTGGTGCCACCCACAGCCCTTGAGCTGTGGGACATGAGCACAGAGCCCTTACATTGTGCTCTTGTTGGATGATATACAAAGATGCCATGGTGCTGGGCTGGATGACCCTTTCCCAGCTGTCTTGCTCCATACCAAGGCTTTGTTAGTACTGATTGCAAGGAATCAGATTGTATTTAAAGTCAAAGGTTTAAGTATCCACTGTGTAATTCTTGCAGAGCTGTAGTGAGGCAGGCTTGTATTAATACTGCTTCATCTTGGAAGCCTTCAAAACCTGTCAGTATGTCTGATAGTGTTTGGCACTTAGATATGACAGTGAATGGTAATTTGCAAGTGCCTCGAATGGACAGAAAATAGTTTTCATTATTTTTACTTGATTTGGAGTAGTGTCAAGCACCCTGTAAGAGCTCAGCTATTACTCGGGCTGTGGTGTTCTCTAACAGGTGGCTGCGAGTGGTACAGCATGTCCCATCCTTGGTGCAGGTCTTGAGAGGTTGGATTGTATTTCCTGGACTCAGCATTAATCTTCTGGATGACCTTAGGCAGAGGAAGCAGCTTGTTTATTGCCTTCTGCAAAATGCTTTGAGTTACAGATGGAAATGCTATAGAGGGAAGGCATGGCTGTTGTTTTGCTGGCTGTTGGGGAAACACGGGTTACTAGAGAACAAGTGGGTGTAACAAATAAGGAAGAGGAGTAGGAAAGTGGTGAAGGTAAGAACAGGTAGTTGCTCTTCTTTACTGCCATGGGACTTGGGTGAGGGTGTCTGGGTGCCAAGATACTCGTGCCCTTGACACCAGGGCTTCTGACAAATCAGCCAGTCTACTCTCGAGTTGGCTTTTGCTGCTTCTCTCTGCAGACCAAAGGATGCACTTTTCCTTTGAAGAATCAGTAATTACAGAAGAGCCCAGCATCACTTTCCTGTGGTGGTAATGGATAAATCAGCATTTCCACAAAGTCCCTTGAGGGATTTGCAGCTCTGCCATCAATATTAGCCACACAGTGGGTGTATAAGCTGTTTGCCCAAAAATATTTAAAAATAGTGTAGCAAATTTTAGTGGGTCTTGTCTAGAAGCAAATTTGTGCTGGTTTGATAGTGATTTTAACCTAGTTTGGTTAAAGTATTGCTTATTTGCATATACTTGCTTATATCTGGCTTAAGGATGACTTATTTCAGCCTATTCTGACTTTAAAAAACTAAAGGCTATGCAGAAACTCTGTAAGTATTCCCTCTGTGCGTAACATCCCCTGTGCTGAACAGATCTGGTATCTACTGGGTTAAATAAAACAAGCTTTTCATCATACAAATGAGGGGCAGTACACACAACCAGCAAGTATTCAGCCAAACTGGTTTTGAAGACCACTATGCTAAAACGCTATAGATCGTGCACAGGAGAAATACTGAGACTCCAGCTATGTTTAATATCAGTGTTAAAACTGAGAGGAAATATCAGAACCTCTCAGCTCAGCTCAACACAGAACAGCACAAATATCCTTTTATCCTCTCCCATCTACCCCATTACAGTGGGTGGGCATAAGGAAACATTTGTCTTCTATTTCTGAGGGTTAAAAATTACATGCACACTCACTGAAATAAACAAAAGCTTTGAATGTCAGAGGTAAAGCTGAAGGCTTTTTCCAATGGATGATCTTCAGTATCAGGAATTCATGGTTCAAAAGGCACTTTCCTCTGGTGATGGAGTCTGAGGCAGTGTTAATGTGTATGGCTTTTCCCATTCTGAGGAAATACTTCAGGCAGGAGGAAGGGGGGAGGAGGAAGGAGGAGGGCAACTCTCTAGTGTGGAAATTTCCCTACAAGTAAGGAATTAGAATCAATACAGGAAAGCAAGACTCCCTAAAAATCAAGTCAGATCCTGGGATATCCACAGGATGGTGGACTGGGCTCTTTACCAGATTTATTTTTGCTTTATTTGCTTTGCAATCTCTTTGCTTAATTGTGGCTTTAGAGTGGAGGTCCTTCTGCCCAGGAAATGTATCTTCTCTGCTTCTCTAATGCACAGGGAGATGGGTTCCACTGGTGACTTTGCTTACCAATAATATTAATGTTTATTACTATAGCTACTGTCATCACTTCAGTTGGTTATAAAATGGAGAAGAATGTTCTAAGAGAGCCTATCAGAGCCTCTGGTCAACCCTTAACCAAGGCCCAAGCTGATCTGTGGGTTTTTTCCTTCTGTTTTCTGTTTCTGAAGATGGTCTAAGTGAGAATTTAAGACAATGGAGAACAGATAGCTGCATGTCTAGGAACCTTTTCTGTGGGATACAGGTTTGTGTTGAAAACTGGTGTGCATGAATCCACATTTAATTATTTTTGAGCCTATAAAGGTGTGCTTTCCTCCTGAATGTAAGAATTTTTCTTAGTTTAAGAGTAAAAAAATGTTCAAGTCTTATGTTAGGATGGTGAATGTCCTTAAGAATTCTTGTACCTCCATGAGCTATAGCTGTCACCTTTCTCCTCCCAAGAAGCTCCTCTTGGTGGTAAGCAGTGGTGTTAATGAACAGCTGGAGGAGTGTTTTCCCACTTTTCTTTTTAATATAGCAGAAATGTTGCAATGAAAATTGAAATGCCACTTAGATACAGAATTTGTGGAAGTGGCTTGATGCTAGAACTTCAAAATTTCATAGCACTGCTGCTCACACTGCCATTACAATCAATATTGGCAGGTTTTGAAGTGCTGTAAAATATAATAATGCTACGTCTACATGAGTCAGTACATGGGAGCTAGGAGCTTCCTGCAGGGAGATGCTGAATAATGTAACTAAATGGCAGCAGTAATTGCATGAGTGAGTCCCCAAAGGTGGCCTGAAGGACTAGAGAGGAGAAACTTTATCCTCCTGCTTGCTATCAGACTGGAGAGAAAAAAGACTGGGGATGTGTTGGACCCTTGTGACGACGTTCCAGCCATCCAGCTTCCAAAAAGAGAAGTTTCTATGGATTTTACGTGGATCTTGTGCTCTGTGTATAGAAGCCCTTTCCATGCCCATGAAAATAATCCTGGCACTTCAGCTTCATCTTATCAGGGAAAGTGGTAGAGGTCCCCATGGAGTCTTTCTGTAAGACTAGGACTGGGCGTGCTGCTTGGTTGAGTTCACACAACTTAATATACAGGAGGATGTTTCTGAAAATTCAGTCAGTCTAACATTTTAGTTATAATTGAATAATATTGCTGACTTGTTAGACACTCAATCCATTCCATATTTAATACTTTCAGAATTAATAACTGATTCAGCCTGGGACATGATGAATGTCCATGTCAAAGTCTAATCATATCTGGCTTTTGTTCCAGCATATTCCAGAGACAAAACATTCTTTTATGACTCTCCTAGTCTATGCATTTTTAAAAACATGGAATAAAAAGTCTTGGCAGCAGTCCAGTCACTAGAATGATATTCATTCCAGGAATATTTTTAAGGCCACTGCTTGCTGTTCATCCTCCTGGTATTCTTCAGTTGCTTGTTCTTCTCTTTACAATTGAGACATTCTTTTCTTTTTTAATTTAAAATTTATATGTGGTTTCAGCTTGCTCTTGTAAGAAGACCTAAATTCTAGTGACAAAAGCTATTTACCTGTATTTATTCACAAGCCATTGCAGTTCTTTAAACTTCACTAAGCAAGTTTTGAAGTAGGCTGTAATGTCAAGAGTATGATTATGTTTTTTAATTGTCATACCTCATGAAATACTTGAATAAGCTACTACTACCTGCATTTCTATAGAGAAAAATTTTATCATGTGGAGAGCTTCAGAAACAGCAAAGAGCCACATTTTTCTGATGTTACTGAAGCCTGAGTAACTGCTCATTTGCCTACCCTGCCTATGCTTGGAGATGTAACACTGAGCTATGAGAGCAACTGCAGCATAAGGTACCCAGAAAGGTCTCAGAAATAATTTCAAAGGTAGTATGTGAACTCATGCTAGCCATACCCAGTATTCACAACTTGAATATGGCCTATAGCAAATGAGGAGTCCAAAAGAATCCGTCTACTTTGAAGATATTGGGATTTACAAAAATAAAGCCATGCAGTTACTTTCTGTCATAAATTTAATGACATTTGAATAACAATGCTTGGAAAAAGAGAGTTTGGTCTTCATAAAATGTGTCCTCCTTGAAGTTGTTTCAATTATTGATTGCTGGATTATGGCATTTGCAATAACTCAGAAATCTTGAAAAGTTGTAAAGTGGCCTTTTCATTTTCATACAGAGATTGCAGAGTTGCTTGTTCAGCAGGATGTGAAGATGAATTCTGCATCCAAGTATATAAATAACCAACTCAGCTTTTAGTTTTTCCATCATAACAGTTGCTTCAATTGCCACCCTTCTACGGAAAAAGGTATTTTGAATTTTGGTTTTGTAAAGACAAAAATACATTGGAGATTATCAGTGTTTGGAAGGTCTTTCTGTAAGAAAAAAACCTTAATATTAAGGCTGTCATATGCAAACTGGCAGGGATCAAATAGTTGTACCCTTTCTGACATTGAATAGCTCTTTGTTAAAGGAACAGTTCCAAGGTGACAGCTTGTAAATTTGTGGGTTATTTTAGGACAGAAAGGGTCAATATGATCATCCAGCCCTGCTTTGTGGGTCATAAAAATGTAGCCATTCCTTTTTGATGTAAGCCTGAAGACAAAGTCTGACATTTCAGTGCTCTTATTCTCTTCAAGTGATTTTTCTTCTAATAAAAAAATAATAGCTGCTTGCTTCAGGAGTACTGCATCACTTTACAGTTATGTCCAGTCCAAAGCCAATTCTGATTCTGTAATCAGTGCATTCAAATGGGGGGGAAATAGAAAGTACAGTGACTAATTTTAATCTCTGAACAGCTTATCTAGGAAAAAGGATAGATTTTCTCATCTCTTGTAGGATTCAAGTCAAGATTTGGTAGCATTTTAGCTCAGCAAGAAGGCGTGAGTGCAGATAGTGGACTAACATAGGGAAATTCTGTGGCATGGGTTATGGGGTGGATCTGACTAGATGCACAAATGATCCCTCCTGGCCTTCAAATTGCTGAATTACTTCATGTGTGCTAACCATAGTTTACAGTAAATGCGTGCAGTGGAAATTACCAACACAATGAAGAAGGCTGTAATGCTTTGCTGTAATTTTGTATTTATTCACATGTGAGCAAGATGTCAGAACTATGTAACAAGGTAGCATGCTATAAATTACATTACCTGTGCTCTTCTAAGACAGCTTTCCCTGTGTCTCTGATTGTAAAGGAGAAAAGGGGATATTCCTTCATGGCTGCTGCATTTCTAATAATTAAGAGTTAAGGTATGTGATAGGTGTGAGAGGGGCATTGATACAGGTGCAATTCTGTGCAAAAATGATGGGTTCCCCTTCCAACTCCCACCTATTGCTAGCTGGCTAGCTAAAACAAATAACACTGCATGCTAAATATAAGTGGCTAGATCCTACCGTGGATCCATCTGCAAACATACCACGTGCCAGTTGCTCTAGGTAGGGTATCTTGGCATGGACATCTGTTTACAGGGAAAGCCTTTTTTTTTTTTTTTGCTGCCCTAATTGTTTCCATGTATCTCAGACCTGGGTTTCTCCCGTTTCATGGACATGAGAGCAATTAGCCAAGAACTTACAAGCTCAGCAGAGTTAGGGGAGTAGTTTATAAACAAATCAAGGTTGCTCACAAGGCATGTTTGCTCAGATCCGGTGAAACAGTAAATGCAGGCATCTCTCAATTAGTCTGACCAGCGAGGAGGAGATGGGATAACCTGGATAAAGAAACCACGGATACTATAAAACACATGTAAATGAGTCAATAAGATTGTATGATAATGGCACCAAAAGGAAAAGTTTTATGAGCTGTTTGGCTTAGATTCATGGGTGCTAAACAGCTCCTGAGTTGGGAAGTGTACCTAGGATGCTGCAATACACCTCAGCCTGAGTCTGCCGTGTGTGGTATAAACTTTACTCTTGTTCCATAGCCCTAAGAAATCCCATTTCTCAGTGGGGACTCTGTGTTCAGGCACAGAGCTGTGAGCAAGAGCCGTGCTACTCCTAAGTCAGGTCTGGTTTGGCTGGCCTCTGCACCAACATTGCCAGGGCTTCTGGTGATGGGGTGAGTGTGGGTGCAACCCCCTCTGCTGTTATGGCACAGCTGATGTGCTGCACAGGCACCCTGCCCCTGTGCAAGGCTTTCCTGGGGTCCAATTTAAGTAGATACTCATATATCTGCTCTCTGGGTGGTTGTTGCTCTCCTAGAGTTCTTTAATTAGCTTCTAGCTGCTGTTTCAATATTATCTACTTGCCAGTACTTAACTGACACTTTCATACACTTCTCTAAACACACTGTGTCAAAATGCAGCCTGCTTTACACCAATGGGCTTTTCTGACCTCTGAGGAAAAACACAGGGAGAAGTGTCTTACTAAAAGTTAACTCATAAAGCATAACATTACCAGATGTACTGTACTGTGTGGTATCTTAAAAGCTGCTGACCTGTGGTCAGACAGTGCACTAGTAAATTGAAGTGTACCAGCATACTGAATGTCTAAAATCATAGCAAAAAAAGATGTGAATACCCTTTAAGGATTCCCAGTTGGATAGATTAAGTACTCTGTAGCTCTTGCTTTCAGAATTAGTATTTACTAGCACATCAGATCTGGAACATGCAAATATAATTAACTATTCCTGAACACTTAAATATCCACTGCAAGATCAAACTTGTGTTGCACCTGCCTAAAACTGTGCAATGTTCCTGCAATCAAGTATGCTTAATGTTTTAGCATGGGCCCTCAAGGGTTAAAGCCCTCCATTCTGAATGACCAATAATATCTCAAGGTGTATTTTCAAAACCTAAGCCCTTATCTTGCACAAGATTTTCTTATTCTGCTGTTGATGGATGATGGTTGGCCAAGTGATGTTAGGAGTGATGGTAAGGGCATACATGTATGTGTTGCACCTGATTGCAAAGCAGCCTGGACCTTTGTGGTTCCCAGGATGTTACGGATGGGAGCCTATGTCCAAGGCTGGTTACACCACAGGGCTCCTGTCCAGCATCCTCCTCCCAGGCAGCAGCAACATTTACACAGGTAACTCCACTGAAGTCCACTGAGCTCCTAAGATGGACATTTTATGAGAGGGTTGGAGAATGAGGCCTTGCATAGGTAATAGGCAAATGTCCATGTCTACCTGCTCTCTTGGTGAAGTTAAGTTTTCTGCACGGATGCCGAAAGTTTTGGGAATCAAGCCCTTGTCTATTTTGTCACTGTCAAACCTGGGGAGGGCAATGCTGATACACATCCACTTTGTAAATGTCTAAGGAGTTGGATTTTTAAGAAGAGCCGGGTACATGTATACCAGTTGTCTCCTTAGCACAGAGCCTCTCCAGCACTCTAACCCTATACTTTAGTCACTACTGACAGGTAGAGGGCAAATTTGCATAATGAACTGCTTAAATATTCTGTTTTATCAAGGCTTCAAGGCACTATTTGTCCTCCGCATCTTCAATAGCTAGTGACCCTATCTAAATCAACATCATTTGTCAAATCAAATTAGGCTTGTTGTTAATTTCAGACAGTGATGTTCATCTTTTTGATGCTTTCAAACAACTCTGAGGTAAATCCCTGTGACATAACGCTGCTTAGATATGCTAAATGAGTCACTTGTTCAATGCTGCAATTGTCAGAAAAATATGAAACTTAGCTCTAAGGTAAATATTGTTGGGTCACTTGAAATGTATGCAAATTTGACATTTCTCTGCTGATTAGCATATCTACACATCAAAGTTTTCTATATATCACATCAGATATTTTTGATTCAGGAGAGTTAAGGTCAGTGGCACTTGGCATACTCTTTACTTTGCATCAGACAAGATGAGAAATGAAAATGAAACTTTCCAGCTCAAACCTGACTTTGCTGAAACAAGAACAGTGCAGAGGACCAGGGGAAAATAGCAGAGGTTCCTGTTTTTCAGTGTAAAACTAATAAAGGGACTTAAAGGGATTATGCACTTAACTAATGAATTCCAAAGGGCAGAAAGGAAAAAAAGAAAGAGGGATAGATAAGATATTTGGGTGCAGTGAGAAAAAGGCTTCTCTTAATGTCTGCAATGAATTTGCCTATACAACGTATACCTCCACATATAGATATGTTTGCTTTTGAAATGAGTCTTTTTTAAAGGAAAAAAAAATAGGAGGTACATCCTGGTCTTTTAAAAGTTGTGTTTTGATTTGTGGTTCAAATGTGTCAGTGGGAGTTTTGCACTGTTCTGCCACAAACCCATCTGCCCGTGATGGAGTGGTGCAGATCGTTAGCTCAGCGATTGCTTCCATAGATGCTAATTTAGCTGATCACAAAAGTTAATTGTTCACACATTTTGCACATCAGGCCTTCAGAAATCATCAATAAATTGTCAGTGGATTCAGGTCTCCAAAACTCTGAAAATCCATCGTGTTCAATGACAGATGGGTCTTGGTTTGAATGGTCCTAGGCTGCCATGTACATTGTTACGGGAAGGATAATTTATGTAGCCCCTTTGAAGTACTGGTACCTGAACAGCTCTGTGTCAGTGTGGGTAAGGAAGTACACAGCAAGCAGAGTAGGCACTAAAAATCCCAAAGAAAATCTTGCTGGAGAATCAACTCAGCACACAAGTACAGGGACTTTCTGTTCTGCTGCAGTGGAATAATTTGGTTTTGTAGGGTTTTTTTTCCTTCAAAAAGAGTGAAAGTATCTCAACTGCAGCATCCAGTGAATGCCAGGGAAATTTTGTTTTAAAAATAAAACAAACATTTTTCAAATTATTGGAGCAGAAAGATGTGTCAGACACCACTAACATATGTTTATTTTTCTTTTTCTCTCTGGTAACTGAAACATGGCCAAACTCTGTTTCCTTCTCCTTTACGCTGTGCGAGTACGTGTGTGTATGTTATATACAGATATAAATTTTATACTTACTCTGCACAGAGACCTTCCATGCTACATCCTAGAAGTGACTGAATGGACGTCTTAGACTCCAGAAAATAAGGCATAGAAATGCTGGTTGATCCATTATTACTGCAGGGCATATAGCACCACTCAACCACATTAGTAGTTGATGTTTGATGATAAATCAGTAATAGCTTTTATCTTCTAAGTAAAAGATATTTTATTCTCTTCTGCCTTTCCCATGATGGGTGATATAAAACCAGGAACTGCACTCACATTCTTAAGGCAAGATTTTAAAACTATTTTGGTGTAAGATTCACATTTGCAAGCTGCCCATGCTTCCCATATTGGCAATGATTTTGACAAATGTAAAAAAGTCACTAATATTTTGACACTTTCACTGCCCAACTATGATACCAGCTGGCTGTGAATTCAGTTATTCATTGTTCTGCTGTATTTTAAAGACTGGTCCAGAGCCAATGTACTGGACCAGCTCCATTCATTCATTTTCAAGATTGAAGTTTCAGCTAACTGTAGTGGCCATTTTTCAAATAGATCTGGAAACCTCTTCCAATTTAACAGGATCATACGCAGCAGAAAAAGTCAAGTGTGCATGTAGATTTAAAGCTCTTCTCTTCAAGGGAAAGAATATCTGCATTTCAACATGCATCAACCTGGTCTTCACAGGATTTCTGACTGCTCTCATTTTTATATTTTTAAGACAACCAGTGTTTTCCTCACAGTAAAGCAAAAAAAAAATAAAATATAATTGGATGGATTTAAATAAAAATTGAACTAAAGGATAACTGTTCTGAATTCTTAAAATGAGAAATCACTGTCTGAGATTTATAGCAACTCAATTGTTACTTTTAAAAGAACTAAAAAGAAACTTATAAGTTTCTGGCTCCAGGTAGGCAAATATAACTTTAAAATGGACTGTGATGGAGCTCTCAGAAGTTCTTAGTGCAGCTGCAGTGCAGACCAAAAGGACAGGACCCTTCGTAAGGCAAATCTTTTCTGATCTGAGCATCCTGGAGAGCAGGTATATGTCTAGGTTAGCAGGTCCTTTTGAAGTGCCCTCTTTTAACAAATACAACAAAAATGTGCTTACTTAGTAAGTCTTTTTTATTGTGCCTGCTAACGTTTTATACTATTTTCCAAAGCCAGTAACAATATTCATCCCTCTGGCTTGTAACTCACTGATTAAAAAACAGATTGCCAGCAGTCATCTGCTATTGTCTGGCTTCCTAAATTCTGTTTCTGGTTTAATTTACTTGATTGTTCCATGCAGTATTCATGAGTTCTATAATATTCCAAACTTTAATTTCAACAGATTAATTCTTACTAATTATTCAACATATGAACCTGCACATGAGGATTGTACTGTATGCACCATCCTGAGGCACAGAATGCAATGTCGAATCGTTTTCTGATTTCAAGTGGAAAACAAACTAATTATGTGGAAATATGATAATATATTGTGCTGCAGGGACCAGCCCTTTGTCTGTTTAGAAATGTTTACTTATGATCGGCTCCCTGTGTTATTTCTTCCAGGAGGAGCTGCCCTTTCTTAATGCATAAACATTATTGACTGGTCCATGATTCTTTACTTCAAGAAAGCTGATTTACATAATTTTATATTACTTCCGTCTGTGGAAACAAACAAGACATCCCAGGAAAGTAATAATTGTGCTAGCTATGGCAATATTCTGGAAAGATAAGCCACTGAAGCCCTTGGAAATGAAGGATCACTAATTTCTCTTTTATTACTCCTACTTCACCTCTGTGTTTGATTTGATGTCTATCAGCATCCAACACTTCAGCACAGTGTGGGGTGCAAATCAAAAAAATTCAAGTCGGAACACTCTGTTTTCTGTCAGCATACCCCAGTCCAGGCTAATTGGGTAATGTTCCTGTGAAATACCAGGATACTGGGTCGTTCGTTGTTTGGGAGAAGCGCACAGAAGTCCTGTTGTGGTGGGTGAAGCTGTCAGCAGTCTGGGCTGTGGTCTCAACCTTACTGGGCTAGAAACTGTGGCAATGCAGCAAACCCTCACTGTAATGCTGCTCGGCTGGAAAAGAAATGATTTAGTCAAATACTGGAGGTGGAGGGGAAAGAAGACCTCCACCCCCTCGTCCTCCCCAAAGTACTACATTTTTGCTTTCCATGCCATGTGAAATGTGATCTGTGCTACAAACTGAAAGGTTGAAATGTTTTCAGAAATCAATCACCAGAGAAAACGGTAAAAATAAAATAGAGGAATCAAGTTTCTTAAGGGACCCTGATCAGCAGTGGCATTATATAGCAAGCCAAAGCTCTATGAAAACAAACACCAGCAATGATGGAGAAAGATAAAATCTGGTCCCTAGAACTACATTTTAATAGACCTTGGGTGATACACCAGAGTTTAGCATATATCAAATGCTTTCACCCCCCTATAAAACCAGCTCTCAAATAACAGGGGGAGTATTTGATTTTCTATCCTTCCATGTTCCCCAATAATTTGTAGTTTGTGAACTTTGCAGTTTCTAAACATTCCATCATTTACCCCATTTACTTTTTACTTTATCATGGCAAAATGGTTTGCAAATAGTCTGCTTTCTAGTTCGTCTTTATTTTTGCTACTATTTTTACTGTGCCTTGCCTAAAGACCCTAAGGAGCCATCAGAAGTACACATAACTAATGCAAAGAAAATCTGTCCTAAAACTCCCCATTCTAGGATCCAGTTTCTAGGAACCAAATTTCAAGATGCCTAGCATTCATTTAGCCATTTTTCTTTAATAATTCTAATAGAAGTTTGTAATTACTATATCCCAGTCTTAAAGGGGAAAAAGCTGAGTCAATGCTGTGATCCAGAGTTATTTCACTCCTCTCTGAAAATGTCTTCTCTCCTTTGTGCTGCCTTAGTGCCTAGCTGAATATTGAATTAAAACTCCTCTCATGCTCTGCATCTGCCATCCTGACCCTGCTACTCATTACTAGTTGAGAAGAGGGATGGAAAGCAGAACAGATCTTGGGATGAATTCCTTCATTTGTTCCAGGCACTGATTTTTCAAAGCTTTTTCCTGACATAAGGAAAAAATGGAGGAACCTCTTTTCCACAGTGAACGTGTTCCCAGAGAGACCAGGACAGGTCCAAAAGGACACGTGAATTCAAAGAGGCAGCACAGAGAGGAATTTTTCATATTAATTTCAGATATTGCATTCAGGTTTGATAGGAATCTAAGAAATATTGTCTTAAAAGACTCCAGCATGAATGTCCTGGTATCAGCTAAAGATGGTTTTGTTCATGCTTAATGAAATGATCAGGGAATGAGGAGAAAGATGAGGCTATATGGATGTCATGGTTATTTTTCTCATTTGGGCTCAGACTTGAAAAGTAACTTGCTGCTTTGTTCAGAAATAAGGACCATGAAAAACTTCCTTGGGAAATGGCCGTAGAGCATCTCCTAATGGTATTTAAATAATTGAAATGTAAATATCATAACCCAGCAGACTGTGTTCTCTCTCTGCTGCAGCAGTGTTTAGCATGTTGGAAAGGCAACACAAAGAAAGGGAGAAAGGAGGAGGTTTCCCCAATCCCAGAGTGTACTACGGATCCTGCTACTGCCTGCAGCTGTACCACTGGCTCTAGGCTGTGATCTCGTCTGATCTCCAGCTCAGCTGGGTCAGATCAGGTCAGTCTTTGGCTGAGAGTTGTTCCTGGAAAAAAACTTGGAGATGTTTCCAGACAGGAGACGTGACTGAAGGTATTTGACTGGGGCTGGATCTGAGCCCCCTGCCAGGGAAGAGAGCTTTCTGCCACTTCTTCCTCCACACCTGCAACCAAACCACTTTACAGGTTGGGACTGGTGTGATGAGAAACCTTGATCAGGACCAGGTAAAAACATTTCTAGCAGTGTGAGAACATGAAACTGGATTTTTCATGTCCCAAGCTACTGCTCTGAAAGGGACAATCTTATAATCTGTGTGTTTTGAGTCCCTTCAATTCAGCTTTCATAAATTCTGGGCGTCTTTTTGCAAGACAGCAAGTTTTCCAATTGTTTTTTTTCAGCACTATGACTCTGTACGAGTATAAAATGAAAAAGGGAGGATTCTGTCATGCTTGTCTGGGGAGCTGGGAGTGCTCTCGGATGACCGATGCGGTCACCTGGGCAGTGTTAATGTAGGAGATGCAGGACTTGCTAGAGGTGGGAGGATGGCTGCAAAGCCTGAAGCCTGACCAAGGGTACCACCATCCCCTTTCCCACGTTAGCACAGTTTAAAGTGTGCAGGGCTCATACGTGTGCTGTTGGTTAATGTCTCTGTGCTGGCATGGAGCAGTTTGTTAATTCCTGGCATGTCTGAGCATGTGGCTGAGTTGATTAAATTTTGATGCCTTCTGTGGGGGCCATTGAAGGTATCAGGAAAGTTTCCTCTCTGGTGCTCTGACCTACCTTGAGCCTCAAGTGTTTCCTGTTCCAGGCACGAGCCTTTTGACTGGGATTTGTGATGATGTCAAGTGGTTTTACTCAAAGATGTCTCTTGCTCCACTGCTTCTTTGTTTCTGGATAAAAGGAGCTTTTTCAATCCCCCCATCTAGTTACATCCAGACTCCCCCTTTTTATCCTTCATTCTTATATGTGTGTCTTTTCATGGATGGAGCTGGGGAAGGGTCTGGAGCACAGGTCTGATGAGGAGGGGCTGAGGGAACTGGGGGTGTTCATCCCAGAGAGAAGGAGGCTGAGGGGAGACCACCTGCTCTCTGCAACTGTCTGAGAGGAGGTTGTAATGAGGTGGGGATCAGTCTCTTCTCCCAAGTAACAAGTGATAGGACAAGAGGACGTGCTCTCAAGTTGTGCCAGGGGAGGTTTAGGGTATTAGGATGTAATTGGATATTAGGAACAACTTCTTCCCCTAAAGGGTGGTCAGGCCCTGGCGCAGGCTGACCAGGGCAGTGGTGGAGTCACCATCCCTGGAGGGTTTTCAAAGCTGTGTAGATGTGGTGCATATGTTAGTGGTGGACTTAGCAGTGCTGGTTTAATGTTTGGACTTGATGATCTTAAACATCTTTTCGAACCAAAATGATTCTATGATTCTATACAAGCTGAAAGACTTTTGTTGAGGGAGTGACTAACCCAAAGTCCATTGAAATAAATGCAAAGACTGTCCTTGTCTCCAGTGGGCTTTGGATCAGGCCCAGATTCGTGATTATAATATACTGTCCTTTTTCATAGTTCTGTGAGAATGGCTTTTTCTTTTGTGCAACAAACCACAGCTAAGGGCGGAGTGAGGAAGAAAGGAAGGCAGGAAGAACCACAGAAATTCTGCTAAAGGAATTTAAAATGAAAAATGCATTAAAAATTTAGTATTTGAGCAAAAACAGACTACTTTGCTCTGGAAGGGTGAAAGGGAGGAAAAATTATTATTTTAATATACACCAGGCAAGGACAAGCACAAGTCTGACCACGTCTGAGAACAGCAGAGAGACACGGCCTTGGCTTGCATTGAAAAGTTCTGGCAAACATCTCTGTTTAAAAGGAGGAGTGAGAGAAGGAAAGAGCCAGATCTGCCACATAAGCTCCTACATGTTTGTGTGAAGCTATACCACACTTAGCTTTTTGAGACTCTTTGCCCGATTTGAATGCATACGTGTGAGAATAGGAAATGCCATATTTATATTTACTCCTTACATTACTCGGGTCTTTGAAAGAGTTCAGGGAATTAGTACAAACAGTTACGCAAGCTCCTGTGTCATTCTTGCCAAGGCAACCTGAGAATTGAGTTGCACTCTGAGTAACGTAAAGCTAAAGGCACTGGGAGCTCATGTGTCTGCCAGGTAACTCTGAGGTCTTTAGTGGGGAAAGACTGTTTTCTCCTGTGAGCAGAGCAAGTTTGGGTTGGCTCCAGCCACAAGGGAATCTTGGCCATGCAAAGACTCCCAGTGAGATCCGTTGTGTCCCACCTGTGAGCATCACCTCGCACACTGAAACCTTGAAGAGCAGTGGTCAGACATCCTCCCACTGTTTCCATCCCTTTTGAATTTTACCAATGGGCTACACTTGAATTGCCCATGATTTATTTATTTATTTTCCTTGGGGAGAAGTTGTCTTCTAGGGACTAAGACACAAATCAAGAGAAAATCTGGTTGTACCTTTCAGAACTCTCTGTACTGAGTTAGTTTCCCTATGAAACTGGATGTGCACATCAGCATTGTCTGTATGGAGACTCCTGGAAAGGACCTTACTGTGGAGTCTCTTAGACAAAACAGTTCTTCTCTGGGTGATTTTTTTTTTTTTCCTTCTAAAAGCCACTGTGCAATCAAGGAGACACATCCGTGAAAGAATTCCGGAAGATGCAAATATGCCAGTCTAGGCCATCCACATTAAACACCCAAGGGGGGGAAACAAACCCCCTCATTTTTCTACAGGAGTAGACGTGAGTAAGAGATGTCAGTGCAGCTATGACATCTGTTTACATGGGGATTTTATGCACCTGTTCACTAGGCAATAACAAATGCTTACCATGGTGGTAGCTGTATCACACGGTACATATGCTGCTTCTGACATACATAACACCTCTTTAAGGAAACACATGGCCCCATATGTCATGAGAACTTGTTTACATTCTACAATACAGTAATGGAAAATATGTTTCATAATAAATGTTTTCATCATTTTTGTGTTTAAGGAAAGAATGGGAGTTATACGCCCTAGCTGTCAAGCTGAGTGTTCTCCCTCATTGTTCTCACTGAGATGTGTGGCTGTGGACTAGACTTCCTACAAGCTTTCAGAGTTCAGAGAGGTTGGGGTCTCTACTGATTAGTTTTAAGGGCCAGTATCCATGAAAAAGGTAAAATTAAAAAAATAAAGTAAGATTGCAACATATATTTGGGTGCAAATCAAAGTATTTATTTGTTTGACTTGCTATCAAAGGCCTAATTTCTGGTCGCTTTGACAAAAGCAAAAGTCATGTGTTGCCTGGGTAGAGCTCTTGAGACACTGAAGCCAGGAAGAGCATCCCAATAGTTTTGCAGCCCCATCTTTTAGTTCAGTCAGCCTGGAACCAAGAAAAGGAATCACGTTACTTCATATCCATAAAACAAAGCAGGTTCCTGCTTGAAGGTTGTCTAGTCCAACTTCCTGATGAATTAATTTGAATTTTGAGCTCAGAAATAGGGTGAGAATATTCACATTTATGCCGACACTTCCCCTTCTAGTTATTCATCTGTTTTCCATTGCATTTCCACTATGAAGACTTCTCATACACTGGAGTCTGTGTCCTCCATTCAGTCCTCACTGCTGAGGCAAGGCTTTGTCCTACAATTAAACTAACAGCACTGTAAAAGGTCAAAGAAAAGCAGCTGTTATGTCCTATGGAAGACAAGTCCAAGAGTAAGTAGTTCTCATTATAGGGAGTTTTTTTCTTGGTACTTACCCTAACTGGTGCTTTCTGGGATTTATTTTTTGGAGTTGTTAGCTAACCAGTAAAAATCAGACTCTACTTTGTTAAGGGGAATCCACTCATTTACAGACAAAACCTACGAGTGAATGTCAGAGATTTGTGGGCAAACAACTCTTATTATTTTGATGTAAGGAATGATACATTGGTATATTGTTCAGATACATTTTTTTCTCTTTTTACTCCTTCTGCAACACAGTATTCACCACTATTTCAGCAGTTCACTTGGTATAAAAGAATGGATGAATAGATAATTTAATCCATAATATAATAGTCTAAACTTGTATGTTCTCTTTGTACATAGATTTAGTGTTAACAACAAAGAATTTTCATGATCTTCATAGCATGTTCAACCCAACTACTTTTTATTGCCTTTTATCACCTCTACCTTATCTATTACACATGTATATTTAAAACAAACAAACAAATAAAACCACAAAACATTTTCCTTATTTTAAACTTGCTGCTTGATAACTTCTGTAGGTGCCTTTAACAGAAGTTTTGTGAGAAATACAAACAATGTTTAGTTGTTTGGGATTTTTTGCATTGGCTTAGATCTAATGCAGTGCAATATTTATTCCTTTCTCCCAACCTCCTTTCCAGACTGGAAAGTCCTTGTCTGTTTTGGCCAGGCTTGGACAGGTGGAGTAACTCTATGTGATCTGACAAACAGGGGCCACAGAACACTTCAGAACCTTCTTACAGAATGTGTCAATGGTAAAATGATAAGAAAACTATAAAAGCAGATTAAGCTGCACTTCTAGTGACATTTTCTGGCTTACACATTCTCAGTGTTAGTTTCTGAGTTTCTTGAGGCTTGTGTGATGTTAGGGCATGAAGGTACTCTCACTCAAATGCATTTGAGGACAAAGATACACATTTTGAGTACTCTGAGCTGAGCACGTGTTTTTGGTTTCAAACATGCTGCTGGAGTGCACCACCACATGAAAACACTCATGCTAAAGTAACTTGTTTTGCAGGAAGTCTGATGCTCCCAGGATAGCACAGAGCAGCTCTGACCTTCAGCATCTGCAGGGCAGCATTTAATCCTACTCTTGACTCTGACACTTACAATGTCACAGTAAAAAGTTAAAATGAAACACCTCCTAACACGATCTTTACACCAGGCTTTAACAGTACTCGATTTCATTTAGAAATAATTCCTCTTTCTTAAAAATGTCCCTTTAACACACAAAAACACAAAAGATTTTTGCCCCTAGGATAAATTCTCAGTTGATGGGATCATACATAAGATTCTGTTTCTCCCCATACTGAACCTTGGTTTTCATCCCTATATATATATATAAAATATAAATAAATATAAAATACACAAATTTTATAGGTTATTCTACTATTAGGCTCAAGACACCTTTTGAATTTATAGTTGTATGTAGAATAGAAGGGATAGCAAATCTTGTTTGGCTTAGAATTCTTGGGAATAATTTCCTCCATTTTTTTCATTTTATTCATTACATCTCCATAAATAGACCAAACCTGAAAATATCTGGGACATGTTTAAGTGTTGGATCTTAATTCATCTATGTATTTCTGATGTTATTTAGAAGAGGATGATGTTTTCAATTTCAGCTGTGTTAGAGTACATAAGTACCATTTGAAATACTGATTGTAATCCTGTTTTCAGGCTTTGGTACGTTCAATATGCTACTGAAATTTGCAGTGAAATCTCACCTATTATTTTCTTCTATAAACTCTACTGAACTGCACTACTGCCCATGTACTTAGGTGTCTCATTTACAGCAGAGTGCTGACAAGCTTTATGAATGGGAGAATGGCATCATTTGAAAAAGAAAATAACTTGAAGTGCCTAAGGAAGAACAGTTTCCCAGCATTTTAAGGCAACGTACAATGTTCCATCAGTCTGAAGCCAACCTTTCTTTGACTTATTTTCAAGTTGAGAAGCAGTATGATAACAACCTACAGAAACTTGGCATGATAATTAAATAGCCATTTTTCTTCCAATGTCTGATCAAGCTGTAAAGAGAAAAATCACAAAGGTGAGACAAATTTTATTTTGCTATGGTACACGGTGAGCAGTTCCTGAGAAATATTGTTTCCTCACTACAGGGAACCAGTGCTCACTAACAGCAGAGCCAAGCAAAATTTCTGAAAATTGTTATTGTAATGTTTACATAATGAGATCATATTTTTTTCCTTATGAAGTACAGGTGCAAAACTTAAACACTCTGCTCCCAGAAGTGTAACTTTCCAGCCATTTCTTTCTTAAGCAGTCCTTGCAAACTTAACCAGCCAACTATTAATGGCCTATTAACAACCTTAGTAAATCTTTTTGGTTTTCTGCCTCTTGCAACTCTACCAATGCAAAAAAAACCAAAACCCAACAACTAAAATATTTCTGATTTTCTTTCTCTCTTTTTTTTCTCTTTCGTATTTTGTATTTTGAGGACCAGTCAACCTACAGAAGAGCATCTGCTGGACCCTGAGTGGGGAAGCAGACATGCAGAAGCCTTGTAAATATACAAGCCAGGAGTGGGTCGGACCCCAGATGGTGAGTGTTTGCTCTTAACAAGGAGGCTCTTTCCCCTTCAAAAGAAGGGAGGTAGCACCCTCTAGCACTGAGCCTTTGCTACCACTCCAATGACAGGCACTGCCAAACATAAATCAGAGCGATAACAGCCTCTGCTGGGGATTCAGACCCACATTTTGCCTGCATGGAAGATAAAATCTTTTCTGGTTCTTAATTCAATCACATACCCAACTGGCAATCTTGCATATCAAAATGGGAATCCTGGGAGGCTGCTGGAATATGCAGATCAACAGAAGCTAATTAGCATTTACTTGCAGCCATCCTTAACTGATTGGCAGCACAGCTGTGGGGACCAAGCAGAACATGCTGAGTTGCATATTTGTATGGCCACCTGCCATTTGGTGGGATCCAAAATAGTGTAAACTACCACTTCACAATAACTCGGTGACCTTAGTTTTGAAGTAATATTGAATAGACATATCTGGCTAAGTGTATAATTAGTGCTTATTTCACCTGACATGCAGTTCAACAATAGGCTGTGTAGCCGTACCTTCTTAATTTGACATGTTGATGTCTTAATTGAGATTGACAACTTGTTAGAGAGGTACTATATTTCCAACGCAGGCTGAGATCTACCCATCATCACTGACTTTCCTAAGCATATGAAACAATGTGCTCTTATGCCTTAAAATATATTCCAGCTATTCAGAATGGAACAATCAAACACGGGTAGAACTTGCTGATGAGAGCAAGGGGTCCATTTCTTGCAGGAGTTTTATGTAAGGATTTTTATCACTTTGCTCAAAATATGCAGTGAAGTGGGGTGTGACCCAGAAAATAAATAAGTCAGGAAGCATAACAAAGAAAATAAAGGGAGCAAGAACGTTTAGGCAGAAGGAATGTCAGTGTTGTAGACCAGTTCACATACTGGAGGTGAAGTGGAAATGAATAAAAGCTGTACCAATTATTTATTGTAAGCCATTGAGAAGAAAGTGGTGCCTCTTGCAGGTAAACGAGCAAGGATCTGTAGCCTGATTGCCTCATCATCCTAATCTGGAAATCTAGGTTACCTGGATGTCAGGATACCTCTGCT
The DNA here is from genome assembly GCA_013398125.1 of Aegotheles bennettii. NCBI lineage: Eukaryota > Metazoa > Chordata > Aves > Caprimulgiformes > Aegothelidae > Aegotheles > Aegotheles bennettii. The sequence goes on from VZRW01002848.1 coordinate 209,176, forward strand.
TAGAGGCAAAAATAACCAAAACTGATCTAATTTGTGTATCCATGACAAGCTGTATATAACTGACCTCTGTTAATTGCCTTGTTTTCTTGGGGTGACTGGACTGGCTTGTAGCAACAAGGAATTTGGTCCTGTTTCAGACTGTATGCTAAAGTATTATAATTATATATATATATATGGGTCTGGTAGGTGGTAGGAAGAGTGTATCTGGGATTGCTGATCTCTGTGAAATATAATGAAATATATAGATGGTGCTATAATATTCAGTGGAAGATGTAGTAGCATAGTGATAGATAAGAGTAGAGTTCTTGTTTGAATTTTTCCAAAAGAATACCCTAACCTCTGGAAAAATAAGTCCTTTCGAACAAAACTGTATCCTTATTATTACTGTGTCACTTAAGGATGGAAGCAAGACCTGGAGTTCATCTGCTATGCCTTAGCCTTTACCTGCCTTTCTTGGTGTCCCTGGGATAAGTACATTCAAGAGCTACATTGGAGGAACTTGACCATAAAGCATTTCATGTTTAGTAAAGAACGCACACGTAAAACACATTCCTGATAATGCAAAGGAACAGATAAGTGGCCAAGTTCACAAAAAGCCTCCCCTGTACCCCCATGAAAGGTGTGAGCTACAGATGGGAAGAGCCTACCAGGCCATTAAGTCCAGGTGACCTGCCTCTGCAGAAGTTATTCCAATAACTTCTTGATGTTTGTGCTTTGCTACATTCTCCATCATTTTGTCAGTGCTCTTTAGGCAGAGACAATGTTACAGCAGGAAGAAAGCAACTCTGTTCCGGAGCCCTGGTGTAAAGACTGGTTGAATGTAGAGTGGAAGAGTCATAAGAGTCTAAGCTGATGGGCAACTTGACAGCCTGTCGGGCAGGTTGCTGCAGCTCTGGGCTTTATGTACATGTGGAAAGCTGGGAGCCTAGAGGCATTGGCTCCTGAACCCCAAGACTCCCATTCATCTGGGTCTTCCAAGTTCCTGTCTTCATATTATGCAGCCAAGTGGAATTTTAATTGGAAATTTATCCAAATTGTTTGGTAATTTTTCAAATCTTCTAAATTTCCTTCTTTTCCTTCCAAATCATAACAAAAACAAACTTGGGAATATTAAAATAACTCCTGTGCCAGAATTGCGTATCCTCATCCAACTCCACTTCTAAATTTGTGTCACAATCATTTGTGACTGAGCTATGTCATGCTGCATCATGCTGTGTGACTGACAGCCTGACATTGGAAGTGCTCATCACAGTGCTGTACATGTATAAAGATGGTCTGAGTTCTGCCAACAAACAGACGTGGTCACATGGGGAAATGTACATTTGCTAAACCACAGAAGCAGTAGTAGGGGCAAGGCAGTGGATTTCTTCTCCATCAGCCTACTATTGTTGTGGTGCTTGTAAGAGTTAAAATCCAATGGTGATCATGGTGTATTTCTACTTAGAGGGCTGGTATGCATAATCCATGCAAACATCTTCCAAAAGACGTCTGAGCTGGTAGGTGCTATCAGCTCCACACTGGGCATCTCTGACATAATGGCTGGAATGGGCTCTTAAAGAGCTTCTGATTACCTTAAACCATGAGTTTGTAGCAAATCACAGGCAGTGTCATTTGAAATTAAGACAGGCATTGCAGTTCTCTCTGCTGAGCTGCCTGAACATCTCCAGGTGTTCTTGGGGAATATATTGACCGTGCCTTGTGTAGCCCAGGCAGTGTTGTACCATTTCATGAGACTTTGACTAGAGCATGGCATCTGCACCGTGACTGCTCCATCACCTTTCCAATGAAATAGGCTCTCCCTTAGGACACTCAAGAGACTAATTGCCTAAATAGGACAAAAAGCTACCAGACCCTGCAGAGGGGTTGCTGGGAAATACTTTGTGTCATCCTTAAGGTTGGAGAGTGTGACTTTGCTAGCATTAAAGCAAATTATATGAATCCCTGCTTTCTGCTAGTGAAGAAATCCACTCTACCTGTTTAGGAGCACAGTCTGGGTTTTCACTTAGTGAAAGTATCCATCTCTCACACCGAGGTGAGATCCCATAAGCAGCAGGACAGTTCATCCAATGGTCAGGCTCTGGGACACCCCTTTGTTGGGATTTGTCCTGATCTGTGGAGTTGCTTTAATAGTTAATTGGACAACTCCATTTTGAAAGCCTGTGCTGCCAGCTGAAGTGGGATGCAGTCCTCACTAAAGACTTTTGCTTCTTTTCCACCATGCAAAATAACAAAAAAGACTAATCTTAAAACTGCTCTTAATGAGTATAACCAAAATATTAACAGTAGTAAACAAGAATACATTTGCTCATAACTTGTCATATCAGTGTAATAAATTAAGCCAGAAACACATTAACATTTGACAGCTTAAACAATGCAGGAAAAAATACAAACCTCACAGGGACTATGTGAAGCATGTTGGCAGTTTAACAGACATTTTGAGATGTAGATACATATATCAACCTTTCTGAATTTAGTCTTGATAACTCCTTTTCCTCTGTGTGCCAAAACACTGCCGTGTGAAGACTAATGAGTTTCAGATTTGTTTATCTTTGGTGGCTAAGGCAGATTCATGAGCCCCTTGAACCTATTTTACAGCGGCCATGTGATACCAGTGTGCAACACCAGAGGCAGAAACGTCTCTTTTTATGCTGATGGATATACAGTGTGTTAAAAGATCTTACAAGAGAGATGTGCTTGGCCATCTGATACACGGGACCATGTCAAATCTGTTTGGGGTGATCTATATGAGTGAATTGTCCTGCCTGTTAGCTTTCATATGTGTTTTATGTTAATGTTCAGAGGTGCAATATCAAATGATTGGAATAAATCTCGCACATGAAATAGGGATTATTATGTCTAACAGCATGATTTCATGTTGTGCATTCACTAGACTTTTGTATGGGTGATTGTTTCTTCCAAACTTTTTTCATATTGTGTGAGTTCTCAAGTAAGCCTTGTAGCTCAGGAAGACCCGGGGCCACCTAAGTGAAACTTCTTCCTTTTGCTTTTTCCCCTATTAGGCCTCCACTTCCTTATCTGGCTCTTTAGTATTATGCTTTTCCACTAATTGTTTTTTGTGTCTGTGTGTTTTAATGTTTGCCTTTGAGATCTGCAGCCATTCCTGGTGAAAGGAGGGGTTATGAATATGCATCTTTATCAAAGTTAACATACGATATTTTGTGTAGGCTTTTGTGAATGCTGAGCAGAGCAGTTTCCTGATGGAGGTCCAAGCTGGTGATTTTGTGGACGAATCATAGAATCATTATGGTTGGAAGGGACCTCCAGGGTCATCAAGTCCAACCTTTATCCCATCATATTCCTAACCATTAGACCATCAGACCATGGGCTCAAGTGCCTCAGCAACCCCTTTTTTGAACACCCTCAGGGACGGTGACTCCACCACCTCCCTGGGCAGCCCATTCCAGTGCCCAACCACCCTCTCAGTAAAGAACTTCTTCCTAATATCCAACCTAAACTTCCCCTGATGGAACTTGAGGCCATTTCCTCTCGCCCTGTCATCAGCAATTTGGGAGAAGAGACCAACCCCAGCCTCACTACAACCTCCTTTTAGGTAGTTGTAGAGAGCAATAAGGTCTCCTCTTCCGCTCAGTTCTGAAGAGGGTGGTTTGGGTCTATCATTCCCTCAAACCCGTAACTGTTTGTAATCTCTTGATAGGACAAAGTTGGTGCAAAGGCACCTTAAATAACTTAAAGCAGAGAATGCTGTGTGAGGGTCCCTGGGCGATGGCCAGTCGCTGTGGTGGACCTGCCTCTCCTGCCATGGCACCAGAGGTCTGGCCAGGGACAGAAGGGGCAGCCAAGGCACGTGCCCAGCAATAGCTGTGGGTAACAGAGTAAGTTTAAACAACTCAAATGAACACCTGACTTTCTGCCTTCAGATTTCTTATTCATTATTAGCAGAGTAACAGAGGCTCTAGTGTACCCTTTCCTTAGTTACGGTCCAAAAATAACTTCTTTTCCTTGAATTTAAATGTGGTGTACATGTTTAAGTAACTTTGCTGTTTTTTTCCCGTTTTAGCAGATGGATTTGGACTAACTACTTCTGCAGAGACTGCTCTGTATTCTCTTGTTTCTTGTAAGTAATACTTTTTCATAATTTTTGATTGGTGGGGCCAGGTCAGATTTCTTAAATAAACAGCGAGAAAGGTCAATAATGAATCCTCCCTCCCCTCAATTCTGATTTGAGAGTGATAAAACCCAAATGAAGCAAGAACCACACAAGTCTTTCTGTACAAGTATGGCAGTACATAACAGTGCCCTGTGCAGAAGGAGATGCAATGTATATATATATCCTTGTAGTGTGTGACTTGGGAAGGAAGAATAAAGAAAGGTTTGCTAGAAAAACTAGTTTATGTATACAGAATATTTTTTGGGTTATTTGTAAGAAAACTCACTTCCTATTTGAATATTTAATAAGTAATTTAACACGTGGACTCTGGTTTTCTATGAACTGGCCTTTAGCTTTTTCTGATAGTGATACTAAACCAAGGTCAGAATTTATTGCGTAGAGAAGAGAGGGAACAAATGCTTCTGGTTTTCATTGCTCATGGTTGTGTCTCTGTTGTTTACTGTGTGCAGCACACTCCTGTGACAGCCAGATCAAGCCTGGAGTCCTCACATGCAATGCATTGTATGAACACACAGTGAGAGACAGTTCCTGGCGTGAAACGTTCACAAACTAAAGGATGTGGCAGGTGAGAAGTGGATAGTGGGGAATTTTCTTTTATTATAAATGGACATCTGAATTGGTGAGAGGAATTTTGTCCATTCCAGGTGGTCACTGAGACTCTACTCACAGGTCACGCTGTTCTCTCCAGCTTTCTGTTTCGTGGCTATAAAAGCAACCACTTCTGTATGATTTCCTGAACAGAAGAAAAATGTGAAAAGCAAAAAAACCTCTTGCGTAAGAAGGGTAGTCCATTTCTATACCACAAGTGATGACTGTTCTTGTTCCAGTAAAAGCCAGACCTCCTCATAACATACCTTATAACCTGTTAATTATAATTTCCTTCTCTAACACTTGGATCACACTACTAAATATTTTTAAATATCTATATATGTGTTTTTTAAGCTGCTGGGTTTGGGTTACACCTTTTCCATATGCCCAACCCACACAATCCCATCAACGCTTTCACACACCAGTCAAACACTCTATATTTGTGTGAAACTCACTGAAGGAAAAAAATTCCTATTACTACTACTACTAATACAAATTCATTTCTCACAACTATTAGTATTTTCCTGAATGCTGCTGAATGAATTTACTCCAATTGAATGTCTAACTTTTTGTTGCATTGATTTAGTGAAAAATTTTGATTTATATTCATAATTACTCCACTCCCATCACCACACACCTTATTTTTTCCTTTTTTGCTCCACAAAGCTCCCTTTAAAAAGACTTAATCACTTTCTGTATGAGCAATCCCCTAATACATTTTATATTCTGTTGTTACTGTGAATGATGTTCTGAAAGTTGATATACATTGCAACAGCAGGTGTTAAGACAGGCAAGCAGGGAACAAAAGCTCTTAGTGCATGAAAAAGTCTAATAATAGACAATTTGTTCACCTGGCACTGGCTACATAAGCATTTGAGATGAGCTCATTGTTATTGGGCGATGAGCTTTCTGCTGGTCTCATGGATGAAAATATGGAAAATCCAGGTTGTGGAAACAAAGGTTTGCTAATATTAGAACAGCATTAAATGGTGCATGATAGAGCTGGGGAGGTTACATGGTGAGCTGCGGGGTTTAAAGCAGTGAAACACTTCCATAACTAGTAAAGGAATCAATAAAGACACAGTTGTGTATATCCTTGCAGTAAAATTGCATGTGTAAACATTTTCAATAATAACAACTGGGCAAGCTGTTCAGAGCAGGTTTGCACTCAAAAGTGTAGTTCAAGCTTTTTCCAGGCTCGTTGAAATCATGGCCATTAGTTAGGGAAGCTCACCATGAAGAGCAGAATTGAGCAATCTGGTCAAAATTGAATCATCAATCCATAAAGGCAATTCTCCACAATTCTCTCCAATTCTCCTCCTGCTGGGGCTGCCAGAGCCATGGGGCACCACTACATACCACTGGAGTCCCAAGCACGAGGTGCACAGGGGGATGTGTCCAGACCCAGAGCATTCAGTGTGAGGAAGAGGACACTGATTCCTGGAAGCACACTGAATGCCTCCCTGCATATTGTTGGTGTTGTGAGCATTTGGGAAGTTTTCTCATTGAGGAGGGAAGCCATGCCTACTCTGGGGGAGCCTGGAAGAGAGGAAAGATGGAGTCTGCACTTGGCTGTTGATCCCATTGGTTTCCCAGAAGATACAGTGGAGGCAGTGCTTGAATTAACAAGGGCAATGTCACAGCTGAGTGTCCCTAGACCACCTTCTCCTTAGCATGTACCCTGCCTCTGGAAAGAGTGCCATATGTGCTCCCCCAGAACAGACAACAAAAAGGCATTCTTAACCCCCAGGTGTGTTTTGATGTCCTAACCTTCTAAAATTGAGGAAATCACGTTAATTATAACATATCATTAATGATTGTGGGTTTACTTTTGGAGAAAAAAATCCCTTGGATTTTTCTGATTCTTCGATTTCCATCGGAAATGCCGCAGGACCTTGTTCCTTATTTACTCCTCTAAGCTATGCACACTTTTTTGCCTGGATCCTGGAGAGATTGAAGAGGAGGAGGCTAAATGCCATTGAATCTCCTTCCTTAGCCAGATTGCAGAGGTGAACCATGCACCAGCAGTCACAACTGGTGAGCCCCCTCTTAGCTTCAATTCCACTAAAACTTCACTTTATCTTCACAAAGTCAGGTTGACCTTCTAGTTCATTTGCTAATCAAAAGTCTCAGTTCCTCAAGATTATGAGTACAGTTTCCAGGACACAGTGATCTTATGGTCTTTACACTTGCCATGTGCCAGTAAACTCCCACTACGCACGCAGTGTGTTGAGCTCACTTTCTGAACCATAACCATAGAGCATGTTTTGAGCCAAAAGCCACCTCTCTATTAAGCTTAAACTATAGTGGATTGACAGCTATGTTGCTGTCAAGCAGCACGTATTTCACACCAGTGCTATTCATCAGCATCAGATCTGGTATTGCAAGCATTTATGGCAAAGTTAAGCTCATCCAGAAAGAGGTCAAGATAATCCTGTGCCACCACCAAAAAAATCCTAATTAGAATAGGATATTGATATTGGATACTGATGACTTCAACAAATAATTCCCAAGTAGACAATGGTTTAAAAAAGCCTAATAGCTCACACTTTGAATAGTGAACATGCTGTAGAAGTTTGAAAACATTCATCAATCAGTTCATGCATTGCTTGACCAGAGCAGTGGTGCAGTGATGGCCCCTGTGCCAATGTGCAGGTCTGTTTGGCCCATATATGTGCCATTCAAAAGTTAAGGACCAAAGAGTTAGTAGTTAGTTTCTTTGTATCGGAAATTTTTGTTCTCCATTACTTTGGGCTTTTCTTCTCTTTTTGAAATGTCAGCTGGAATTTAGCACGTAAGCATTTAGGTATCTAAAGGGAGGCCACAACACGGAGCACAGATCAGATTGTTTTTCCTTGCAAGCCTCCCCCCCCCTTTGCATTCCAGCCTGACAAAGTTTTGCTGCAGTTACTCAGTACATAGATAACTAAGTGCTTTAAATACTAATTAAAATAGATGATGTTTAACTGTTGGCCTATGCCATTTGTTTATGATGGAAGACAGCAGTGAAGCAGAATCATCTATTATCATTATCAGCAGAGTGTTTGTTTTCTTCTTCTTTTCTTATCCAAGCAATACATATGTCCAGACGCTGACTTGGTTCCCATAGACAGCCTTGTTTCCGGCAGAATCTCTTCCTCCACCTTTCCACTGTCTTATCTTTCAATTCACCCTGAATCTACCTTAAAACAATACATTCCAAATTCCCTGTGGTTTTTTATACTTGAAACTTTATATTGGAATTGTTTCAGGCAAGAATGTTTGCAGCCCTGTTCTCTGTATGCAGAAGTGCGTTCCCATTAATCAAAGGAAAAGCTGAGTAAAGTGGTACAATCCACGTTCTCATTTTGGAGAATTAAAAGGCAGAATTGTTATTAAAAGACAGTTCTGCTAAATGTTTTCTGATGAAGGGAGAATTGGGACACACTACATTGTCCAGTGACTTTGCCAAAAATATGTCACCAAGAGACACGATAAATGAATGTATAAATAGTAATTGTTCTGAAAGGGGTAGTCATAAATCACAAAGTGAGATGCAGGACATTTCTTTCTCAGTGATGCCTGAAATGTGATCTACCTTGAATTAAAAGAAAATCAGATTTGTGCTGAAATGATATAGAAACTGGAAACCCAATTTCCATGAAGCAGAATCCTATGCAGAATATGAAGCTCTGCAGTAAATATTCGACTAAGTTTTGTGAGGAAGAGGGGTTTGTTGAAGAGTGCAAACCAGCAATTTGTTGGACTAAGAGGTTATTAATCGTACAACACTTAGGGTTAGCAAAGTTCTGGCCTTGAACCAGCAATGCACTACAACAGATAGAATCACTCCAATAAGAACAGATAAGTTGCTCTGTGAAGCACTGCAACAGATTTTGACAGACCTTTCCCTCACAAAACAGCCTGTGCTATAATGAAAAACCACCCTATTATTTGTTGTGGTCATTTATCAACTGAATTTGACCTGTCTCATGCTGTCTGTGTATTCTTCCCAGGGTTCATCTACCATGCTTTTGAGTGGAGAAGATACCTGCAGACCACCTCTTCCCTTTTTCCTCTCAGTGAACAGCATCCTCATTGGTATGTGTACAACCTGGGAAGGAAAACTGCTGAAAAGGTGGGATCTGAAGAGTTTGTCAGATGGCTGAGCACTGGACCTTATTGTCAAGGTTTAAGGTCTTTCTTCCTAACAGCTGGAGTCCTGTGAACATGCCTCTGCAGACCTGATCCAACTCTGTGTTAGTTATCAGACCAGATACAGGATTCACAGGGCATTTTAAAGCCTGGATCCTCCATATTTCCAGAAATCTTCTAGCCACCTCCCTCTTCTCTTCCAGGGCACTCTCTGTGACCAAGTTTCTGCTGTGTCTATAAGCAGTGGAATGTAGGTTGGCATCACTAGCTATAATTGCTGTAATTGCATTTGAAAGTAGACCCTTGATAAGATTTGGAAACAGAGCCTGGCTCAGTTATGCAGCTATGTGATCTTATTTTATTTGCTTTGGTTTCATGGTCCGCTTCTTGTCCTGCTTGTTGTTTGTCACACTCCCTTGTGCTCTGGGTTAAATCAAATGAGCTCTTCTATGCTTTCTGTTCATATAGCTTAGGATATAGGAACAGCCCAGGAAAAAGTCATGGAGCCTATAAAACGCAAATTTCCTTGGAAAAAGGCAGGGGGAGAAGAGATTTGGCAGTCACAAAGGGGCTAGAGTGAACTGGGACTTGCTGCACCTCACCAGCCCTTTCATCAGATTGCAAGGAGAAACCCAAATGTTTCTGAGCAGGAACATCTGCCATCAGCTGCAAGCCACCTGAGGCTAATCAAACACCACTGAATTTTTAGTATTCCTATGAATTTCTAGTGGTCAGATGACAGATTCTTTGCTTGTTTCCAAGTATTATTCCAGAATAGCAGTGTGTCTTTTTTGAACTGTATGCCTGAACCCTAACTATGTGATGTAGGCAGTCGAGATGCTCTGGCAGCCTTGTTCATACACTATTGATGCACTTTCTGGTTTTGTAGCTCATTCTCATCTGACACAGTGATTTCCTCAGCAGCAGTAAAGAAGCTGATCTGGTTGCCAGACTTGACTGATGCAAGGCAGAGGTTTCTGAAGCTCAGTAGCAGGACTCAAAACCACTTGTGATTTAGGAGTTATCCAAGTATGTTCCTCTACAGAAGAGCCTGCAGGTCAGCCATTACCTGCTAGTAAATAGGTAATAAATAACTATTAACAGTGCCAGCTTCCTCCTATTTATTTCTCTCATACTGTATTCTATTTGTGACATAGGAAAATACCTGATCAGAAAGGCACAAGCCACAGCCAGCTCTCCCTGCTGCCACCTGTACAAGTCTGTGCAGAATTGGTGCCCTGGGCTGTCCCTGATACCTGCAGGACTGAGGTAAATCACTGCTGCCCTAAGGGAACTTCCAGCCAACCTTGCTGTGTCTCCTGTCTCATGCATATCTGTGTGGCTGACCTGGTCCCCAGACAGGGATCATTCTCCAGCTGAGAATTTGGCTTTCTAGTCTTTTTACAAGAGCAAGTGGTCAGGCATGATTGCCTTCTTTCTGATTCTTTCTCCTGTATTTCCTCTGGTTTACCCACCTTGCTAAAACTGGCTAAAAGGTATCTGTCAGAAGATTGATGCAATAAATTTATTGCTGTATCTCCAGTAATTGAAGTATTTTTCTGTCCATTATTCATCCAGCTCCTGGAGTTGGACGGATAGCTTGTATTAATAAAATATACACTAATATAAAAACATTTTTCAAGCCAAATCTATTAATTACTTTTTTTGTTATCTGTCTGGCTCTACACATGAATAAATGAATAGAAGCAGAGAATATGGAGTCATGACATGATCTGTTACGTAAATCAACCTGTACATCCCAAACCATTTTCTGGGGCAGTGCTAACTAATTTCTGACAGGTCACTCAATAGTTATTAATAAGTTATTAAATGGATGTAAGACTAATCCAGTAATGTTTCTTGAATTAACAGTGACTGACTCACTACTTGAACCAGCCTGTTTATTTTTGGCACAAAAATCATGGCCAGTTTCAAGTTTCATGCTCAGAAAATGGTATTTTTCCTGCACAAAGGTAGGTGTTGATCCCCTCCTTAGTTGTTGGGAAAGACTTGTCCTTGCTCTGCTTCTTCAGCAATGGGTTTCCAGCACAGGCTGGTACCAAGCAGTCCATTTCCTCTTCCAAAGGGATGAGCCACTTTGTGCCATCCCACAGCAGCTGTAGAAGGTATTGCAGATCCCAGTTTGCTCTGGGACATCGTGGTGACATTAAACCTTCTCACGTTTCCTGGCTTCAGGATTTGACTAACTGCTGGAGGCAGACTTGGATACACTGAATTTTCAGAGGCACAAATGCAGATTTGGAAAACTCACTGCCGTGATGGGTCCTTGATAAAGATGCATGCAATTATTAAAATGTATTTCTTTTTCATCAGCAGAGGATGGCTCCATAGATATACGCTCTCAATGCATCTTAGGTCCACAATATATTCTCTCTGTATCCTCTGAAGCCTTCATGTTTCCTCATTGCATTAATGGGGAGCCATGTGCTGTGTACTCTGCTTGCCTCTGCTTGAATTTAGCATCGAGCTTTCAATTAGCAGGAATCGAACTGATTATTCTGGCAGTGCTTTCCTTTCCAGAAATCCAACTCTTATTGCACATCAATTTTTAAAAAGGTGTTATTGATACTTCAGGAGCTGTCAGGGATCCATTCTGGTGTGCTATAACTGCTTCCATAACCATTGAGCTGCATGCACATGGGATGGCAGGGTCCTGCTGAAAGACCTCTCTTTGCAAATCCTAACCAGAAAACTTGGAATTTAATGAGAGAAACTGGTAGCATAAGGCTCAGTTCAAGCACAGGAGCTACTTTGATGACAACTTTTTAAGAAGTGCATGAATATTGGGTGGGCTCTCACATCCCCAACTCTGAATTGTTTGAGGTTTGCCAGCCCTCGGGTCTTTCATTAGCCCAGGATGTGTAGTTCATTTTCCATCCATTTGTCTTCCTTTTGTCGCCTCAGCTTTGCTGTCTTCAAGGAAACAATATACTGTAGAGATGCTGCTTTGCCCTTAGGAACTGTATGATGGGTTATTTAGCTCTGATGCTGTTCTACATCTCCTGACAATGCAGCCTGAAGCTCAGCCACTACCTATCTGTAAACAGACCTTTTTTTTTCCCCTAAGCAAAGTTAACCCTTTATTTGTCAAGGGAATTACCTCTTATCTGCGATGCTATCAGCCACACTGAAACTTCCTCCTCCGAGTCCCAGCGTGCAGATACAAGCCTGCTGCCTTGGTGGTGCAGTCTGAAAGGCACATGATCAATTCAACAGTAATTTTTCCTGAAAGGAGTTCAGCTAAGCCTTCTGACCACAACTATCTAAAAATGTTCGGAGCCTTTTTGTTCACTATACATAATTTTGATTAACATCATCATTGTTCTAAGCTGTTACTGTACATGCCTGCATTGGTTTTTTTGCAGTGGTTAAGCCATTGGTGTTCTGTTACTGATACAGCAATATTGCAAATGCTGGTGTTATTCATAGAAATGCAGTTGCCTTGTGTTAATGTTTTTGCAGATCAAACTTCATCTGATGAGGATATTCACAGGGAGTGAAATGTAACTAGTTTTGGCACTCAGCGAACTATCTGTATGCAAGATTCTGATTTTCCATTTCAGATATACCTGAGAAATAATCAGGTAAAGTTCAACCAGCTTAAAGATGGCTAAGAGTGCTGAAGTTGTAAGACTGTGTGGGCTTGCGGGTGTGTGCTTGTGTGTCTCCAACCTTCCTGAAGCCAATCTCCATTGTCCTGAATGAGCTGCATTGCAGTGTGGTGCTGCAAGACTGAGCTTGCTCCAGTTAAAAGACCCTGACTGGAGAAGGGTGAGAGCTGCCAACAGCATGTTTTGCAGATGCCCGCTGGCTCTGGAGCCTGTCCCCAGCCCCATCGGTGTGAAACAGCCCAAATATTACTGACCCTTCCAGGCATGATGTAAAAAACCATCTGTATGCAACAGCTTTGGAGGAGGCCTGATGGCATGGGATTTGGAGCTGGGTGGAAGGGGGTATATTCTGCCATTTGATTTATTGGCTGGCCAGATTAATTTGCTTTGTTGTGCAGGAGGATCATTATGTTGCCAGGTGTTTATTCCAATTGGACTGCAAATCTAGCTAATTGCCAGGGCACCTAAAGCTTGTGAATAACCTTTTATGAAAACAAAACAAAAACTTAATCTAAATGTACAAAACATCACGAAGCATCTTGGAAAACAAACTCCTTTAGCTGTTGATTGGAAGCCACAAAGTGGAACAAGAATTTAGCACAGGCCAGGGTTGTGCAGCGTGTCCTGAAGCAGAGCTTTTGCTTTCAATGCACAAGTAGGACTTGTCTCAGGGCTGTATCCAGAGAGGATGCTCATCTTTGGTATTCTTGTCTCTGCTTGAGTAGATGGCAGCCCAAGACCAAGGAGCCCTCTCCTCTTCTGCTTCCCAAAAGGGAAATTCAGCAATTCCCTGGCAGGGAGGGGAGAGAGCAGAGACAGGAGCAGCTGGAAGGATGGGGTCATTCTCCAGAAGCACTGACCCTCTAGCGTCAGCACAAACACTGTGCAACCCAGTGGGTAGGGCCCAGGGCCACATGCTGAGCTGCCAGGTTTTGTCATCAGCTCTTCTCACCCCATCTGCCTGGCCTGGTTGGTCAGGATCTCCTCCGTGTCCTGCTCTCCTGGGGATGAGACAGGTAGGGTGGGGACCGTTTCTGATGGCCAGCACAAGAAGGCTTCACATCATCAACCTGGGGACCTACTTGTTTGCTCATTTGAAGGACACTGTGGCAGGACTTGCACTTCTATTTATTTTTACTGTTATTCTTACAGGTTATAGGTGGTGTGGTTTTTTCTTCCCACATTACTAGTGTAGTTGTTAAATGCTTGGAAGCTGCTGGCCATGTCTGAGAGATACGACCTACTCAGTCTCTTAGGAAGTGATAACTTTCGTCCAGCTTTTCAGCAATGATGCAATAAATTATTACCTCACCATAGAATTTAATTGCACAGTTAAATACATCCTTTACAAAGCTTTTAGCATGCCCTGCTAAATTCCCCAGCTTTTCAGCTAATCTCTGTAGGCCACCGTTACGTTTTCAGAGACCTGTATGAGTTTCATTCCTCTTAAACATAGCGGTAAATCACAGCAGGAAAAAAACCTGACACATTTCCCTAGGAACTTTCAGTGCAGCCCGAGCTCCCAACCTTGTGGCTTCACGTTCAATAGGTCAGCCGAGATGCCGTTTGTCATTGCTCTTTAATTACTGTGAAAGTCTAATCCAGGCCACAAATTCCTCCCTGCCCATACTTCTTTTTACTCCAGAATGCGTATCTAATAGCAACCAAGGACTTTTCCTATTTTCTCACTTGGAATCTGTTTTGGGAGCTTGGAATTGCTGTCTAACCGAATCAGTAACATCTGTGACTGCAGGGCAGCTTGAGTGGGAATAGTTAGAGGGTTAGACAGATTTCCTGCATTTTAAGGCTCTTTTCCGCTGAAGAGACTGCTTTGGGACAATCCAATTGCATTTAATGCTGCTTCTTTCCTTTTTATTTCATTTTTTTGTTGTTTAACCCCATCTTTTCTCCCCCTTTCTTCCTCTTCCCCTTCCTTCCAAGTTGTTTGGATTTAAGAAGTAAAAATGATTTTAAGGAACCACACCAGCATTTTGAAAAGTTTCAGTTTCAAACACATGAAAAGGAAAAGTCTGAAGGGATTCCTAGAACTGTACTGCAGCTTGCAGGTATGGCTTCGATTTTCCTTCTGGCAGACTTTCACCATCCACTCTTTCATTGTCCTTCCAAGAAACACCGCTGGGTGCCTGAAGACTGGGACACTTCTTACACTTGGCAGGAGAAGATAAGGGTAATGCTACAGTTTGTGCTTTGAAAGATTAAAAGCAACATTTACAGTAGTTTCAAACTTCTTCAAGTGAATTTCAAATCCATTTTAGAGAACTTTAACTACTAATACTGGATTTAATTATTTTCTTTAATTCTGCACACACCGTACCTGTTATTTAAACTGAGTAAGAGGTGGATTAAAAGTCAGTGTGATTCTTGAAAGTGCACTGACTTCTTTGAGCAGTGCTTTCCCTCCCTTGGAAGGAATATGCTGGTCTCTTTATGATATCTCTGTGAAAGTTCTGGCAAGAAATGACGAGACTTTGAGAGCAGATTTACATTTTACAGAAATTTTTGCTCCTCCCTCCCCTTTTTGGTGGTAACAACCTCATTGCCAGTCAAGTAGACAACAAAAGTGTCCCTTCCCCGCCTTGTGGGGTGGCTGATAAATTATTCATACAACTAACGAGGATTTTGAATTTTCAGGCAAACTCTTGTGGCATTTTTAAAGGCTTGCATCACTTCAGCAACATTTCTCCCACACCTGCACACTTCAGGCTATCAGGTGTTTAAAATTAGCGAGGCAGAGATTTGCCCCTTCTCCTCCTGCAAGTGCTTTGCTCAACAAGGGAGTCCTGTGGCTATTTTGTCTGTTTGTCTGCGTGAGGTTTTTCCTGTGCTAATTAGTGTGAGGGGAAAGGGGAATCAGAGAGTGCTGAGTTAATTAGCAAAAGGGATCACATACTCTGCCTTATATTAATTTTGAAATGACAAGACACAGGTGCACTTTTAGTGGTGTTGGAATGTATGTTACCATTTAAGGTCCTTTCATATTTTTTCCCCTTCCTAGGGATTGATCTTACTTCAGTGGGAGCATATCAGAAAAAGAAAAAAGAAATGTCAAAGTAAGGAAGCTTCTGCTGAAGCAAAGAGCTACTTGATATGAAAGGGCTGATTATGTTTATATTACATGTTGTCCTGTGAAAAAAACAAGCCCCCCAGCTAGTAGGGGACGAAAGGTCACTGGAATTGAAGAAACAACTGACTCAATGTCTTAATTCTGAAGGAAATGAGCCCTTTGGAGATGAGAGGGATTTTCTGATCTAGTTCAGCGGAAGGTATGCAACTATGAAAATAAGCTTTTCCTGTTATGTTGGAGAATAAAGCAGCGAATCAGAAGGACTGGGGATTGAAAGCCAAAAAAAAAAATTACATTTAGGGTTCTTTTTACCTTTAAATATTTCACAGATGATTGGCAATGCTGTATCAATCTACCCAGATTACCAGCCTCCTTGAGAAAAATTTGAGAATGAAAATTTAACAATAAATGAAATCCTTCTTGTATGTGGCAGCCAGGTTTCCATGGCTGGGCTGTAAAG
The DNA here is from genome assembly GCA_013398125.1 of Aegotheles bennettii. Taxonomy (NCBI): domain Eukaryota; kingdom Metazoa; phylum Chordata; class Aves; order Caprimulgiformes; family Aegothelidae; genus Aegotheles; species Aegotheles bennettii. Next base: position 225,225 of record VZRW01002848.1, read on the forward strand.
AGCCTTACCATCACTGGTCTACCTGTTGGTATCAGGTCCTGAGGTTCTGATTTCTCCTTACATACCCACGGCACATGAACATTTGAATGTGAAGGAGATGATAGAAGGCCTACTGTCTGAAAAGCCCTGTACAGGGGAATTTGGTCTGTATATATTGCATTTTTAATACGGACCTGAGCCTATATTTTGAGCCCAAATTCACCTTCAGTCCACACTTTGTGGAGCTGAGTTTGCAGTGGCTTTTGCTGAATGTGAAAATTAGACCTTGCATCACTGCTGGTCCATACCTCCGGGAACATCCTCGATGGGGTGAATGACTCTGTCTTCCTAGGACACTTCTGTCTGTCCTGCTTGCCCTTACAGGTATGCCTCAAGAGTGCAGAATCCTTCCTGTATATCAAGTCACCACAAGGGAAAGCAAGACCTATGAGTAGCATGAAGCAGGGATGCTTATGCAACAGTGTGGATTTCTACAGCTAAGGTATAGATGGTGAATTGAGTTTGGTTGTAAACAGCAAAAAACTATCTGAAACTTAGCTTGTTCCCTTACTTGGCATCATAGTATTACTGTGGACAGAGTTTTTGTGGTCATGGATAGGTAGACAGGAATGCATGTGTGGTGGTAGCCATTATCACAGGTTGTTTTGGTGAAGGCCATGATTAGCTCTGGTGGGGCTGCCAAGGAAATGTGCTGAGGAATCTAAATCCTCATATAAACTGCAATGGAATTGTGAAGTATGAGCACTGTAAATCTCTACAGATTATTGGTCACTGGAAACACACACTCGAGGGCTTTGGTGCATATGCCAGTCATTCAGTCATTCTTGGACAGTAGTTTTGCTCTAGAAGAAAGCCAACTGAGTAACCACAGCTACTTCATACCCTAGCAGCAGGCACAGAGCATGCTTAGTGCTATACAACAAAAGTGACCATTTTGAAAAAGCAGATCACCATTGAAGTTGATAGAAATGCAGCAGAGGATTGTTTTTAATGGCTTTTGGGGGAATATTAAGATTTATTCCTGTAAAGACTTACTCAGCATGTTGCGCAAACTCCTCTTAGAGCACTAATAAGTCAATGTGTTACTGAATGCTTAGCCATTATAATTACAGCCACATGTTGTCCTTTTTACAAATAGGTCTGGCTTAATTGCATCATTTTTCAGCAGGATTTATGTGGTCCTGTTTAATCTAAAATTAGTACATGCACAAATGAAGTGCAAACTATTTTCCATCACTGAACTGTGAAATGTTCTCCAGAATAGAGATATACTAACGTGTTCCTAGAAAGACACAATAAGCAGTCAGACAACTTTGTGATTTGTGTGTGTGTCTGCACCTATACAATTTTGCTAAAAGTAAGAAAAAATATACTAAAATACGTATTAATTGTAAAATGAACAAAGTAGTCAGTTAAATGATCTAAATCAAGCAGTCGTCTTTGATTATCACCGGTAGAACAGAGGATGGGGGACAACATAAATCTATCTTGATATTGCTAGCTTTCAGCTTTCATTAAATACAATAAGAGCTAATGTGTTTTATATATTACATCAATCTATCACATGTAAATACATCACATTTATAATATGCTCTACAGGCCAAGATTGCATTGGCCTAAATTCTACGTTACCGTGACTAATATTCCATATTACCTACGTAGCTCTGAGGGCCAAAGGATATGCATAGGACATAGCAGGTAAAAGAGTTTGGGCTTCCTGAACCTAGGTCAGATACAGCATTTGCAATACCTACATATTAGTTTGAAGTTTGGAACATGTGTGATTTCCAAGAGTGTTGGAATTTAGACATAAAAATATAAAAGCATGATCAATCCCAACTAGACCCAAAAGCCCAATGCTTGGAAGCAGGTGAAATCCTCACTCAATTTGTATCTAATAGGAAATAGTTACTCTGACTTCAGTAGATTGGCAATCTTGCCTTCCAGAATGGAGATTTCCTTACTGCTGTGAGCAAGTCTGCTGATTTTTAGTGGGTAAAACAGAAAGCCAAGAAAGGTCCCCATATTGCTTAAGCACTAATATGGAAGTGCTAAGGCTTGATCTGCCTCTAAGCATGGGAGTTACTCTGTCTATTTTTATTTATTTATTTTTTATTCTGCTGGTGTTGGTGAAAATATGTGTAGCTGCAATGTAGATAAATGCAGTTTTGGAAAGCTACTCAATTTTGTCTGATATATGATTTGGGTAGAAACTAGGAGAAAGGCTCTATTAGTAAAAATATATTAATATTTAAAATAGCCCTTGTTTTAAATTCTGTGTTCCTGATTTTTACTACTTGAATGTATTTTTCTTTGTATGTCTCAATGGGCCCAAATTAAGACTTACTTAAAGCAGGGTGCCTAGTGACTTGTACAGTGTGATTTTAGCCAAGAGAAATGTGCATTGCTGTGAGTATGAACAGAGTAACATGCTTACAAAGAGTAGCTTGCAGGTCACTGCCATTTCTCTTCTCTTCAGCATGTCACCTCCATAATTCACACTCAAACCTTAAGGCTATATCTGGTAATGTACTGCAAACAGAAGTTTCAGCTGAGCTGTTCTTAAATAGCACCAGTCCTGAATTGGCAGAGTCATCCTTGTTGGTCAATACCATCCCAGAGATCCCTGCCTGGTTCTGTGTTTGGCTTAAAGTGATGTTTATGGTGTGTATTATCCCAAAGCTGAAAGATCTGATAAACCAATGGTGGTCAGCTGGTTTCATTGTTCCTGGCAGCCCTTTACTCTGGATCCTCTGAGATGACAACAGAGGTGCACCCAAAAATAGGGCCTGTGGTTTCTCCAGTGGTTCCTGTTTGTACTGATGTTTGAACCAGGTTACCAACCTTGACCATCTCCCTGCCTTCTTCTGCACATTCACAACTTCTACTTTTCCTAAGGATGTTTATTTTGTAAATTAAAGGCAAGTGCCCAGGCTGAGGGGTTTGCTACCACTTGTAAATCAGGAGCTGAGCATCTGCTTGGTACTTCTCATTTAGGCTCTTCCAAATGTACCTTAATGAAAGCATTTAAGCACTGTTAGCCTCACTTGGTAAGAGCAAAGAGTGTTGCAGGAGTAGGATGTGGGCATCACAATCACACTTGGAAAAATCATATGTGGAAAAGGAGGCACTGAGGAATTTTAGATAACACTTTCCTAAGGATATGCAACATCCTCTGTGGATGCAGCACCATGCTCAGTGAATCAGGCTTGATGTAAAGTCCTTTCTGGTGCAAAGGAGGTTTGGACCACTTTGGCCTCTTGTTCAGGACATACAAATCATGCACAGAGCAGGACACTGTCCTTTGAGCATGGAGCTTGGGTCTTCCAAAATGATGGTCTACTAGACAAAAGCAAGGGAAGAAGGATGCTCTGCCATCTACTATGTAAGTGAATAATTTATGAGGTTCTGTGGTTTTTGGTTACTGCCACAACTGAATAAGCATTTTGGTGCTGTGTGTATGGTTTTGAACATCTTCAAGTAAACTCCTCTGATTTTGTTGTATTGTCGTGTTCCTCTCCACACAGAGTGACCTTAGTCTGTCTGCATGCCAGGGGAGAGATCTCCATCTGTTGAACACTTGTCAGATGAACTGCTGACCTGCACTGATCTAACACCTTGCAACACCTGTGAGCTGCTCAACCGTGGCCACCGGGCCACTGAGTGACATGGAGCAAGATGCACTCACAACAGCTTGGAAGAAACTGGGTCGCTTTTTTATAGACTCTAAAATAAAATATGAAGCAAAATTCTTTCTGATAGTGGTGAAGCTGGAAGCAATTTCAAGCCTTTTGTAAGCAGAAGGACTACTCTTGACTGTTAATTCCCAGAAAAAACACTGATACATTAGCCTGTCATCTGCTGAACACTTTAACCACGTTAAAGGAGGCACCTGGACTCAAAAGACTGAAGTTCTGCTCAGTTTTCTCAAGTTGGATATTCTGGTATTTCTGGTGCATCTTGAGTATGTAGAAGCAGCAAAACTTGTCTCGGAGAATAGAGGCATCAGCATGGAGAGGGGACAGATGGTGTACGTTACTGAGCCCAACCCATGGCTCGATGTTCCCAAAGAGAGTGGTTCCTGCAAGGTAGGAGCAGTTTTAAATGAGCCAACAATGCAGAAAAAAACCAAATGCTTTGGTTACAGGATTGTTCTGATGTTGAGAGGGATGAGGTGGTCCTCTGCCCTGCCAGGCTGCCGAGGGCTTTGGCTGTGGGGAATCGATGTAGGGAGAGCTGTTGTCTGGAGGGATCAGCTCCAGCACACTTGGAGAGATCATCACCTGCTTTGAAGACTTAATACCACAATAAACAATTTTAAGCAAAAGTGCAAGTGTTGGTTTAGGTAAGTTCCATGTGGTTTTGTTCACAGGAAGGTTTTTGCCCAAGCCACCCTACTACTGGATAACATTTCCTGAATTGTGAGAGTTCATCGACCTTTCAGAAATCTTCTGTTTGATTTTCAGGCTTTATTATGGTATGTTGAGATGTTTTTATTTGCCATGTAATTGTTTCTAGTGCAATTGTTTTTGCAATTGGAAAAGAATATAGATTAAATGATAGTTACAGGTTTAAGTTGACCAGGTTGCAGAAGATTTACAATTATATTTTTCCTTCAAATTTTGCGATTTAGAAGAATTTCTTAAAAGCTCAGAATCTAGGGGAAGTGTTTCTTTATCACTGATTCTTCTAGGCTGTCTGCAGCCAGCTTGGCCTGAGGATGAGCTTGAAAAGGATACTGATATGCTTCTGGAATATAAATTAATCTCTAACTTCTCCAAGTCAAATTCATGATACCCTTTTTTATCTTTTCAGAACAAGGGAAGGCATCAGTCAAATTGTCACAAATAAACCCTAAACTGTTACAAAACAGCATCTGATTTATAGATTTAACTGAAAGGTATGTTTTCAGATTTCAATAACTTCTCCTTAACCTCCGTTCCACAAATAGCTTTATGCTGGGCTGAAGTGAAGACAAATACACAATAGAACCTAAATATCACTTTCTAATAGAACTGCTGAGGGGTGTGTGCTATATCCTCTCATAGCAACCATAGGCCACCTCTCAGATTTGGAGGCTGAATGGATCCTATGCAATTGTTTCCATGGTTGCACAGGGTTTTGTGTACCCAATAACATTAATATTCCAGTCCTTAATAGAATAACTTGTGCAAAGGCAATTTTTTCCTCTTTATTTCTTATCTTATTACTGTGTAAATGATTGAATAAATTTATAACATGAAAGTTATTATATTAAAACTTAAAATGTTTTTGAGGTTGTTTCAGCATAAGCTCAAGCCTACAGTACTTATGTAAGCAAAATTTTAGGTGCCCCCTGAGTCAACACTGTAGGATTTGGCTGGTAAAATAATGATGTTTTTTTCTTTACCAACTTGTTAGTACCATTTATCTTAAGAAAAGTTTGTTTGCCACTTCGTGTCTGGCAAAATTAACTATATTGACAATGGCTGACCATTTTTGGAAGAAGACAGTGTGAGGTTGAGAACTTACAGGTGGGATCTCAGTTGTGATAATGTGACTTGCATTTTAAGCCTGGTAAGTTATGTTGGATCAATGAAAAATAGGGTTTTTTAAGGAAGTGCCTCCTTTTGTGTTTTAATACTGAGTTGGAGGTGATTATTGTCCTTGCCTTTGTTGTCACCTAGAGTTTTCAAAGGCTTGCCTCTATTGGAAGTTGTCCATTATCTCATTTTTGATGTCCTGAAAAATCTCAGCTGCTAATTGTGGTAGCTATTACAAGAAGAACACTCCAGAACTACACCTTAACCAACAGTTAAGGAAAAACTCCCCAGTGATCATGGATGTGCTTAGGTAGCCCCAGTTCACTGGGACTTTCATACAACTTAAAAGCATGAGTGCTTAGGCTGTATGAATGATTCCTTCGAATCATAGAATCATCAAGGTTGGAAGAGACCTTCAAGATCATCCAGTCCAACTGCCTCCCCACATCACCACTAACCCACATCACCCAGCGCCACATCCAGGGGCCTCTTGAACACCTCCAGGGATGGTGACTCCAAAACCTATCTGGGCAACCTATTCCAATACCCAATCACCCTTACGGTGAAAAAAACATTCCTAATGTCCAATCTGAATCTCCCCTGCTGCAATTTAAGGCCGTTTCCTCTTGTCCTTTCACTATGGGCACAGCAGAAAAAGTTTGTCCTTTCAAAGTGCCAATAACTTGCAGGTGCTGTCCTAGTTCTGGGACAAGCCATGGCTGAACGAGGGGTAGGATCACAGGGAAAGCTTTCTGTGGGGAAGCAGCATCGTGTAGCTGTCCGTTTGATTTACAGGAGAAAGAAATATTCTGGCAGTCCTACTTGATGTTTCAAGCCTCAGTGGGTATATCCAGTCCTGCTCAAGCACGGGCTGTAAGTATCCATCCCAGTACCACAGAATAAAATATGCAGAGGTCTTAGGAGAGCTCTTCAGAAATACAACAGAGAGCTTAAAAAAATTGTCCAAATGTGTATGACTTTGATATTTATAACAGTTAGTTGCTACTGAGATGTAATCAGCTCTCACTTATGGCCTCTACTCTATATCTGAAAGCCTGTGAGAGTGTCTAGAGCTGTCTAAACCTTCCAGTGATTTATCTGAAGTGTTTACTGTCTGGTGCTCAGACGTGTATTAAAGTATTGTTTACAAAAAAAGCTCAATGTGCAAAAAGGTTAAATTCTTAGCTTGTGTAAACTGTTGTTTTCCCACTGAAGTCAACAAAGTTGCCTTGTGATGTACCCCAGCAGAGGATCTGGTCTCTAACGAATGTTTGAGGTATTGTTCTTGGCTGTGTCCATGAATATTTCAGAGTGTGCTGAAGCTGGGCTCTGAATGCATTCATTCATAGACCACTGTATAAATGATCAAAGGAGAGGCTTCTTGATCTTGTATGTAATAAATCCTCTGCTTTCAGGTTTACTGAACTGGAGACTATCATAGAAATACTTGTTCTGCACGTACAGATCAGGAAGCTGGAGTCAAGTACTACTCACATTGGTCAAATGCCTCTGGAAGTCCATGAATTGCTTGGCACATCTGACAGAAGCATCTCAGCCTTCGTTTACTGCAGAGTTGAGCTGGGTATGGTCTGCCTGTGTGGATCATGTCTTTGGAGACATTGCTTACTGCTTTAGGTCAAATAGTGGCAGAGGAGAAGGGGCATTTACCTGAATATCTGAAAAATGCAAGTAGAAGGAAAGGTGACTGATTTGAAAACAAATCAGTACGTGTTGGGATGAGCTTATTTTTGGATTTCAAGCTATATGTTATAGAAGCATTGACTCAATTTCTTTAATAAGGGATTACCTTAGTTTGCATTTCACCTAGTTTTGCTTTGCATCGTGCAGGTATCTTTACAGAACAGCTGTAAATCCTTAGAGCAAAACTCATGTGAAAGGGTTTTTTGAGTCATGAAAGAAGTACAGAATTCTCCTTAGAAGAGTCCTTTGCCAGCCATCCAAGTAATTATGTTCACATAAGAGTTGTTTAAAAGGAACATTTCCTAAGGTTGCTTACAACTTGAAGATGCTAGAGAAATCTGTACAAGGAAGCCTATCAGTGAAAGTAAAGGTAGAACTTTTTCACCCTTTCTAGGTTTCTTAAGGGGATGTTAATTCTTTCTTCAATAATATGCAGCACAGATTTATGGGATGGTCAGTGCTCAAATTTGATCTTGCTCAAAATGAATACTTGAAAATACTGTTGGAGGGGGATTTGCTTATCTCATATACATCACTGTGGATGTCCCCCATGGTACGCTGGCTGAAATTTTTCAAATCAAACCCATCTTCATGAAGGACTCCTGTGATGCATATCTTTCTTGTAAAGGGCAGAGAAACAGTGACAGGTGGAAAATACAGTCCTATGAGGCAATATTTCCTAAGAGAAATTATTTTATTTCAGGATATTTTAACTTAAAATATTAACTACTTTCAAATTTTATTTTTTTTTTCTGTAGAATTGCTCACTTTGTGCTGATACTGGTAAGGTTTGCCAGGAACCCTGAACATGTGCCTGAAGGTACACACCCACACGCTTCCTAAGACTCTCTGTAGGACACTGATACATAAACTTATTTTCATACTTCAGGTTGTATTTAGACATATATTGCCTCTCCTCCTCCTTCTGTTAGGGTACCAAAATTGCTAAATGTCTGAAGAAGAGGTTCATATCAGAGTGGTCTATCACAAGATGCTTTAGTGGTAGCTGAGATATAACTTTTTTAATGTGAAGTAAAGCCCTTTTGGAACTGTTTCTTTTAATCAGCCAAAAAACTACACTGCCCTAGGAACAGGGCCTGCCATCCAGGGTCAAAAGAAGCTATGTAGTATAAAGACAGTGAAGATTTTGTGTATATGAGTCTGTGATACCAGTATCAAAGCCCCCTATCACCAGAGATGGATGACAACCCCATTCAGTTAGAAATCACAGATAAAAACCAGCCAGTTTCCATTGGTGAGAGCAGATACTGGCAGTTTGACGTTTATTTGATGATTCCCTAGAAAAGTAGTAAGATCTTGCCAGCTGTACCTAAGCTGTACTGATTTATTGGCCAGTGTTGTGCTGCTGGGCATGATTTGGGATGTTGTGCCTTCCTGGTACCTGGACTCATCACATCTTTTTATCATCAGCAGTCTGAAGTGCCACGCCATGACTAAATGACATAAAAAGGAAATAGTGGTCTATCACAATCCCTGTCTGCTTTTAGCTAATCAAAGTACCTGAGATTCCCTGTCTGAATTGAATTTATGTTCTTTTCAAGAAGTAGGGGGGTCGTAGCTTGCCTACATATTTTTTTTTGCTTGCTAGCTGGATCTTAATCAGAAGTAGCTACAGCCACTTGTTCAGAATTCAAATTGTCTGGATGAACAAGCTTTTGAAGTTTTCAAGGGCTTATCATTCATGCCATGTCTTCTTACACTTAACTGACATAACTAATAAAAAAGTGCCAAAATCTGGCAGATTAGTGATTGGATCGCTCTGTGCGTCTATGCTAACCTATGTATCACGCTTCTTTGTGCAGTTGTTCAAGAGGTTAACAGAGAATCCTGCCCTTTTGAATGGGAATTTTGCCAGCAGCATCAACTGGGACAAGATTATTGACTGTCTGAGGCAAGGCTTAGAAGATAATAGTTGTGTTTAGCTGTTAATTCTATAGCATTATCCCAGTAACTTGTTGATACATCTAAGAGATGTTTGATGTCTATCTATACACACCCACACATGTGCACACACTTGCCTTTGGGAATTCACATGCTCCTGCTAATATGTATGCAAAAGATTCACTGGGCTTTCTTATTTGGAAACAGAAAATGTTTGGAGTAATGTCCTGATAAAGGGAGCTATTACAGATGCAACGTGTAGCTGCATTTATGTCTGTATTCTTAGAAACTGATCAGTTCATCCTTGCACACTTACAGCCATGGTTCAAGATGCTGAAGGTGCAGAAATGCCAAAGAAACGTTGCACGTAGCTAACCCCCCACTATAGGGATATTTCACTCATTTGGAGACCTGTGTGGGCCATTACATCCTTCACTCAGCAGGGTTTGTATGATATGAGAATTGCTACCTGCCACCCCATGTGCCTTGTGCTGGGAGACAGGTCTATGAAGTAATGGAGCCTGGCTGTCTGCAGTCAGGACTGCTGTACTATATCCAAAGCAAGCTTGCCAGTCAGCAAATGCTGCATTAATCTTTTGGGGAGTATTTGTTTTGCTTGTTTTGCTGGGCTGACTTTCAAGCAAGTGATAATGTGTTCATAAGCAGTTCTCCTGTTGCAGTCCGTTTTTCAAAGAGAAGCATGAAGACCGATGCTCCTAAGGTTGGGTGGAACATGACTGTGAAGGGTTACATACAATCTTGCTTCAATGTTTGAGCTTATAGTGCTCTCGAGTGCATGTTAATATGTCTGTGCAGGTACATTTGGAACAGTGGAGTTAAGGCTCTTTGAAGTCTGAATGTTTTTAAAAATACACCTTGGACGTGGTCCTCCGCTGTTGGCACTAATTCTGCTGGTGGAGTTACCTCACTGCAAATGAGATGTACACTTGTTTGCTTAGTAACAGCCAAACCTTCAAACTACTGAAGGATAAACTCTGAAGGCTTCTGAAGAATAGATAAGATAAATACTTTATTGCTCACATTTTTTTAAGTATTGAAATGCCTGGAATTTTGGGAGGTGAATGACAGTGCGTCCGGCTTGTACCTGCAGTGTCACTGCTCCGTGCAGTTGTATCACTGTAGTTAGTTCTCACAGGCACTTAAAGCTGCATCTTTCAAATTATTTATGCATTTAGTTTCCTCCAAGCAAAAATGAATTTAGATAGCAAAGTATCTGAGGTGGAAGTTTACTTGGGGAAGATTTGGAGCTCCTTGGAAAAGATTTTTATGTTTTGCAGTTTCTGCAGTGAGAGTGCACAGACTTCAGACTGGTTACTAAGAACAGCCCCATGTATATCTGGGGGTAAAAAAATAATTGTGTCACTTCTTTGGAACGTGATCTAAAGTTCACTGAAGTGAATGAAAGGGCTCCTGTTGGTTCTAAGTGGATTCAGCCTTTACACAGTGAACAGAAGACGTGTGTCTCATCTGCTTAAATGTGAAAATGTTATTGGTAATTTATGATGATAGGAAGAGCACATGGTAACTTTCTTCCTGCATTTATATAACAGGAGGCAAAAGCTTCCAAGTGCACAGTTCAAAAACATCAAGGATGCAATTGCCTGTTTACCAACACAATGGTAGTGACACAACCAAGGATATTTTAAGAATATTTGATGGGAGGCAAAGCATTAGGCACTGGTTTTCCATTACCATCCCACCCAAAGATGACAGCATATCATGCCTGGTGAGCACTGTCATCTTCAAGCTTCCAGAAGGGGAGATGGTTCTTACTGAAACACCTATGCTGATATTTTTTGATTTTGATTCAAGTGATGTTTATACTCTTTTTAAAATAACCAAGCCAACAAGTGCCAGACAGGTTATCAAAGAATTCATTGCAGATGGGCCAGGCGGGGTGTTGCAGCCTGTGGAGGTGACAGTCTCCTGGTACTGCTCAACAACAGAGCAACTGTTAACATCTGAGAGTGTGGGAGTACGTTGTCTACACCAGCTCACCACACGTAGCAGATATGTGGTATGATGAATGAGGCTGGGCTGGAATTAATAGAGGACTAATGGGAGAAGAGAAAAACAGCAAATGACTACCTAAAATGATCTGTGATGTATATTTAAGATATCCCTGTGTCAATGTGCTTGCAAAGTGATCTTTCCTACAGCCTTGTTTACCATCATCATTTGGGAGAGGAGATTTTTCAGGACTCAAATGAGTTCATTTTATCTGGTATCTGATAGTCAAGAACCTACTTCCTAATCTTTGATGGCCAAATAAATATGGGGGGGTGAGGGCGGGTGTTTGGGGGTTTTTTAAGACGACATAGCCTTCAAAAGATTTGAAGGTCATGCAGAAGGATATTGCATAGCAGGAAATTGTGCAGGAATAAGATGGCTGAAGCCACTCATCAGTAATGGAAATAACATGATGCTTCACACGTCCAATTGCTGTTTCACATTAATGACTTGATTAAAATCAAGAGATGCTCTGGATTTTCAGCAGTATTAAAACAGGAGCAAAAGGCAAAAGACCAATTGACTCCTCTTTTCTTAAGGTATGCTGATTCAATTTGTTTGGTTCTTTGGACACTTAGACAAATAGAGAAAATTAAATATTAAGACAGTGGAAAAAACAACATTGAAAGAGAATTTTTATGAATTGATGAGCTGAGAGCTGAGCTGGTAGCAGCAAAGTGGGATCAGTCAGTGGTCAGATACCACATGCCGGATCTCTACATTTTTCAGCCACCTTCAAGACTGATGCCTCATGTTACATGAGACAGAGGAAGCCTGGAACTATACAACTTGTCAAAGAAACTTGCACCATCACAAGGCATCACTTCCACCTTCCACACATCCAATCTCCAGACAATTAACTTCCGTGTGCTGTTAGTACTTTGTTTCTCTCACACTTCTCCTGTGTACATATGAAACTGTCAAGCTGAATTACACTTTATAAGGTGATAGGGAAAAGATCTAACATTTATTTTTCCCTTTTACAGATTTTTAAAGTGTGGAGAAGCTAATTTTTACATCCTAAAAACCAACCAACCAAAAGTCCTACTACTGAACTGACATATTTCAGGTAAACAAAAGAGCATCTGACATAATTTGCAATCATTATTGCCTTTTTTAATAAATCTCTACTTTCATAAACAGATGTTGGGAGACTCATAAGATCAAATAATGCTTATTGGAATCTAAATTTTTATATTGAAGTACACTGAGCAAGCACAAATGGAGAAATCTAGGCCTCACCTTTGCAATCCCACTTCAGACTGTTTTAAGGGGGAGTTAAATGTCATGCAGCCACGCTGCAGAGGACAAGGTTCTCTCAGTGCATATACCTAAGACCTTCTTTATGAAGCCTGCAAAACGAGGTCAAAATCACTGACTTTCTTGGTATTTCACTGAAACTTAGCCTATGTGGACACCAGTGCTTTCCAGCAATGTAATATTTTTTCTTTTTGATAATGGGCAAGCTATATATATTTCAAAGGCCTGCACAAACTCCTGGGTGCATGTTCACCATTGCAGACAGTGACAGTTGTTCTCACTCCTGACTCTCTGTAGAGTAGGAGATTTGCAGTTTCCATGCCAAGTCAGTCAAGCCTCACACCTCACATCATTCACTAGGAAATTACAATGGTGAGCTCTACATGGCGCTGTTGCTTCTGTTCCCTGCCAGCACTTCGACACATCTGGCAGGAAAGTTCACTGTATGAAGTGTTTTCTACCTTAATGAGATCTTTTCATGACATTGCTGGAAAAATCCAGGTTTGCCAATTCCTTTGCTGAATAGCTATGCAGCTTCTTCCACACATTCATTAAGTGTGTGTCGGTCTCTTCTGTCTCTTCTGCTGTGCCCATAGTGAAAGGACAAGAGGCAACAGCCTTAAATTGCAGCAGGGGAGATTCAGTTTGGACATTAGGAAAAATTTTTTCACTGTAAGGGTGATTGGGTGTTGGAACGGGTTGCCCAGGGAGGTGTTGGAGTCACCATCCCTGGAGGTGTTCAAGAGGCCCCTGGATGTGGCGCTGGGTGATGTGGGTTAGTGGTGAGGTAGGTAGGTGGTTGGACTGGATGATCTTGAAGGTCTCTTCCAACCTTGATGATTCTATGATTGCCTGACGTCTTCCTATAGTTTTAAATGTTATTTTGTACCATTTGGTAAGAAAGTCCCTGCTAAAGTCAGAGCATAAAGCTTGTTCAAGAAGTCTGCGTTCCTTGAAAGTAGCCAGGGAAGCATTTTCTATACAAATGCGCATTATTCATTGAATTTATTCCAGCTGGGGATTGTATGTGTGCATGTATTCTTTGCTAAGTGTTTTAGCAAGGACTAAAACCCCAGGTATGTTAAGGGGATCAGCAAAATTCATGCCAGTATTAAATGAACATTTGTGGAGAGTGAATTTCAAGTACGCTTTATAAAGCTTACAATGCTTAAGGCTATATTCTTCAGCTGAATGGTTAAACTCTGCCCTGAGACCAATTTGCCCAGGACAGTAGGAAAGTAGGAAAAAAGTGAGAGTATACTTGCAGTGAAGAACATATAACCATGTGAGAGGATTATTTAGGAAATTACAATAGGCAATTGAAGTCCTGGAGACGTTCAAGAGACTTCATTGCTTCCAATAGCAAATGGTTTATGGGGAGAAATAAAGCTAAACCTATTTGGTTTTTTCAAGTAGCTCTAGTAAGTTGTAAGATTTGTGTCAGACTTCAAGGAAAAAATGATCACCGATTATATTCCAAAGCATAACAATAAAAGCTTGGTTAGAGGAAAGCAATACTGAAGTTTCTTTAGTGAGCTCCGTAACTTTAATTGCCATGCTTTTTTTGGAGGATTTCTTTAAAACTCTAAGCTTATTTTTAGTTCTGTAGAAGTATTGCAATTCATCTACAGTGTTTTCTTGTTTGGTCTCCTTCTTGTCTTTCTCAAAGTCACACTTTAGCTGTGCACCTCTGGCTATTAACCTCTGGATTTATTTTAGATCTGAGAAGCTTGTTTCCAGTAATCTGTAAGTCTCAAAAACCACCACAGTGGGGTAATACCTCACTCACCCCTGTTTTTAACATCAAAGATTAAAGCATCTTTGTGCTCTTGTATTACTGAGAAGTCACAGCAGCTTCACTTCTGACTCAACAGCCTTGGACAAAATCAGGTAACTTCCCCCCCCTGCCCCCTTTTTTTTTTGTCCCTCTTTCAAGCCAAAAGACAGAACTAAGAGATCTAAGAGAACATTTTTATAAGCTCATGCTCTGTGGATAGTCTGTGGTTTCCTATGGGCTCCACACTATCCTTATTATCTGATAGAGGACGGCAGTACAGGGATGTAGAGGCATAAAACCCTTCTGAGGCAGGCAGATTAAGAAAGCTTTTCATTTCCACTGAAGTTAGAAGCCAAGAGAGATGAACTAAACAGCACATTATCCTCTTACAGTTTACCTCAATGGAGTGGGCTGTATTTTATCAGCAGTAGTATGGGAAGAAATACATTGTTAAAAGTGGTTTTTTACTCCCTGCTTTGATTCCTGGTGGCAGGTCAAAAATGTTACGGCTCACCTGGTAGTTTGAATGATCTTTCATCAAATTTTAGTCTTGCAAGTTAGACTCTGCATCCTTTTAAGTACAAGCTTCTCATCAGAGGACTGGAAATGGTTACTTGTGCCAGTTAGACTCCAGGCAGCCCTGCTAAGCTATAAAATAGGGACTTGCAGAGCCTTTGGATCTGCTGACATGCATTTCAAGCTTTTAAATCTGCAGGGCAGAACCTGGGGGGAGGTTCCTTCTATTGCAAAAGCTCAGGCACACTCACTCAGCATCAGAGGAACTCTTCCAGTCCCAAGCAGCGGGCAGGTTTGCTGGTGGAGCGGTCAGATCCTGGTATGGTCCCTCTGGCTGCAGCAAAGTAATACCCTGCTTCGTGCTCTCATGAGGATCTGAAAGTTTTTTCTAATTAAGGAACCTCCTCTCTCTGGGTTCACTGATCTGCATGGACTTGCTATGATGGAAGGAGCTTCATTTTCAGGCGTTTAAAACCAGTTGCTGAATTTGAGTTCTTCCTTTTAAAATCTTTATCACTGATTACTACCCAGATTTTCAAAAACAGACACTGTACTGTGGGATTTGGGGGGAAAGTGAAGCCCATATCTTATCTGTAACTCTATAATAGTGTCTGATAACTCACATTTTTAAAAAAATGTTTTAAAAAGGAGCCTTCTGATTCTGTGAGAAAGAATCCTAACAGGGCAGAGGGAAGCAGGTGGAGGGGAGCAGAGATCAGGGAAGACTGTGGCATAAGCTTTGCCTTCTGCTACCTGCAGGCATATTTGAACCAGCTGTTGCTGTTTTAAAGAGGGTTTTTGTTCAACGTATAAGATATATGCACAAAAATATGATACATTTATTCTACAATTTAACTAAATGTTTAGAAACAGCACCCTCTACTTTAAATACTTCTCAAAGGTAGAAATGGCTGAAGCTTTTCTCTTGCCATCTCAGCTGGATGACCACCCATGTGGTGCAGAGACCTGGTTCAGCACAGCCATTCCTACCCCTACAGGTGAGGACTTCCCAAGATTTGATGTCCTGCCCCACCAGAAACTTTGGTGTACACTCTTTAGGTTTTCGCTGTCTCCATACCCTCATGTGGATGCCACTCATGAAGCTGTTTCTCTTGCCCACCTCCGTCTGGCAGAATAAAGCTGAGGGACCGTCCTCACGGTAGGCGTTAGCGAAACACCAGAGAAACCAGTGTGGACTGATGGTGCTAAACCCAGAGTCCAGAGCAATATTTTAAGTGGGAGCAGCCAACATGATCAATTGAGACAGTGGGCAATGCTGGACCTCAGTTCTTCCCTTGCTCCCCTCCCCTCTTATTTATAGGTTTCTAATTTCCGCTGGATAATGAATATCGCCCTTCATTATAATAATGTTAAAAGGTACCAGCATGATGATTCAGAAACCCTTGAAGATATAGTCATATTTTCAGCAACAGATGGATTTAACACTGCAGATGGAGTGTTAAGAGTGCAGGTAATAACAAACTCAGCAATGTACTGTACTGAAATATAATTGGAAAGTATTAATCATATATTGGTTACTTCAGCATCACTAAGTAGATGTTTAATTTTCATCAATCTTTTTACCAGATTCCGGGAAAGATTTCTGTGTAGACAGAGTGTGGCTTCTAGGTGAAACGATTGCTGAAGTTATTGATGACTGAGGCCTTGATCTTGCAGGCATGTGCCCATGGCTTACCCAGGCATGCAGAATGAAAATAATTTGTGTTAATAAGGCTGTCAGATTCCTACGGCCCAAGTTTCAGCTGGTGACTAGTCAGTAAAACTGAGACCCCCTCTGAGCATTGGGGCTGATGGAAACCCACCAACAGGAATGACCAGCTGCAGGATTTGGGGCAGGACGCAGGCAATTTGAAAAGCCCCATTTCTAGAGGTGAACCATGAGTCTAAGGCTTTGCAGGACTGCCTTCATGTAGAGAAAATTAAAGAAAGATGAGGTTTTTTGGCATTTATTACTTTCTCTAAGTACAGGCCTTCTGAAACCATCTGCATACAGAGAAATATCTGCTGCCACTTCCATAAACCCTGTCATCTTACCATTCTTTTAAATTGTGCCTTGTCCTAGAGGTTGTATTTGAAGCCTGGGTAATTCAGGGGAGTTTTTGCTCTGAGCAGGCCACACAGGACCAGGGTAACCAGTGATGCCTAGTTGCGTACGATGACTCTGATTCTTTATTTATAAATAAATATTTATATTTTTTATTTTATATATAAATATTTATGTGTTTCTATTCATAACTAGAGTTTCATTTGTAGGATCAGAAAGCAGTCCATGTTCTGGCATGCCACCTGGGGATGCAGGAAGCTGGGAGTGCTGCAGGGCATAATTCTAGCTCACACAGGGAAAATCTTCATCTATTTTACAGCAGGAATATAAAATGTGATTTTTGGTGAAAAGAGAAACATTAGTCTTTTGACTGTGCTTCTGCAGATGGTTTGTGTTCACATTCTTCTCTGTGGGTTCAGGCGTCTCGTGAAGCTGCATCTCCACTGATTTCCCTATAAGCTTCCCTTTCCCCAGTGGGAGCCCATAGCTGTGGCAAGCCATGATGACTGTGGACTGATCAGGCTTGTAAACAAGAACATAAGCATTCGATACCTAAATTTTACATCCCAGGAAGTACTTTGACTGAATGCTTTGGTCTTTTGCTGAACTATTTAGTTTTCTAGCTACCTGTGGACCCTGAAAATGTAATGAAAAACTGGAATTCTCTCTGGAAAGTTGACTCTCACTTGATGGTACAATATCTTGGCTGATGGGAAGAAAGATCAGGTAATAAAATACAACGTGACTGGAAATAAAATGGAGCATGACTAGAAACCACAGGTGAACATGCTTAATAATGTAAACTCAGTGTGCTGTCAACTTTCTGACAGGCATTTTCATGCCAGAGAGAGACAAACAAGTAGTGATCAATTGACCATGATAATCAAATAAAAGTCTGTGAGTATAAATGACTCCAAATATGGTGTCTCTTTAATGGTACCAGTCAAGATGACTTGTCTGTAACACAGGTTCCACATGGCTGTCATGGGGAGTGGGCAGTGTGTTGCTGGAATATGAAGACAATATTTTTGCTTAATTTTCGCTTATGCTTGGAAGTAATATCTCCTTTAACTTCCCTTTCTATTCTGTCCAGATTATGTGAGTGAGCAGTGAGGCCCAGAGCTGTAACAGGGATTGCAGGCAGGGATGGGTGTCTGGACGGAGGATCAGCCAGGATCACCTCTGAGCACCTCTGTGCAATGGATATGGAAGGTGTTGGCACAGAGCTAACGTACAGGGCTGCCCAGGCTCCAGCACATAGGCTGATATAAAGGATAACAGTCACAGTGGATTGTTTCTCCCAGCTGGGTGCCATCTGGAGGTCCATCTTCTACGTGCATACTGGTAGGACAGACTTTTCATCATTCTGGCAATGTTTGAACTTCCTTTTCTCTTTTTTTTTTCTCCTTATTTATGAGAATTGATTAAATGAAAAGTGATTTAAATTGTCAGGCTTCTGAGTTTTGATTTAAATCATATGTTTTAAAACTTGTTTTGCATTTGTAGCATGGAGTTATGTTGCTTGGGAGAGGCTCATTCTCACTGTTCAACAGCAGGACGGGACACTTGGTACTTGTTTGTGCAGAAAAGGTAGGTAATGCATTGCATATACACATGACATAACTTAATACACACTAAGAAGCTGTCTAAGTCTGTAGAGAAGATACTAGGAGGCAACAGATCTCCTTTAATAAATCATCTCTTGCTTTGCTCTAAAAGGCTTAAACTCCAGCTCAACCAAAGGGGATTGAGCAAGGGGGTGTAACTTAAATCACTGGGACACATGAAAGCTGCAGAGCCTCCATTGTCTCCCCAAGAACACCAGGACTTCTACCTGTCCCTGTTTGCCCAGCATCATCTTGGGATATGCTGCTTGATCTTTCCAATTACTGTGATGATTTTTTTTCATTTGTAATTCGTGACAAAGTGCTTTTGGATGGAAATTGTAATTCCAGCAAAATGACAAACCATTAGCTTTATGAAGGCATTTTATTTGCTAGCTCAAGCTGTGTGAAATTTGCTAGATGTATCACAAAATAAAGGTAAATATCTTGTATTTTAAAACTTGATAAATTATTGACAAAGGAAAAATGCCCCGAGTTAATCAATCTGATGGTTTTGTCATAATTTGTCCCTTGATAATTTAGAAGTAGTGGATCATACTTTAATGCTGGTCTGCTCTCATCCTTTGGGAGAGAGAAAACAAACATTCCTGCGTCTCCGCTCCTCGTCAGTGTCTGAACTTGAATGAATCAGCTATTGAGCTGAAGGAAATGAAATATAAATTGACATGAAGAAAATGTTCTCCCTGCAGCTGCAGAAGCAGCTATAGTTGTCAAAAGCTATTTTTTTATCACTTCAAAGAGAAGTATTATGGGTCCTATCATCCTAGTAAATAGCTGGACTTTCTAGTAAGTTTGGCCTAAAGGTACTGCTTTAATATTATATTTTTAGATTAATTAAAGTTTAATGAAAGATTGTCTTAATTTCAGTTGTGACTTTTGGCAGACATTTAGAAAGGAAACTCTGAATTCAAGCTACTCTTTTTAAATGTTGCTTCTGTTTCTTCCTTTTTCATTATCACAAACTTAGTAGTAATTTAAAAATATGAGTATTTTTTTATTTTAAGACTTGTAACTCAGTAGCTTGTGTTGCAGAAATGCTTCTGCCTGGGGGTCAGATGATTCTATTTACTCACCTTGGCTTTGCTGGGTTTGCATGCACCACTGTGCAATGACATGATGCTGTAATTTATTGCACAGGCATCCTAGACAAATACTAAATAGTCTGTTCAGGAGAGATTTCAGACCACTTAGATTTGCAGGACTGCACCCTAGACCCATCTGGCTGCTGCGCTGAATTACCTGGAACAAATTCCTTCAACTCCTGTTGCCCTATTATCCTTGTTCTCTATAGTGGAGCCATTATTTAAATGTTATACTTTTCTGGGCAATTTTTTTGCCATGCAGCTTTCCTGACTTTACTTTGAAACTGCTTAAATACACAAGGGAACAACATGACATAGTTTATCCTTGCTTCTCTTCTGATGTGTGCTTGGAGAAATGAAAGAGCATTAGAAGACAATCATCTTCTAAAATGCATTCATTCTACAGGTGGGAAAAAGCAACTTGTTTGTTGGTATTTTGGAGATGTTTGTCCAGACCTGTTCTCATTCAGTTCTCTAACACAGCAACTACCTGACTGTACTACAGATATCAAACTTAGATTATTCTTCATGGCATGGAGAAGAGCTCTACTTCAACATGTTAATCTTTCTTTGAAGTTCAAAACATGCTTCCCTCCTTCTCTGTCTTCTTTCAGTTTTTTTTGCCCCACCTGCCATGGCAGCACCTTCTGAAATAGGAAAGAGCTTTCCCTGCTGCTCCACTCTGTCTCCCAGCAGCACACTTACTCATCCCATAGACAGAGTGAACTTTCTAATCACTGCCAGTATTGTACTGCCCATCTGAATGCTGTTCCTGGTGAGTAGATGCCTCCTCATTGCTGTTAAATATTACATACCTGCCTTGAGATCAGCTGCATCGAGCATTTGTGGAAGTTCAGTCTTTGCCTCTTGGATCATCTAAACCATATTCCTTGAGATCCCTTTGGTTTTCTTAGAGGTTTTGGGGGGTTGTTTTGCTTTGTTGGTTTTTTTTCTTTTTAATTTTCTTAGAGATACAGTTATTTTGGACACAAAGAAAAGTCAGTTTGGTGCAGCATTGAGACCTGCTCAATTTATAGGACTGAATGCTACGTGCAAACATATTTCCTTACATAACTGGTATTTCTTATTTTAATACAGTACATTTTTAAAGCTGAACTTTGAAGCTGATCCCTCTCTAATGCTTGGTGGCACTCTAACTAAGCAGAAGCCTTTTATTATTTTTTAAAGGATTTGTACACTGTCAGATGAACAGATGCTAACATGCACCTGTAGTCTGTCTCCACTGGGAATGATATTTACCACCACTGTTTAGAACTGTTCAGAACCAACTTCACAATGAAAGAATAGGGATTTTTATGTTAAAAAGCCTTAGCAAAAAGCATCTGCTTTGTATGTCTAGTTTCGGGGGTTTTTTGCTAGAACTAAAAATTGATGTATATCTTTTGACTTGAGAATTTCTGTTCAAAATATCAACTTTCTGTGGAAAAAGGAGATGGAGGAGATTTATCTGAGGACTTGTCAAAATTCTGTCCAGACATGGTGATGACAACTTCTGTGTTTTAGCTACTTATCATGATTTGTTGATGTTTTAGATACTCTTGTTTGATATTTGTATTCATCTGGCTGAAGTAAATGGCTTATTTGGGATTTATTCCTGATTTTGCCATTGGCTTTATTTTCCCAAGACACTGGCCAATTTTGCATGCTTCATTTTAGGAGCTGGGGGATGAGGCTAAAGGGGTAGGGTGAGCAAGGCAACTGGGAGACCCCCTAGCCTTAACTCTAAGGTGCTTAGGGCTCATACCTTGAATCAATCATAAATTTCCAGCATGAATATTAAGCATTAGCTCTTGCATAGAACTGGGCAGGCACCATCTGAATCCAGAAAGAAGATCCAGAAAGACAAAGTCAAACCGAAACAAGCATAGAGAAAAAATAATGGCATGATCAGGACAGAGGGTCTATCATCAGAGAGAACTAAGAGTTTGGTTTATTGAACTCAGCAAAACAAAGCCTGAGAGGGAGCTGGAGTTACCACAAAGTATCTTGAGGGAATAAAGGGAGGGAGTAAATAAAACCTAAACTATTTGGACTAATAGGCAATATTGGCACAAAACCAGACAGACTTAAACCACCATGAGAAAATTCAGGGTAGCAATTAAAATATGGTAACTATCCAGTAAAGAAAGAAGATTCTGAACAGCTCTCAAATGGAGGCAAGAAATTTAAAAATTGGAGCATAGTCTGCCTGTGAAAGGAGCCTCATGTCCTGACTGTTTATGACTGGAGGGGGCAGAAGGTGACAGCCAGATCTCTGGGTGCCTCCTTCAAGGCTTTAGCTATGATTATCCCTCCCACCACCAGTGAAACACACATACACACAACCCAAGGGTTTCTAGCTCTGTTTCCAACTCTTCTATCAGTTTGTGTTTTCCTTTTGAGTGTGATTCCTGGACTGGTGCTCCCTGCTCCTTCCTACGCCATCGTCCTTGTGCAGACACCTTTGCTCAGTCTCTGATGGAGGGACAAGTGCAGTGACTGGTTGTTATTTTGATGAAGCTCTTCATTTATCTCTACCATCTCATAATAATCTGAATATTACATCCTGCCCACTGATAACCAGTGGCCAAAAACTCATGTGGGTACCCTGTGTAACATGATTTCACTTTGGTATTTAACCTCAAGTCTGTATTTAAGCCTGCATTGTGTTGGGCCAGACTGCAGTGGCAGGACTTATCCTGGCTTGAATCGAAATCACACTCTTTCCCCAGTCAGAAAACCCATCATTTAGCAGACGGAGACTGTCGCACTGTCACAAACTGGGTTGCACGGGAGCCAGCAGCAACACTCTGCTTCTCCAGAGATGAGTCATGCTATTTCAAACTATTTGGCTAATCAGTAAACTGAGATCTGCTGCTTTGCAGACAATATATAATATTTGCTTTGCCTTTGCGCACTACTTTACATTTTGGATCCCTTGCCATTAGGATTTGAAGCATATAGACTGCATCTAATCCAATTTATCCTGTTCATCTTGGCAATGCTTGCAATGCTGACAGCTTAAAGAAAACACTTAATTTGACTAAGTGTTTTCAGTTTACTTCTCAAAATATTTGAAATCATTAAAGCCGGCGTCCCCCTGCACTGCAACACACAGTGCTGACCTACTTGAGCAAGTTAATTACAATTTGTGTGATCCCGCTGTCTTTGCTTATGCTGCAGGCTCAAGTAGTTTACCTGGTTAAGACTGGGCTTAATGTCTGAGAATCATTCTCCTGGTTTGATGCTTTTTAATCGGACTTTCAAAGGAGCTCTTAGAGCAAAAATGAGGAGTACTGGGGACGTGGCGTGCCGTGTTGTCTCGCTGCGCTGGACAGGGCACAGGGGGGGCTGAGTGCTGAGCTCCCCGTGCAGATGCTCTCCTGCTGTAAGGCTGCTTGAGCCCATGGTATTGGTAGCTATTTGTATTCATTGCTACCTGCTAGAGCTGGAGGGATACAGAGCAGCTCAGGAAGTACCCTGGTGAGCACAGGTGGTTCAGTTGCACTGGAGCATGCTGGTGCTGATGGGGTCATGGGCTGCACCCCCATCCTCTGCACAATATGCTCACAGCTGAGGATTTGTCACAAACCCCTCTGTGATGGCATCTCACCCTTTCCCTGCTGCAACCCAACAGGAAGAAATGTAATCTAGGCTTACTGTAATTGCCAAACACAGATCCCAGACACTGAGCAGGATGGAAGAGAAGGGAGAAAGTGTAAATGAGAGTAGAAATGGACCAAATGGATTCATTAGTGCAAGCAGTAATGTGTCATACTAGTGTGAGGCAAGTGTAGTTGCAAATGCCATCACAGGTAACATTGAGGCAGCATAAGCATCAGTTCACACAGATAAGCAGAAAATATATCAAGAGCTCTTCAGTGGACTTACACCTTCGCTAGCTCATGCCACTGTGTCTCTTCAGGTCACGACAGCTCATTTAGTCACTGCACCTGAAGTTTTGGGAGATGTCAATAAACTCCCAGCATTCGGAGTGTCTTGCAATCTGGTTTGTCATTAGGGCTCATGTTTACTGTAGTTAATGTTTCAAAAATTATGAAATAATTATCTAATCCAAATTTCTTAAACAAATTACATTAAAAAAAAATCCTGTAATGAATGGCTGATTTTGACCTGCTGGATAGGACCAGGTGATTCAATGTTGTGGCTTGGTAGCACTGGAGCATCTGTCTGTGATGATAAGGCAGCCTGAAATCGCCTGTCATTGAAGGGCAGGTGATACAATCGCGCTACGACAACACAGAGATAGCTTGATTTGGCACATTAACGTGGTATAATTCTACTCTGTGAGTTTAGGTTTTTTTCTTTTTAAATGATTTGCTCAAGATTCCCTTTCAGAGATGTGTGCTGGCAAGTTGCAATACCGCAGAGAAGGGAAGGTCCGAAGCTGCAGTAGGAGTAAGGAACTTAGAAAATGCAACTGGTGCGGAAGAGCGAACAAGGTCACTGGTGACAAGGCTCTGCTCCATCTGTGCAGGCACGCTTGCGAGCAGAAGCATTCCAGCAACATGGCATTTTGTCACATTATTCCTTTCCTTTTAAATTTCAATAGCTAGTTATTTGCCTGCCTTTGGTTAGGAGACAAAGCCCCTCTTTGTGCAGCCACACAACGCGGCTATCTCATGTAACGGAGAAATGAAATGCAAATTTCTCCGATAAGACAGGCATGGTGCTTGTCTGGGGAAGAAGGAAGCATTGTCTGGCCACAGGAGCAGAAGAAGGTGGTGTTGCCTGGTGCCTTTGACAGTCAGTCCCAAAAGGTGGAAGAAACCACAATTTGTGGAGTCTTCTGATAACATTGACATTAAAACCTCCCATGTCCCCATTTCATCTTTCATAGAAGGACAAAAATTACTCTGCTGTTTTGTGCAATTCAGCAAAGCATTTAACCTGCACTTTTTTTTATAAGTACACAAGAATCCTGCTGTCTGCTCAGAGCATATCCATGCTCTGTGTGTAACATTGGCTAACATTGGGTCTGAGTCATTTATAAAGGACCTGGAGAAGTGAGGATCATTAAAATTACTGAGTAAGGAACTCTTTTAACTATATTTTTTTCTTAATCCAGTTTTCAAGGAAGTGGGAATTTTTGCATTAAATGTTAATATTTTTCTTTATATTTCTGTTCAAGTGTGGTACAGAGTAAATGACTAGTGAAAAAATAGTAAAGTAAAAGCAACCTAATGGTGGAGCAAAGGTTTGAGATACCACTCAGAAATTCACTCGTTCAGCATCGGTGCTCAATAAGAGCAATACTAATGTGCATTATGCATATGAAGAGCCAGTCAGAGTTTAAATTGGTGACACAGTCAGGGGACAGTTTAACCACTGGCATTAGCCAGAACTGGGCAGCGATCTGAGCCAGTGCAGAAGTGTTAATTAATGCACCCTGAGGGGACACAACAAGGCATTGGTCCTGTACACCTGAGACATACTTCTGTCAGTGCCAAGGTGCCAATTAGAGCATTCTTTCATAAAAATATCCCATGTTAAAAAGGCAAAATTCCAATTAATATAGAGAAAACAAGATTTAGCCATAAACTAACAGAGAGGGCTCAGTACTGCATCTCTAGTTGATTAACACAGGGCAGGATGAACTCTGCTGTTATTTAAATGCAGAAGCTTTGGGCAGCAGCACCTTTGCTAACCTCGCTCGCCCTGCCTGAGCTGAGAGCTGACAGAACTCATACCCATCATCTTGGTGCAGTCTCCAGTGGAGAACAAGGATGAACATTTCAGGGCCATCACCTCTGCGGCCAGCATGGGGGTACTTGGGGAAGGATCTCTGCCTACACTGATGGTGGACACAAAACGAACCTATTTCAGACTGGACAAGAAACCAGGAAATGATTTGATTCCTGTTTTGCTTCTGGTTTAATATCAGTAGTGCTTTGGCCTTTGCAGGCTGTCAGTCTCAATGAATTAGTTGTAAAACTCACCAAACACTCAGCAGTCCTCAACCTAGAGGATAGAAAATGAAGCTGTTACGGGAGTAACATAGCTCTTGGCTTCATCACATAACCTGTTCTTGATAACTGAGGCAAGGAAGCAGTTTGTCCAAACTAGCTAGAGTCATGTATATCTGTATTTTTCTCAGTAGAATTGTTTGGGGTGGATGGAGGTTCTTAAGCACATATCCATTTGAAATATCTCAGTGTTTCTTATGAAGGAAACCACAAGGACCTTAACTTCATGGCTTGCTGGAAAATGCTCTTCCATCAGCTGACTAAAAGTAGATCAATGCTGGGATTGATATAAATGAGTATACATTGTACAATATGCTACTATTCCTCTAAAAATATTTTATCAGAGTTTAATATGGTAATAGTACCTGGTTGCATGGGGCACTATTTACAACTGACTGAATGGTAGGAGAGAGGAACCATTTGGCAAATCAGGCCAGACCAAATGGCATTCATTTGGTTAATCACCAGCTATTAAAATAGCATCAAATCATAGCAACCTATTTGTTTATCATTCAGTGCACAATTTTCTGCACAGTATATTCATAACTGCTGTACCCAGGCTAATTTTAAATGAGCCAGCAAAGCCATTTTCCAGCACTCTCCTGGGAAATGATCGGTGGACTGATCGATCTCTCTGCTTCTGGGGCTAAGCCCCTCACAAAATCAGAGCTGATGATATTGGTGTTTAACTTTGAAATAGGCAGATTTCAGATTTAGACTCATTTTTAAACCTCTATGTGGTTTTAATCTCTTGCATTACTCCAAAATTCATTTGACTTCCAGTGCCTCCAAGCAGGTTATATTCACCATGTTCTCTCCAAGTGTGAATGTTCAGGTACCATCACAGATTGCTTTGTGATTTCTATTAGAGACAACCTTCAGCGGTTCCCTGCTGCTTCCTTTGTCACCATGAATTCAACAAATGATGAAATCCCTTTTCTTCAACTCAGGAACATAGTTTCTGTTCCTGATGTCTCACTGCTGGAGTAGGAGCCCTTTACAGTTACAGGGAACAGAACAGTAGGGCTATGGTCTGTGCAATGATTAAAGCATTTTAGTAATGAGGCAAAAAACGGATGAAGGTGTGGTAGTAACAAGTACACAATGAAGTTCTTAGGTGGTTTGTATTTCAGTAGAGTTTAGGAACATTTGTGGTGAATCCCTGGTGTCAGCAAAAGCTGAGGAATGAAGGGTACCTGCTCAAAATACCTTTTTCGTATAAATAAATAAATAGTTGAGAATTTCTCCTCTGGCACTGTTGGTGTCCTCCTAATCTAGGTTTCTTGTCTTTAACATTTCTGCAGAGAAACGAGGACAGATTTTGGCTTTGCTGGTAGACCTGGTCTTGCATGAGTCCCCACTGTGTCCACACTCTTGTGTCAGTGAAACAGGTATGTGTTTATTTTTAGGGATGTGATGGGATACGATGAAACCTCGGAGCCATCTTAAGGCTAGCTGAGTCGTTGGCTTGGCATTTCATTCTGCACGTCAATTGATTGGTCATTTTATCACCAGTTATGAAGTGAAATTAGATAATCGTGATGCCATATGGTATACAGTATTTATAGTTTAGTATGTTTTCCATATATGTGCACTAAAGCCTGCTTCGGGGATTTGTTGCGGTCGTTGTGTTTACAGGATTTGGGTCTTGGGTAAAAGAAGAAATTGACAGTTACTAATGTTTGATTTAAACTGATACATCAGAGGCCACATGAGTGGATCCCTAATTATAGTCAACTTACATTTTCTGTCCTTCACCAGGGAGGATGTAAGAGCTCCCCAGGACCAGACCCTGTGTCCATGCAGCTCTGCTACCTCTCGCTTTCCATCAAAATACTTCATTCCCCTTGAAATCTCGATAAATAAGAAGCTACAGGATTAATTATGTAGGATATTAGTCACTCAATATGTGTCATTATTTTCTCAAAACAAGCTTAAATGAACACCACATTAGGTCTTGGAGATCTGCATTTGGAGCTGACTGAAATGTGATAAAACAGGAGCATATTCTCACCCTCAAATATTAGTTGCCTGGTACAGGTGGCTACTCTGGGGCCCTCAGTGAGTTGTGTGGTGTAAATACCCTTCATACAAATTTCCTGACTGCTTCTCATCAAAAAGGATCCCCATGCATATCTTCAGCTCCAGAAAAAGTAGCAGCAAGGCTGTGCTAAGCTTTAGAGACATGTGTTGGTCTGCTTGAGATCCACATCCCACTCCCCACCTCTGTCTCTGCTGCCATGCCTTGGTCGCTCTAAGTTGTAATGTCAAATGCAAAAAAAACTGGCTGAAGCTTTTAAATTTTAAAGAGCAGTAAATAAAAATAAAAAACAACAAACCCTGAGAGAGAAGGACCAATGTTCAATTGCCCTGTAAGAACCCAGCAAGCACTTGAACAAAGAGGAGTTAATAAATGTTACAGTCAGGTTTTTTTGGATAGGATTCTTGCAGAATATGATTTCATAATCCGCTGTCTCTAGTGAACAACAAGACCTCTGTAAACACTCAATATGCAAATAGAAAATTGTTTCTTGTAGGCTTCCATGGCACAAAATAAAAGCTCTGTAAATCTGGGCCTCCATATGTGGTTCTCAGCTGGTGTAAGTCCCTGAATGAATTACATGTGAACAGAGAAATTAATGCTACACACATGGTGGCCAAACTTGAAAGCAAAAACTGCAACTGAGAATATACTGCAGTGGATTGTGAACTATTTGAAGATAAATGGAAGCTTGAGTCCCTGTTGATAGAATGCATCACTGATACATTTCAAGGGTTACACTACCATCACAGTGAGGTAGTACAATACTGAGATCACATTTGGGAGAATGTGAGGACTCATTCTTTAAAATCAGTGACTGAATTTAAGCAGAATGAAAGCTAAAAAGACAAGTACGCAACATTGACTCTCTAGCACAATTTTGAACAAAAATTGGGTAAAATACTTCCCCTCTTTTTTTAAATCTAGCAACTTACTGTTGCAGTAAGTGTATATCCTATCCAGGTTTTGAAACGATCGTGGTCTAAAGCTGCTTTTGTTAATCAGTCAACGTTGATGATGAATTACCCAAGAGTTTTGGTACTTTTGAAACAGTTGTGATCTTTTTGTTGTTGTTTTTTCCCCCTTCTCAGCAGAGGAGGAGGGAAGAATGTGCATGTTACAGTGAATTCTAAATGAGGGCTGTGCCTCCCATTTGCAAAAAGCCAAGCAAAGCAGTAAAAATAATAAATAAAACAAATGAAACCCTCTTTAATCCATTCATGAGCTTGAGTGTTTCAAGTAGGCCATAATATTAAGACAAAAAAGTTCTGAAAGAGATGGATCAGAGGAAAGGGCTATTGCTTAGACAATGTCAGCCTATTTAATTGAATTACGTATTTGTCAGCACTGTATTTTCCCATGTCCAGGATTCTTACTGTTGATTCAAGGCTTAAGGCCTAAATAGAAAGGGCAACAACTGCTGTGTATTTTGATCCCGAAGAAGCTGTGTCCTTTGAAACGCCAGCGCTCGGCATTTGGAAGAATGCTGGAATGCTTTGACTCAACAGAGGGTACCAGCAAAAAGAGGTAATGAAAATATGTTACCCCCACGGATTTGACCTTGCCGCACTGTAGTGAGGGAAGCTGACTGAGAATTTTAAAGCCTGATGTTATTTCTGTAGCAGTTTATTTGTATTTATCACAAGGACAACTGGGACTGGGGTAGTGAACCAAGAACAGGAGCCAGGAGCTCTCAGCATTTTTTTTTAATTGATTTTTTTTTAATGTATAAAATCTATAGTTTAATCATGGGCAATAGCAAATGTTCACTGCATTATGATAAAAATTTAAACTGTCTTCCGTGTTGATTCGTTGCACACAGGAAGCAGTTGTGTTTCCCTTCCATCAATGGATGCCTCATACTCCACAACAGGGCTGGAAGGAGCCACTGGAACTTGGACAACAGCAGCTCAGGCTGGAGCAGGAGGTAAGTAAAACTTGCAAGATTCAGGCCAGAGTATCTGCTCTGTTTCTACAGAGACAACTTCCCACTCTGGCATGCTGCTCTGCCCCAGCCACCTCGCTACTACTGCCATATATGTAAGAACAAATAGAAATGTGGCTGTGTTTTCTCTTCTGTGCCCCTATAGGTTTTGTTTATAGGATGATTTTGAGACAAGTGGCCCATGATTACTGAGAGCATGATCCATCCACTGCCCAATGCTTTCAGTCATCTTTGCCAAAACTTTGGGAGTGCTTTGCCACTGGCTTATCAAACAGGTGCCATAATGT
Organism: Aegotheles bennettii; assembly: GCA_013398125.1. Classification (NCBI taxonomy): domain Eukaryota; kingdom Metazoa; phylum Chordata; class Aves; order Caprimulgiformes; family Aegothelidae; genus Aegotheles; species Aegotheles bennettii. Next base: position 254,966 of record VZRW01002848.1, read on the forward strand.
AACTGGAATAAATACATTGACAGGGCACCCTGACTTTGATAGGGATGACACTAGAAAAAGGATGCTTGAAACTGGTCCCTCCATGGAACTGTCCATATAATAAAACTCTGCTGAGTCACTTTTTAAAATTCAACCAAATGCTCTGTGAATCTTACTGAGTGATGTTTGCCCAATGTGCTGTGTCCAGGTCCTCAATCATCTTTCATTTACAGTAAGTGTATATAGTCTGGGTACCTCCTTTTCCACTGCATTGTACTCCAAATGCCCACAAAATCCCATTTTTTTTAGAGGCTGGAACAATTTTTCCCTGATTAGTCCCTGAGTGACACAGATTAATGCCTGCTTCTGCTTACACTGATGTCAGTGTCATAAAACAAGATGACTTGGTGCTGTGGGATCATACTCTCAATATCCTGAATGCTAAATCTGTCTATTGTAGACTAGATTGCACTTCAGTTGTGCTTGAAGGATCACAAAAAATGTGAGCAGGGGCATCATGTTCCTTGAAACGCATCATACATGAATTGGGCCAAATAAGGCACACTTTGATCTGGCAAAATTGCTAAGTATGGGATGCAATAGAAGCCAAATGTGATATTTTTTTTAAGCTTTCATATCAGGATTGGATGTTTTATTTGAAGATATGCCTTAGTGAAAGACAGGTTAGTAGGCTCAACGGAGCAATGATCAGGAGAAATTCTATATTTCATGTCCATGCAGGGGTCTGACTATCTTAGCTGATAGATCTTACAAATCTGCAGTGCTTCAAAGTACACTTGTCCCTGCTAGCAAGTCCACCCATCTCTCTGCCAACCGTATCAGCTTTTTCCAATTATTTTTTCTGTCACTAGAAGAAGTGTCTTTGTTTTGCCTAAAGTTCAAGGTGAACTGATACTTCTATCCATTGGCTCGAGTTCTCCCAAGCTGTGTCGAGGCACGGCTTTCCCTCCTGCTGAACATGCAGTTTTAGCAGTATTAATTGTAGGCAATTTTTTAAGAAATGCTAAAATAGGTTTCATAAATAGGAACATTATGACCCAAGAAAAGGACTCAGCCAGATGGAAGGGTCTGCCACTAAGGCATCCATCAGTCTGGCTCCACAAGTAATGTGCAGCAAAACGTCAGAGTTTTAACCTGCCATGTACAGTGGTTTCATTTTATAATTCCAGTTCCATGGAGAGCGGGACCACAAAACCACCTCACGAAGCTGCTTCAGCCTATCTAAAAAGACTGTGTGATCCTGTTACCTGTGCACTAGAGCCTCCATTTGTCCTCCCAGCAGGTGGTAGGAAGAGAAGTGCCACCACCTCCATTCACAGAGAAAGAAGTGGGATGCAAAGAGGTAAAAGACTTGCGTGAGCTTGCTCAGAGATGGTACATTGAAATCAAAATGTCAAAGCACCAGGCTCATCTCTAGCTTATTCTTCTGCAACAGAGCAAATGGGCTGCATGGCGACAGTGGACAATTTGAGGGAGTTTTTGTAAAGTCGGACTGAATCTTTTGCTGTGCTCTGGCTAACTGAAGTCAAAGGCAAAAACGTTTCTGTGGAATCTAAAGATTTCATTTGCCATCATGCCTAATTATTTTATGAAGCTTTTAGTTTAATATTATTTCAAATAACAGCTGAAATACCTTAAATACTTTATTTCAAATACTTTTTTTTTAATATTACTATTTCACACACTGCTTTTTTTCAAGCTTTGGGAGGCTTGTATTTTTTGATTGAAGCACTTCTTTTTTTTTCTCTTTTTTTTTTTGCATATCATGCAGCTTGGATACATTTTAAACAGTTTCTGCTCATGTCCAAGTTCTGGTTCTGATGTGTGCAAAGAGCACGGCTGCTCTGAACCCACCACATGTTAAAAGGATGACTATTAACTTTTGTTTTTTCAAAGTGACTCTTTAATTGAAAAATTTAATATTTCATGAACTACTTCTATCCAGAAGGGAGTGGGGGGAAAAAAATTCTGCGGTTCATTCCTAGGCAAAACTCATGCTGGAGTCTGGTATGTTGTCAGCCATAAGGTAATAGCAATTAGTGCTAACACAGCCTGCGCACAGGACACCCTTGGGGGGTGCTGGTCTGCACCCCCAGCTCTGCTCCCAGCCTTCACTACCTTACCTACGCCCCTTAACATATAGCCTGTGCCCAGTATTAATATTGGAAAGCCTCTGTCTGTGGTTATATATCTATATATATATGTATATGAGTCCTCACTCCATCAATGTGTTTGGGTAAAATTTGGTTCTACTCATATAAAACCTTGTAATCAAAACAAATGGCATTTCTAATTGAGCAAGGCCCTTTTAGTACTGAAGGGCAGCAGTGCTGTTGAGATCACTGGTTCATGTTTCTCTCCCTGTTCAAGAGACTAAACTAATTTATTTATGAAATCAAAGCAACCCACCAGATTAGCCATATAACCAGCTAGCTGCGCTGTTTAGATTCACTCGTTTGCTATCTCATGACATCCAAGTGAACAAGCTATATGTCAATGAAAGCGTTGGCGCTCTATCGTACATTATAAAGTAGTTTGAAGTGCAAAAAAAAGATCCTGCAATGGGGCTACGAGCAGTAATTTATTTTTTTTTTCCAGTGAGCATATGCTGCGAGTGGGAAAGGACGAGATAATGTAAACGGAGGTTTCATTAGCGATGATACGTGGCAGCCCGTGGGTAAAGGAAGAAGAAGCAAACGTAGGAGCACCTGTAGACTTCGCAGGCTGGTACCCGTGAGGAAGAGGCACGTGCAGGGTTGTAGTGAGGGCAATGATAGGATCTGCTTGTCCCCCCTTAGCCTCGCTTCAGGCCTCCCTGCAGACACAGCGTGTTTGTCAGTCTGGATGCAGAATGAGTCCCTCTCTGTGCATCTGGCCTCCAGAAAGAGTTTTTGCAAACAATAGGCAAGCAGTCGTTTCACTGAAATTTTTACTATTTCTATCGGAGAGGCAGAGGGTCTGCTGGGAAGAATTTTTGTCCAACTTCTTGTTCAACTTTTCTGGAAATCTTGATGATTGGCCTGGATGTGTTTCCTCTCCCCTGCCTTTTTCCTTGCAGCAGGCAGGAGCAGGTGTTACAGGACTGACTACGCTGAATGCTGGAGACATTGCCATCCCCACAGGTACGCTGAGCATCTCATAGAATCGTTTTCGTTGGAAAAAATCTTTAAGAACATAAAGTCCAACTGTTAACCCAGCACTGCCAAGGCCACCACTGCCCCATGGCCCTCAGCACCGCATCTACACGGCTTTGAAATCCCTCCAGGGATGGTGACCCCACCCCTGCCCTGGACAGCCTGGGCCAGGCCCTGACAGCATTTTTGGGTAAAAAATCGTTCCTCATATTCAATCTAAATCTCCCCTGCGCAACTTGAGGCCGTGTCCTCTTGTCCTATGACTTGTTCCTTGAAAAGAGACCAACCCCACCTGGCTCCAACACCCTCTCAGGAGCTGCAGAGAGCAGAAGGTCTCCCCTCAGCCGCCTCCTCTCCAGGCTGAGCTCCCCCAGCTCCCTCAGCTGCTCCTCCTCAGCCCCGTGCTCCAGGCCCTGCCCCAGCTCCGTTNGCCCTTCGCTGGCCCCGCTCGATGCCCTCTTGGCGGGGGGGGGCCCAGCACCGGACTCTCCCCGTTAACCCCCTGCCAGCCCCGGCGCTCGGCACGGGCGGCCCCGGGCTGGGGCTGCCCTCGCTGCCTTGTCTTGTTCCGCTGGTTCCCGCGGCACTGGGGCCGTGGGGATGGCGGGGGTCAGCGGGCCGGGCGGTGCGGGCTGCCGGCTCCCACACGGAGCGCACAGGGGGCTGGCGGGTGGCGGGCAGCGGGCAGCCCGCGGCGGGAGGC